>JASFYC010000821.1:1640956-2166829 GCA_030412335.1 Botrylloides violaceus | reverse complement strand
TAATTGACAGATAGTAGTGATAAATGTAAGTATCTAAACATAAGGGCTGATCGACACTTCCAAAAAACATTCATTGTGAAATCGTCCGTATGAATAAAGTATTAACAGATTGGGAAAGAGTATACATGACAAGGAAAAATACACCGTAATTCAATCATCATTAGGGTCATGCAATTCAAGTAAGCAGAGTTTTCGTACATCTCTTATGTACTCGTGTTTGGTGGTGCGAACTTTCACCCTGCGCACTTCGTTCGGCTCTCCTGCGTAAAGAGTTAATATTAATAAAATAAACAAAAATATTTAGTATTTTTTAATTACTATAATTCTAACGATACGATAATGTAAATAGCTTATGTTTTATTGGTTTTGATCCTTTGGGTTAGGACCCCCTGCTTCTTTACAGGGTGAATGAATGAATTCCGTTTTCACCTGATGACGGAGCGCACGTCGAAAATCTTTAAACTGGAGTGTATGTTAAATCTGTGCTGACCTTTTTTATCTGTTATTATTTGGATCGTCCGCCATCGGCTCCACTGTTTTTCTTGTAGATGTAGAGTTAACGTTCGACTCTGTGTTTTGCTGAGTTGTTGCTGTATACCGAGTCACGTCTTGTCTGTTTAACGCGTGTTCGTGCCTTTTTCGGCGGAATACTGATTGGAATGAAAACGATAAAGTAGGATACTCCTATTTAATTGCCAGCGACAGCAAGTCAAGGATTCAGCTTGAATGTAAGTTGCTTCGCATATTTGCCATGTACCCTAAGTCAATGGTTTCCTGATTCCTTCACACGTAGGCCTAGTGTGTATATTCATTCACGGAAGACCAAACTCCTGAGCATCAGAAACAGGGATATCTCGACAGTCTAGATATCCCTGATCAGAAATCTACGTACGTCCCACGTATGGCGCGAGGCTCCAATTTCGCATGGCCATTGGTGGCCCGCGTGTGGTTATAAGGGCATGCAAACGTAACTTCAGCGCACAGGCAATAACTGGCCCTCGTGAGTACGATACGGCACGGGGCATCTGTGGCAAAGATGTTCATGGGACTGGTATTTCCCTAACAAGGCCATGTGTGGGCCTCATAACGCGTGGCGTTCTATGCGCAAGCCTTGGCAACCCCACACGCGGGCCACGTAGGGACGCCAGAATTGTTCTGACTGGGTAGCGATTCTCTCTCTCCCTCTCCGAAGTAGCCTCCAACTCTGTTCAACGCTCGCATTTTTCCGTTTAGAAGGTTACTTGATGTTGTGCTCTGATTTTAGAGGTAGGCGATCAAACTTCTCAGTCTATTCCCACATGTTTTTTGTTCCTTATTGAGCTATGCCCACTTAGCCTAGGCCTTCTCAGTAATTGTGCTACTAATTATCCCCGTGTACTGTCTTCTTTACCCGGTTCTCCGGTCTTCCGGTTTTCAAATATTGCATCCTGTTGTTGTTGCCTTTCACATTTTCCTTGTGTCGTCATAATTCTACATATTTGAATTCTCATCCGCTCTAATTTTACAATGCATTCGGTCGTAAATGACAGACGAAACGATCTTCGCGTATTATGTTCTTAATAAACAGCTATGACAACAGCTTTACTAACTGCTGTGTTGAAATTTTGTACCACCAATAAGCTTTTCAGTCTATTTTCTGCCGATTAAAGTGCTTGCATGACACTTTAAATGTAATTTCACCACAGCAGGAGTTTTGGTCACCGGATTTCATGAGCTCCGGTTAGCTAATTTCATCTCAACAGCGCAATGCCCTCTATGGTATCTCCTCATTGAATTAGTATGCACATTTCCCTCCCGTTTAGTGTATATATCCCGGCTTTATTGGCATATTTTTAGGCAGAAGCGTTATTTTCCTCACATTCTGAATATGTACAAGTCACATTTTGTGAAAAATTGGTCGTTGGTAGGTATATTTCTATGCTATGATTTTGCCCAGCAGGTTCAAACAGTACCTCAGTATTTAGTAGAACCCCCACTAGTAAACAAATTGAGCCTGGTTTATCGGATTCCCAAAATGGATAGAAGGTGTCGAGTTTGTACGGCGAAATTTGGAATATTCAAGAAAGAGGTGGGTGTGAATTAACATATATATATTCGCCGCGATTTTCGATTAGTTTTCACATCATTGAGCAACGATAATTCCGTAGCCTGCCTTTTAGTATTTTCCCACTTTTGTATCGCAGGTTGAATGTCCACGATGTCGTGTTGCACTTTGTAAAGATTGCCGTTGTTGCACGATCACAAACGATCAGAAAAAAACGTCTCAGTTTGTAAGAAATGTTTTAATCAAGTTACTTCAGGAAATAACACAAGACCGAGATCGCCTCCTTTGAATTTCAAACGGTTAGTTTGGCATTTGGCTACAATTGAATTCTTTCTCTTGAATTTGTATGGGCTGTGTTGAAGGGGCGAGCGCCTATGGCCGTTCCGGTACGTCTACGTAACATTCTTTTGATTCCTATGATGGCTTTTTACCTCACACATTGATTCTGTGCTTGCCATATTTTCAATTTGTAAAAATATTAATAAAATTGAAACTGTCGCAGAGAAATGGAAGCAAAACAACAAGCTGAACGGAACAAGCCAACGAAGAAATCTCTCCCCCGCCAATCGGCGTCTGTAGAACTTGGAGACGAGGATCTCAAACTTGCGGAACGTTTTGACAAACTTATTCAAGATCATTCACAAGGCAAAGGTGGAGAGACTTCTGTTAATCTGGTTGAGGAGTTTAGGGGCAGCGTGGTCAGACTGGCAGCGAAGCCCACCAGCTTACATGAAAGCCGTGGTTTTCGAAGTGCCTATATTCCGTCACTTCCCCTGAACCCACCATCATGAAACCGACAAATTGTGGATCTCTTACATTCACGAGACCCTCTAATCTACAATACCGTACCGGTACCGCAAAATTTGTGGGCCGTAATATTCGTGATACCCCCCTTTGGCAGTTTTGGAGGCACTTGCTCCCACTCTACAATAAACAATATTTTGTGAAACAACTCAAATGTTCCAATCTTTCCAGAAATAACTGTCGCTGACTTGGAATCACGACTAAGCAAATTGAGTGCCGACGAACGAGCGGCGACTCTGCAAGAATTGGAATACAGACTAGCAAAATTAAAAGGAGATCGTCCTCCGGCGGTCCGAGTTCACAGTATCAGAAAGAAAGATGGCAACCCAGTGAGACTTCACTTTTTAATGGATATTTTTGCATTAATCCCTGTGCTGCTCACTGGAGCGGAACATGGTCGCAAGTTATTCGTACCGGTGCTCCAATTTCAATTTTTGCATTAATCCCTGTGCTGCTCACTGGAGCGGAACTTGGTCGCAAGCTATTCGTACCGGTACTCCAATTTCAATTTTTGCACCAATCCCTGTGCTGCTCACTGAAGCAGAACTATTTTCACCGATTCGGAATAACGACAATACTTCAAGAGTATCACCACGAGTCTCTCATATCAAAGCAAAAAGCTCACCGATAACAAAATGGACTACAGATCGAGAATCGTCATGCCCAATTTCTTCAATTCCACGAAAAAAGCCAACAAAATATTTTGAGGGACAAGAAAGAGACATAATTTTTGATTTCGAATCCTTAAAAACGCGATTTTCACAAAAATTTGACCGTAACGCTGAAATTACAACAAAATTTTCAACTATTGGAGTTTTAAAAGATGTCAAAGGCGGGGTATTGTTACATCATAAAGAACAGAAAATATATCTTGTCAATCTTCTCCGGTTACAAGAAATGAAGATATGTTACAGTTTAGTGGAAAATCATTGTTTTCCGACAAAAGAATTAAAAGAACCGATAACGATTTATAAATCGACGATGCGGTCTGAAGAAATCAAAGGTCTTGACCGCGTCATCAAAATTTTTCTCTCAGACGAAGAATTTGAGATTGTTGACGACAGAGTGACAAAAAACGGCTTTAAAATTTTTACATCATCAGACTCGATCCGAGTCGTTGAAATGACGAATTTAATTCCTTACTTAAACGTTGACGATTTGAGAGAAATTTTTCGTAAAATTGGGCTATGCGTCGATGTTTCACTCGCGGATTCTCGTCCATATAAAACAGAGCAGTATTTACAATCAGAAGCTGTACGAGCAGCGTCATCGACTCCGGTGCTTCAAGGAGATTGTAAAGTTCCGTACGAGTTGATCGACCAAACTGACAAGTCGATATTCGATATAACATGCTTTCATAATAAGCCGTTGTTCCATTCGATCTATTGCTTGGAAAATTAATATTTTGCTTCATTTTGGATAATCTAAGAACTCTGATTTGACTGAAATTATTCGATTCATGTCCCCATCTCTGTGCATTCTAAGGTGCGGCCAGCAGAACTTGTCCCTGCGTTGCTAAGGCCAGATATGACACTTATTCATTGGCTCTCTACCGTTAATTCACATGATCAATGCCATCAACAACATAGTCTGTGTCGTGTTTAGATCGAAAGTACAACAGCAATAAATGATACGGTAACAATACATATTTTCAATGTGTACCGTGTACAGATAAACAGTTTAAATGTGCACCGTGTTCAGTGATCGGCATTTACAAAATAACGGTCCATAGCCACGTACTTGTCATCGAGTCGCTGAGGCTGGATATGAAACATATGCATTGGCTCTCTCAATACATATTCAACGTGTACAGATAGACAATTTAAATGCACCATTTCAGTGATCTACATTTACAAAATAAAGGTTCGTAGTCAGGTCGATGCATGGAGCAGCACATACAGATAGGTAGGTAACAGTAGTAAATCTTGTAGGCTTTATACAAATTTGGCACCATCTAAGCCAGTGGCTTTCAATTCTCTACTTCTGGGCCGGTCTAGACCGGTATTCAAACACTTCAAAAAGGTGATAGCCAGCCTATCATAACGTTTGCATGTCTCTATAAATATCATGACCTGGGGTAAAACGATCATAAATGACATGTTTTTTTGGTTGAACGTCCATTTTACAATTACAGTACTAGGACGAGAAATAGTGGAGCCAATGGCAGACGATTCAAATAGTGATAAATATAATAAGTCATCACAGATTTAACGTCCAGTCCAGTTTATTGGAATATAATACACAAGCTTTCGGAGCTCTGCTCCTTCATCAGGTGGTGGTAGGATATTAGAGTCCTCGCAGAAAGGTCAAAACTTTTTGCAAACTGGCGCTGGTCTCCAAACTCGTGGTGTAAGCATGCGGAGGGGGGGAATGTGAAAAATGTGTACGATACATACTCGAGTGTGCACTTTGCAGTAACCAAAACTTGAGAGTCAGAGGGCAGTGTTAATACAGATGTAAAAAGTTGCAGGTATATCATATACCTGGTACCGTCTAAGTAAAACAAAGATATGTGTACCATGTAAGTATATATGAATAATGGATATGCATTTGTGATATCACAAAGTTAATGATACAGAGATATGGTAATAATATAATAAGTTATGGAATCACATGATTTAAAAATTAAAATTTTAATATTCTGTGCTATGGACCAACATAATGCACGGTCGCACGTGAGTGATATCACTTTTCTCTCTCTCACTCTTGCTCTCTATTTTATGTACGTTGAATAGCTTTTTTTTGGGCCTTTGGCCTATTCTATTGGCTTCATTCGCCTGAGATTTCTTTGTCTCAGACAGAAACATGACTTGCGCAATCCAGTTTGAATGAGTCGGCAATTATTGGATGCAAAAATTCAGATCCAGCGTATTTTTCAAGCCCACAGTCCTGTGTAGATTCGACACTGTCGAGTCCTCAAACCAATAGTTCTGGAGAACCGGTCAGTGCAGTTGGGCTTTGGTGTCCTTCGTCAAGATTTTGCGATTCAAAATTTTCTGCTTGATCTGACCCGGCACTCTCTGACTTCCGGTCCGCTTCTGTTTCTATATTTTCGCCCACAATCTCGTTAATGTGCTCTTTGTTTAATGAATCTTCAACAGGTGGCCGGGCTTCAGTCGAGATGGCTTTTTCCAACTCTGTGGTCTGATTACTGAGCGCTGGGTTCGGGTCAAGATCGTCGGACACGACGGATTCAACTCGGTCAGAATCGTTCGACTGTTTTGAAGGTATGGGTAACGCGATCGGGTCTTTGCTCGTTTCTGTGGTGACATTTGGTTGCCTTGCGGTGTTTTCATCACTAGGTGGCGTCTCAATTGCTCCAGTTTCTTGCGGCAAGTTTGTTGATTTCTTCGGAGTTTGCGCCGATTCGAATTCCTTTTTGACCATTGACGTCAAGTCATCTAGTGGAGTAGATGGTGATGTCACAATGGTTTCTTTCCTTTTTTGCATTGGGCGTGGTTGTGATGTCATAGTATATTGCGACGTTCCTCGAATTGGTTGGGACATCTGAGAAATTGGTTGTGACATCATACGTGCCTGTTGTGACATAATAAACGGTTGGGAAAGTCTGGGTAAAGAGGATGAATATGGAGTAGGATGGTTGTATGGGGGTGGGAATGGGTGAGGTGCCATTGCAGCGAGGTCACCCATGAACATCGGGGGAGGAGGAGGTGCAGAACTGATGACAGAGTCGGAGACAATGGCCTCCAAATTCGGCGGAGGTATATGTGCTAACATCGATTGTGATGTCACTTCAGTATTTGAGAGAAGTAAATCATTTAGATCATGATCTGTTTTTTGAGAGAGAGGCGTTTCAACTTCAACCATTGTCATCAAGTTCATTTCTTCACGCATGACCGCTTCCTGCATTTTCTCACTCTCCTTTCCTTCTCTATGGTCGTCGTCAGACTCTGTTTCGTATTGCACAGTTTCTTTTAAAACTACAATTTTTTCCTCTACTTCATGATCTGAGTCTCTTCCGAGTAATCCGCGACCTTCGACCTCTGACGATCCTCTTTTATATCTTGATTTTATTCCGAACTTTGTTCCGGATCTGTCTTGCTCTATCGTCATGACGATATCGTCGTCATCGTCCGTTGCTAATAGCGACGATTTTTCTGCCGACGACCCTTTTTCCACGCCGGTCGCAACTTTATTTGGAGTCGATTTTTTAGAGCTGTCGCTAGACGTGACGTGTCTGTAAGGGGAATCCCCTGCCATATTTGGTGGATCGTCGTCAGCGATATCCTTGTTTTCGCCGGTTCCTTTATTCGACGGCCGCGCCGGTATGAATCGTGTCTCTTTCGGCTTCATTTGTCCAGTCATAATGGGCTTTTCTGTTATCTTTTGCTGGATAGTTTTTGGATAGACGACCGGCGTGGCGCCGTAAGCCTCCGCAGATGAATACCGGTAACCAACTTCATTCAATCGAGAAGGTTGGACCTGTGAAGGGTCACGAACCCATGGAGTTGAGCTCTGTGATGGTTGACTGGTCGTATTTGAATTATCTTGCCGTTCCCATGGTGATGAAATCATCCGTTTTGATTGGTTGATTGTAGATGGTTTGAATGGTTCGGCTATATTCGGTGACGGAGGCATCTTCTTGAAAATCGGCGATGTCCGTTCTACTTGACTCGTTGCTGGGTTTTGGGGGGCAGGAACTGAAGGCTTCCCGTATTTCCTCTCTGGAGCAGCTCTGTTGTACCCGTACCCGGAGATCTGTTCGATAGAAAAAATTAGTCACCACAGATTTAACATCCAATCCACTTCATTGAAATATAAGTCCCCAGCTTTCATAACATTACCCTACTACAGTAATATATTAGGTTATGAATGTTATCACAGATTTAACGATAAGTCCACGACATTAGAAATAGTCTACCAACCTTCGGACAATTACCCTACTACTGTAATAGATAGAATATGTCACTACAGATTAACATCCAGTCCAGTATATTGGAATTACAATTTACAAGATTTTGGAACTCCTTCATCAGGCCAAGATGATAAAAGACAAGTTGCTGCTTGAGTCTACACCGGGCGAATAGTCATTAAGCTTTCAAGCTTTCACGAATTGGTACACGGCATGAACAAAATTCCGAATATTTTATTCAAAGTGCACTTCCTTACATGCACTAAGTGGGACCATTTCCTTCAAATCGATTCGAATCTTTTGTGATTTCAAATATTCGATTCGATGAGCCTATTCCTACTGGTTACAAAATCAAGCTGTGTCACAATGCCTACCTGATATGCTGATTCATCATCGTCGCTCTCGTCCATGTAAGGATTGACGTGCTCATTGTATTGACTCAAGTCAACCCGGACTTGGTTTTGACCGTAGCTTCCTGGACGGGCCTGTTAAGCAAGCAATAAAGGTCACTAGTAAGCTCGCAAATTGTATATGCAAGTATTGGACGTTATATCATATTTTGCAACATACATGCAGGCTACCCCTTACACTTGAGTCAAGGAGGAGAAGTCTTGTGTGAAACCTCTTTGAAAAGAAGTATTTCCTGAATTTTTGGAGATCATTTCGCGTACCACTCCAAAAATTCTGCATACCACAAGTTAGGAATCCCTGCCGAAGCTGAATCGCTCAGTTATGAATCTATAGCTGAGAGGAGCATTGATATTTTAGCTTATTGCTTACACTAGCTTGTGATGTCGGTTGTGGCTTGACGTCTCCCTGGTTGCATTGAAGTAGCGAGACAGCCAGTTTGCACTCATTTCGAAGTTTTTCCTAAATATCAAGAGTGTCAAACAATGGAAAAAACATGAAAAGATTGGAAAAACAGTGGTAGAAAACGGGATAAATGAAGAAATTGGGAGAAAAGTAAAAAATCAGGGAAAATAATGGAATATTATGGAAAAAGTTGAGCGCTTTGAGAAACGTTCTTACATTGTCTTCTTTTAATTTCTGAATCGTTTGAGTCAATTCTTGAATTCTCTCTTCCGATCTCTGCGACTCAAGGAATAGTTGATCACGCTCACTCTCTATTTCAAAAACCTAGAGAGAGAGAGATTTGAGTTTCAATTTCACCATCACAATGACCTCACGCTATGTGACATCACACTTAACTACATTTTCAACATTTATGAAACAATGCTTTTGGCGATCCGTGGGTTTAAAACTTGGATTAAAGATACTCCAAACTGTTAGGTTACTGTCACATCATTTCAAAAATCCGGGGACGGGGGTTCCATCATTCCAGTACCCCTGCTACCCCGACTCTTAGAGATTCTGTATTAAATCAATTGATTACCTTTGAATTTTTGTCTTGAAGCTCGTACAACATTGCTTGCAGCTCGGAGTAGTTCCGTTGCATTCTATGACAAAAGAAATGGAATGTTGCCTATTGCGGTCAGATATCACCAGTCATGAAACGCAGACTAACTCAATAATAATCGGTCTATTGCATGACCCGGATAGTTTAACCCACAATTTTCTAATCTAGATTTAGGTCACTTACACAGTGAGGCTGTCTGACTTTTCGCGGAGTTTAAATTTCGTTACGTCAAGTTGCTCAACAAAATATTCACGACTTTGATCATACTCGACTTCCATGGTCTCCAATTTTCTTTCAGCACTTTCAAGACGATCTCGAAGCATTTCATTTTCTCTCTCCACAGACCTAACCAACAACATCGATACCGTACACACCAGAGACGGAATAGCACGGAATATTCTTAATACTTATACTGCGGTGTTCTGGATGATACGTCATCACTGCCGAACTGTCTGCGCGAGCGATACTCCTGGAAAAAGTTTTCAATCCAATTTGACATTTCACAAATCGAAAAAGTGTCGTGCACACTGGACAGGATCAATAAAAGCAACATGCGATCTCTAGTCCACCTTTCCTGTACTACACGCACTTGCAGCACCGTAGCGCTAGGTCTTTATACACGGAATCCAAGCCAGATATAAAATAATGCACTAACCGAAGCCTTCCTGTAGGGACGACCAGACACACGGCCATCCTGGCTAGCCATAATTCTTCAAATTCACTGATGCCCGAGTCCCTGCTCCGTGCACTGCTGCGCCCTACACGTCTCACGAACACTACTTTACGGATTAAGCACGCATCACTTCCCCCGCTCTATCAGCTGTGCAGTCGGCCGTGACTACACTTATTTTTTGTTCTCTGTCAAACGATAAGTGTTCAGGCCGAATTGATCCTTGACACAGAAAATCTCGATGGTGTGGAGTCTCATAAATTACTTGTCCAGAGGCTCGCAAAGTCACTGGATCAACCTCTATTACGCGATCCCGACCAGCACGGATTCGCGTGGCATCATCTGTCAAATGTATATTATCGGCGATTAAAACGTTTAATCGATCAGTCAGATATCGTTTGTTGCACGTATCGAATTATATTGCGGTGATGAATGACTTGACTTTAAAAACGATTGATGTTGTAAAACCAAATGAAGTATCGAACAATACGTAAATCGACAATAGAAATGCGTAAAGTAAATATTGCAGAGAGCGTTTCCCTTTTTCCTGCCACGCTTCGTGCAATTTAGGCCTATATATATACATACAATGAGTAAAAATCTATCATCAGTCGATAACATAGCATATCTTCCATTGGATTCTATGGTGTAGCGATGTATAGAGCCGAGTATCACCGCCGTATATGAGTCGGCTGAGGTACAGGTATACTTAACTTCTGTCCTATAGCGACGCAGCTCGGTCCTGACTTTCCCGTCCCTTGCAGTCCACACGAATAGTGATGGATGATCGAATCTTTATTCCTTAGCCTAATACACACTATTAGTAGTCTAGTTGTTCCCTTTTCAGTAGGGCACATGAGTCTCATCAATACTAGCGGTTACAAGAGCTTATATACTAGTAAGGTGAGAGAGTTTATGCAGAGCTAGTCATGCGTTTAGAGCATGCATAGCGTACAGACTTATGTATATTGGAGGTGTTCTAGGGCGTGGGGATCTCCCCTACACTACCCCCCTTTATGAAGAATTTGGGTATCCGAATTCTTGGGTCCAATACCTATAAGCGAATAATGTCTGATATCCGTACGCGGCCTAACTAGGGTGTAACTCCCTTGGGCACTACCCACAGTCGGTCGTGTGATGTATCAAGGAATGCATTATACACAATACACAATAAAACATGAGTATAACAAGTAAAAGCATCTATGCGCTCAGTGGCGACTTAGATTAATGTTCGTCTGCTTTGAAAGCAGGGGCCTAAGCGTCTTCATGACACTAGGAGGCCAGCAATGCATGGTTGTCCATCCGCCTGGTGGCGTGGTGGAACCATTTTTCAAAAAAAGAGAGAAAATATTGTATGGGTTTTCGCTTTTATAAATTTCCTAGGAGGCCAGCAATGCATGGTTGTCCATCCGCCTGGTGGCGTGGTGGAACCAATTTTCAAAAAGAGAGAAATTATTGTATTGGTTTTCGCTTTTATAAATTTTTTTCCGGTTTTTAATGCAATATAAGAATACGCAATTAGGCCTAATTAGCAATTAAGGGAAGGGACAAAAATCAAGGATCGCATTAGTCAAATAATTAGTCAAAGAATACCACACAAGCTCAACTTTATACATTGACACGTAATAGTAAAGTTCCGTTACGCTCTCTCAGACAGTTGCGTAGCTAAGGTCGGAGGAAGTCGTGTTTGAAGATACGCTCGTTGCGTCAAAAGCCTCATTTATGATAGCATTCATGAATTCGGCGTGGATTTGGTATGTATCGCTGCTGAAACATCTGAAAAAGCCAATCAGTTGAAGCGTCGCCGTCGCTATTACACAAAACTAGAGATCGACCGATATCGGCTTTTCGTATGACTGATGGGCGATATCCCATTTCGACTTCCTTACTCGACTAACGGCTGATACCGATAATCGCAAAAAATACAAATATCGGCCTCGATAATCGGTCGGTCCCTACACAAAACGCCTTAGCGGATATTGGTTTAGCCTGGCTGCCTATAAGCCTATTATCACAGGAGACGTAGTTGTCGGAAAATGAAAATAACTTCATCCAACTGACCTTCTGCATAACCTCTTGCGTAGCGCCCAGCCTAAAAGGCCTAAAAGGCCCAGGCCTAAAAGGCCGATGACAACACCTATAAATATAGGCACCCATCCCGCCCGTCGTCGCTGATAACCAGCATCATAATCACTTTCATCAGTCGATATGATGGTTCCATTCAAGCTATCATTGGCATATCTGCGAAGGCAAGGAAAACCTTTATTAAGCTTATACTTAGATGGTCGTTAAGGAACTATGTCAACAGCATGGCCTACTTTATAGTAGAGTAGGCCATGGCTTGAGGAAGCTGAATTATCAGTATCAGTTGCCACGTTGTATATTCCGCGGCAGCGTGTAGGGTAAACTTCCCCATTTCCCGTCTAGTAATGCTGTACAGTCGCTATTGGGAAACTAGTGTTTAGCGGCTCGTTAAAGACGAAAATAAACCTTGAAAACTTTAGCAAAATTTCATTGATCGGACTTATTGCTGTAGGCCTAATTGCGCATGCCGAACCTGTCAATATTACAGACATTTTGTAATGGTGACTGACCGTCGTACTGGACGTTCGCTGGCGACGGCGTGGTCATGAAAGTTACGTCGAATGATTAATTTTTCGCCGAGCGGACCAAACTCTGGTTGTCGTTTTAAAAGAAGCTTTGCACGGACTAAAAATATGTATGACTGATCCTGTTACGACGCGAACAAATACATGAATTTTTGCGGCTTTTTCGAGATTTGGCCTACAGCAGTAAGTCCGATCGATGAAATTTTGCTAAAGTTTTCAAGGTTTATTTTCGTCTTTAACGAGCCGCCGATGGAATTTTGCTACATATTTGGATGTTTATATATGGTCCTGGGGTTAGTAGCCTACCGTTCCAAGGGCAGGCCAAAATTATTAACCAGTAAATATCGAAGTTTTGTTAGTAACAACCAGACAATATATAACGAACGTAGGTTCGTGGGCTCCCGGACTATTAGGCTTGCTGGAGCCCTGTGATATGTTCATTCTTTGGCCAATGTGAACCGTGTTGGCCGCTGATTTTTAGATGTGTCAGAAGGAAGCTGGCGGTCAGGCAACAGTGTGGATTTGTTTTGTCGTATTTTCAAAATTGTCTCTGACATATTAAACTATATATATTGCTACACTTACTTCACACCAAGGGCTTGTCTCACAATCGCTGGGCTGACATTCTCCACTTGGACACAGACGGAAAACCGGCCCGATATGTTCGAAAAAGACACATTGGATTCTCTGAAAATTATAAAATGTTAAAAGGCAACAATTTAATGGTTATTAATTGCTATCGCTAAATTAATCAAATGATCGCATCGATTGGTGCATGGTGTTCTTCTTGATTAAGAACGCTATGCACCATTCTAATCAAATTACTCAACCGGGCAGAGTAAGTTATATCTCACCCAAGAGTACCCAATGCATCACATGCTGTAATGGTGGAATTGTTCTCATCACAATATTTTCCGACAGATTCCGAAATTTTGCCTTTCAATTCTTTCTGTTCCCTTTCATCGAAATTGTACTGTAAAATCAATTAACACTTTCCATGCCAAGGCTCGATAAGAGCTGCAATCCTACTGTGCCAGACTGAGTTCGGTTTTTGACTATCTGAGAAATAGGGTTAATTTATGCTAGATATGTAGCCGACATTGTAACACATCTTTCCATGAAAAAATTTTTTTCAATCGCTTTTGCGGTTTATGAGATATTACTCATTTTTATACCAATTTGGCCCTCTAGTGGCCAAATGTGTTTTGGCCAGTCCTGAATGAACCTGTGCATGGTTACCATATAATTATAATGAGATCATAAATTATCTATGACTATTATATATCCCCACTATGACGCGGACATGTCGCCAAAAAATGGCAATAAATAATTGCGACATCTAGTGGCTGCCATTAGAAAAATTGAGTCGAGCATTTGGAGCACTGTTTTCTAGTTGCATACTGCAACCTTCTCTGAAAATATTTCTTTAATTGTTCGAGTAGTTCTAAGAAATTGCCTGTTTTCATAACATAGTAACCCTCTAGTGACGAAACTTATTATGACTGGCTTCTGAGAAACGCGCATAGTATTGTCAATTTCTCATTAACTTTATTACAATGAGAATCATGTCAAAGATCACAAAAAGGATTTAACTCATTGCTGCATAAGGCCAATACACATTACAAATACTAGTATAGGTATACCGTATAGCAATTTCTAGGTATTCGATTCATTTGATTATTTGTTCACGGACTGCCTATAAACTCTGCTGAAAATCATATATTGGTACATATTTAAATATTGCCTGCTGACAGACTTGGAAATATCACAAGAAGGATAGCCCCAACTTATTGCTACACATAGCAAATATAGCGTTGATGTTGACACCGGCTTAAGAAAAATTGTTCTGTAGAAGTCGCCTATGCAAATTTCCATCATTCAATATAAGCGCACGGAACTTTGTGGGAGAAGGTTTAAAGTATACTCAGATTCGAGTGGCCCGGCACTTGACCGCTGGCTGACCACCACTCAGATCTGAATGGTTGGCACTGAAAGTGGCCGTCAACGAAATATCGTGTCTTTGAAATTGTCGTAGGCGTAGGTTTACTGTGATTGTCTGTCACGAAGTGTTTTCCACGATTTGTCATCTTGGAAGCTCTAAGAAACTGGTATTCTGGACTCTGGAGTTACCAGTAACGCTCCTTTTCTATATTAATTCCAAACAAATTATTGTACCACAGCCTGAAATAGTTCTGGAAAAAATCAACTGAACTGAGTTCGATACAAACCCTAATCACAGGAACGGAGTTCCGAAAGCTTTATGTTTTAATCTGGAGGCAGATGAGCTACACTGCACATACATTGCATCTGCATTATATAATACCTTTTACCAAAGCTTTTCCAAAATTTGCTGCCGCTACGCTTGGTCGCTCGTCCAAAAAATCGTCTTCCTCCTCATCATAATTATGGGACTAAATTTTCTACATCACAAGCGGTACCGATACCGGTTGAAGCTGTTTGCCATGACGGTACCGCTACCGGTACCTGCTTGTACCAGCTAGAATATCCTTCCAAAAGACTGTCCTCTCCACTACACTCCTCAAAAATATCGCTATCCTCCTCCATTTTGCTAACTCCAACACCCTGTGGCCCAACAGCTAAAACAACCACTTAGTCTACGAATTTTACCGCGAAACGTTTTGAAAACCATTGAGTTGGATTAAAAGCTCACTGATACAACTAGCGGAAATTCAATATAAGCGCACGGAACTTTGTGGGAGAAGGTTTAAAGTACACTCAGATTCGAGTGGCCCGGCACTTGACCGCTGGCTGACCACCACTCAGATCTGAGTGGTTGGCACTGAAAGCGGCCGTCAACGAAGTATCGTGTCTTTGAAATTGTCGTAGGCGTAGGTTTACTGTGATTGTCTGTCACGAAGTGTTTTCCACGATTTGTCGTCTTGGAAGCTCTAAGAAACTGGTATTCTGGACTCTGGAGTTACCAGTAACGCTCCTTTTCTATATTAATTCCAAACAAATTATTGTACCACAGCCTGAAATAGTTCTGGAAAAAATCAACTGAACTGAGTTCGATACAAACCCTAATCACAGGAACGGAGTTCTGAAAGCTTATAGATGTTTTAATCTGGAGGCAGATGAGCTACACTGCACATACATTGCATCTGCATTATATAATACCTTTTACCAAAGTCCAAAATTTGCTGCCGCTACGCTTGGTCGCCGTTCAAAAAAGTCGTCTTCCTCATCATATAATTTTTTCTACTCACAAGCGGTACCGATACCGGAGTTGAAGCTGTTTGCCATGACGGTACCGCTACCGGTACCTGCTTGTACCAGCTAGAATATCCTTCCAAAAGACTGTCCTCTCCACTACACTCCTCAAAAATATCGCTATCCTCCTCCATTTTGCTAACTCCAACACCCTGTGGCCCAACAGCTAAAACAACCACTTAGTCTACGAATTTTACCGCGAAACGTTTTGAAAACCATTGAGTTGGATTAAAAGCTCACTGATACAACTAGCGGAAATTCAATATAAGCGCACGGAACTTTGTGGGAGAAGGTTTAAAGTACACTCAGATTCGAGTGGCCCGGCACTTGACCGCTGGCTGACCACCACTCAGATCTGAGTGGTTGGCACTGAAAGCGGCCGTCAACGAAGTATCGTGTCTTTGAAATTGTCGTAGGCGTAGGTTTACTGTGATTGTCTGTCACGAAGTGTTTTCCACGATTTGTCGTCTTGGAAGCTCTAAGAAACTGGTATTCTGGACTCTGGAGTTACCAGTAACGCTCCTTTTCTATATTAATTCCAAACAAATTATTGTACCACAGCCTGAAATAGTTCTGGAAAAAATCAACTGAACTGAGTTCGATACAAACCCTAATCACAGGAACGGAGTTCCGAAAGCTTATAGATGTTTTAATCTGGAGGCAGATGAGCTACACTGCACATACATTGCATCTGCATTATATAATACCTTTTACCAAAGCTTTTCCAAAATTTGCTGCCGCTACGCTTGGTCGCTCGTCCAAAAAATCGTCTTCCTCCTCATCATATGGGACTAAATTTTCTACATCACAAGCGGTACCGATACCGGTACCAGTTGAAGCTGTTTGCCATGACGGTACCGCTACCGGTACCTGCTTGTACCAGCTAGAATATCCTTCCAAAAGACTGTCCTCTCCACTACACTCCTCAAAAATATCGCTATCCTCCTCCATTTTGCTAACTCCAACACCCTGTGGCCCAACAGCTAAAACAACCACTTAGTCTACGAATTTTACCGCGAAACGTTTTGAAAACCATTGAGTTGGATTAAAAGCTCACTGATACAACTAGCGGAAATTCAATATAAGCGCACGGAACTTTGTGGGTGGCCCGGCACTTGACCGCTGGCTGACCACCACTCAGATCTGAGTGGTTGGCACTGAAAGTGGCCGTCAACGAAATATCGTGTCTTTGAAATTGTCGTAGGCGTAGGCTATGGCGAGTGCTGAAATGTCTAGGATAGCCTATAGTGCTTATCGCACCAATATGTGAGCACAATCAATCCTATTCTATCCCGCTTGGTCTGAGCCAGATGTGTAACTCGTGTATTAGGTTTCACGTCACTCAATATCGCGCCACCGAGCCCGGTAAGAAGTCAATCGCACGGTGAGAATACTATAGAGACGTACGCAGTCTCTATATTATTAATTATAATAATCCTGCGTAGTCTCTATAATAATACGCTCGTGTCACGGATCGTTGAGCATCAAGGTCACGGTGGTGTGGACGCGAGCAGCAAAGACTTCTTCTGTACACGCTCATTAAGTTCGAATGTATCCATTACACTATTTGCCATTCACGAGTTTGAGATACCTGCTGTGAGACATTGACTGGTCTCAGATCGTTTCATGGGATGGCTAACCAATTAGCCCCCTATAACTAGAGATGGGCAGATTCGAATCGATTCGAATCACTTATGATTCGAATCAAAATTAGGCAGGCTTCGAATCTCGAATCAGGGAATGGCCTCTCGGCGAACGCTCAAACGGCAATAGATGTAATTTTAGTGCTCGGGTAAACACGTATTTCCATGTGTTACGAAGTGTTTTCACAGTCGCAGCATGCAGCAAAAAGCACGTAGTCGTTCTGTAAACCCGCTAGTTTCCACTTCCGGATGTTTCATTTCCTGTTTACGACATGGCGTGAACCTTTTAAGCGGTGCCGCTTAGTCTGGCGCTGGCATACGGCACACACTTCCTACATTACAAGCGTGATTGCGGCTATCCAAGAAGAAAGTAACTGAAGCGACACAACTACGCATACGGGCGTATAGCAAAAGCGCCGAGAAATACGTTCCCTAACAACATTTAAATAGGGGCAATAGCGGCGGCCAAAATGACCGATACCGATATTAGCAAAAAAGTCAAATATCGGCCGATATATCGGTCGACCTCTAATTTAAACTTCTGCTAAATTCACCGCCCTTATTTTGTGAAGCTTCTTGCTTAAGCTCATTGCTGTAATCACTGCTTCAATTGGACGTTCCGCTAAGATACTGTACAACCTGCTTATATTGTATTCTACGTTACTGCTACTTTTAGATTGAAAGTAATAAAACTGGCTTCGTAGTAAACTTTGTTAAACATGTTTTTCTGAATGATTCGATTCCATTCGAAAGGAAAGATTCGATTCGATTCTGAGTTCACCAGTGATTCGATTTGCCCATCCCTACCTATAACCGAGACTTGGCAAAAGCTACAGAACCGCTGCGGCCCTTATTAAAGAAACGTGATAAATTTGACATGAATGACTTGCACAGGAATGCATTTATCGAGGCGAAGGAGATATTGGTGAGTGAGCGCTTATTGCTTACGACACAATACACACCAGGCGCCCCGATGCAACTCTCGCTACCGACTCGAGCATGAATAACGGGATAGGATTTCACCTCAAGCAGAAGCAGGAAGACAGAAGTCATTTGAAAAAACTTGTAACAGAGGTGAATTGGAAAGCGAATGCGCGTCACCCTCACCCAGCGACATTGAAGACGTATATGTTTTTTATAAAACATTCTGCTGCATAAAACATTCTGCTGATAAATTTCGCTAGGAAGACTGGAGTCAGCAATTCGCAGGTACATTTGATTTAATCTAAGATAGCACAGGGACAGAAATTACTTTGCGAAATCACTTCGTGTTACAAAGGAATCAACGAGTGTAGGAGAATTGGCCTTATTATTGTTTTTAATAATTTATTTATTTGGAATTAATGGCGTTTTCACCTACTAAGATCATTTACGCCAGGTCGATGCTCACGGTACACATGGCAATAGCCTACTTCCGGTTTATAGCCCGAATCACTATTACAACCAAGACTCTCCGCACTTCCCCGATACCGATTGCCAAGCAGGGAAGGAACGGATACCAATTTTTAAGTCCTCGCCTTGACTCGGTCGGGAATCGAACCCGCAACGTCTCGATCAGAAGGTAGACAGTCTAAACCACTCGGTCAACTGAACGGTCTCTGCGTGGTCCAAATCAAAGTCATCTATGGGTACCTACAACACCCTAGAACTAGACTATATATTTTTGATAAACTCTTACCTCATCTGACGAAGGCTTGATGGTAACTTGCAATTTATTGTTCGAACAGGTCAAGGCATTCGTTCCTGCAAATTTGCGAGCAGTTATTATCGTAACTAACAAGTGCATGCTTATCTCACCCACCTTGTAAAATAATCAGAATCGCCGCAAACGCAAATGTTGTGATTCGCAAATCCATTGTGACGAATTAATCTTCAACCTGAAAATCGCTTGGTATACTTCCGAGAGGCTATAGGAAAGGCTCTGTATCCTAACTACGCATTAGGCTCGTCTGAAGAACCCCACTCTAAAACAACGCTATATATTTCAAACACAGGCTACAAAACTCTTAAATTACTCAGTCAACCGCCTGATGCTTACTCAAAATACAAATTTTACGACAATGCCAAGATTTTATGATTTAAACTTTTATGATGTCTAATTTTGGATCCCAACGAGAATTTTGAGGCGCATCATTTCTTCTCACCGCATCGCATAGGCAGCGTAGCGCGTGTAGCTAGCCCAGCAAACACACGACGCCTTTCGGATGTATTGGACCGTCCCAATAGTATCTCATGTATCCTAGTAGTGTCGTATTTTTTGAGGGTTGTAATTTGGAAACGATGTCTCGACGACCACGGCCAAACAAGAAATGGCATGACAAACGCAAATCTTACAGCAAGACGGCGATGAAGCAGGGTTCACAATTCGTATAAACCTACCGATGCCCTCGTTATTTATCCAATTGACATTTATTCTGCGATTTTGACCATTTTACCTTGTCAAAACAGGAAAGGCCTGCTTTTTTAGCTTCAGTCGTGTGCCGCTGACAAAAGAACCGAGCGTCTTCGAGCAATCGCCATTAAGCCATTTGCGAGAAGAGCGTCGGCTCTCACAAAAATGTGAAAAAATGCATCTGCGAGTGCAGTCAATCAGAACGGCTCAGCCAATCAGTACCGCTCCCTCGCATATTTCTGTATGACGTCACGCAGCTTCGATTTGAATACGCGCGCCGTTTGAATTTTTCGAAGTGAAAGCGGGTTTGTTGTCGCAGTTGGAAAGCGTAGAGTACGGCGATAATGCCTTTGTCAAGAAGATCAACGTGAAGGAGATGTAATTAGTATTTTGACAGGATAATGGAGGAAATTAGACGTAAATGCGCTAGTTGTAAGCCGATACGAAGCGGCAACGAAGTAAGTTCTTAGGGTATGAGCAATAAGATATGAAGCTGTAGGGGTTTAATGCGCAAGTTATGACGTGTTCAAATTTTCTTTCAACACCTGCAAATGCAGAATGTATTGGTACTGGTTTGATCAGATAAAATCACAGTATTTTTCTCCATGTTTTGAACTACTCTTGCTATCATTTCTTCACCTGCATAGTTCCCATTTTCCACATGATTGACCGATGCCCTTTCCATCTTATGTTCGCTTTTATTTATTCCATATCGTACATATTATTAGGTCCTATATAAGCAAGTTATAAATAATATGGCATACCCGGTACTTTCGATATCAGTTTGACTCGGATGTAACATCTGCTGCTGCTGCTGCTGTTCCACATTGCTGGCTGAAGTCTCCTCGTTCACACAACGCTACTGGGACTTGCATGAAGTTTGAGTCAGATAGGCCTATATACGGTATATATATAATATCTCAGTCTTCCAAAATTGTTCTATACCGGTATATAATATATACTTCAAACCCAATAATTTGTCTCTTTCAGAAGTATAGTGAGGCTGTGAAGAAACCGTAGAAATCTCTGTATGATACCGATTGCAAGATTCTGTCATCAGACGTAGAATCTACAGCCCGGCCCAAGGTTGGGAATATTAACAGATTCGTTAGAAAGGACTGTAGCGGTCGATACAAGGGGGCTTGTATGAGTCGCTATTATTGGAGCCCTGGCGTATTCACAGTCTCTGTCAACGCACGCAGTCGCGATCTATCTTGCTGAAGTTCTCTATAGTAATCCCGACCACAAATATAGATTCCCGGAAAGTACTGTATTCCTCAGCAAAGTCACCAACGTATACAACGTATCCACCAAAGTATGATCACGAAAGTATGATCACGATAGTATGGTCACGAAAGTATTATCACGAAAGTATGTGGTCAAAAACTTGTGAAATTACCAGACTAATAACATACTAAAAGATGAGAAGGATTACAAAGTAAAAGGCGTATAACGGATAAATAAACGAGGCGCGTCCCGAGATAAGCGGCATCCCGCGTGGCTGCGAAACGTGAAATGACGATCACCAGACTTGACGGCTATAACATGCGAGAACTAGTGTCGGAGCAGACGTTCTCACGTACAAGGCTCAGTGGTTGGGTACCGGATACGGCTGCCCTCCATTACACCGATCTCTATTAAAAAGGTATTTTGTGGAATTGTGAATTGAAGAGGTTGGCCTATATAACTGACTATTCAGTTCGCCAAATATGGGAATAGACGAACATAGCAGAGACACATTGAGTATAGTCTTTTGCGTTTTATCGAAACGAATCATCGCGTTGATTACTATAGTTGAGCCATGGCCTACTCTGAAGTAGGCCATGGTCAAACGTACACGACCATTAAATTGGAAGCTAACAACTGGCATTTCAGATGAGGATTGCGAAATGCATTACCGTCTAGAAAAGTCATACCTTAACACTTTCTAAGGATACAGTATTTATAACAGTAGTAAAGCCGCCACATTGAGCATGAAGTCGTGGGCTGGAGGCAATAGTCGTTAGTGCAAATTTTTTGTTCCTCCACAGTACCTTCAAGAAAGAATATATTAGAGCCGATGACCAAACTCGCGGATAGTTTAAACTTCTTCAACTAATGAAGAAGCTGAGCTCCGAAAATTTGTAAATGTAATTCGCATTATATCTGTGGTGAGTGATGAATAGTTCATACTTGAATACTATACTATAAGCTTGTATAGCTCTGTATATAGTTCTCTTTAAAAAAAAAATGAGTCAGGTAATTGAACGTACACCGAAAAACCACCCTCAGATTGTGGTTTCCCCATACTGTAACCGTGCAATGCCAGCGGACAAAAGTGTGTGGTTACTGCGTGGTATCCCACCCGGTTCCCGTACTTGGCAGTGTACGGTTACCACATCCTTACCATACAGTCGTGTTTACTGGGCTGACGTATATTACCATAGTAGGGTTGGAATCGTCGTAAATCCTACGTAACAGCAACTAGGTCTTGGTTCTTAGGCGGGTTTGCTCTAAACACCAGCAACATTGAAGACTGTCCTTGCTCAGTTCACTAAACTAAACTTAAGTTCCGATTCAACACTTAAGTGAGGAATGCTTTATGGCCCCAACTCAACACATTTTTACGTCGAAACTAGATATTTTCACTGCTTATTTCGTTGACCGACTCAAACATGACGATGAACTTGATACGGTGACATCTCGAGGATTTTCTTCAGTCATAATGGCTTTTACATAACATCACAAACACGTAACAATGCTCTTGAGGTCATCTGATATTGTGCTCTTGAGTTTCGATAATAGTGATCGCATAATCGGTAACATGATATATCATTATGTGGTCACAAAGTGTAGGACTTTTTAGCAAATTCTGACTCTCCGCTGAGAAAAATTCCAAATAATTTTGGTTTTTGTTGATAAATATCAAGCGATGATCGCTCAATTGGCCCAGTGTTTTTGATTGCTCGTATTCTAATCGGGTTGTCTCGGATTCAATTCCCGACCGGGAAAGTGCGGAGGGTTGATTGATTACCTTGATTGGTTGATTGATTGATCAAGACAAATATCGCCGACGTGGTCGCAACCAATTTCTAGTTAGTTGAACGAGATTGTTTGATCTGGAGGCGGAGTCCAGCTGAAAACATTTACTACTTCTTTGTTTTACTTTTAAAGCAAGTCGGTGCATTTCGGGCAATATACCGGAAGTATTGACATACTTACTAAAGCGTTGAACTGGCATATATGACCTTAGTAGGGTGAAAATGTCCTAAATTAAACAAAAAACCCACCTCTTGACTACCAAGCGCCATAATTTTAGGCAACCAACTTTTTGTAAATCATATTCCCACCCAAATAGATGCATCAATTTACAAAGAGTGTGCTTCCACTATTAGTCATGGCCTGCTTTGCGATAACATCGGAATTGGAATTGATAGTGTTCCGGGATTAACCGGGAATATCGACACACGTACCAGGAATTGATCTTAGTTGGGTGAAAACGTCATAAATTTAATAATAAAAAAACTCCGTGAAAATTAACACATCTCTTGACTACCAAGCGCCATAATTTTAGGCACAAACTGTTTGTAAATGATATTCCCACCCAAATAAATTCTTACGGCTTAGAAATCCCGAAAGGCTTCCACCGTTATAGTCACGGCTTGGTTAGCGATAACATCGGGAAATTGTTTTGTTATCTTTTAGCCTGTGGGTATTAAACAGAGACAAAGTTCGAGAGGAACCCGCGCCAAACATTATGAAAATTTACTGCATTGTTGTTTTTTACGAGCGGAGGACGTGTATTAGATAGTTAGACGAGCAGTTAGACGATGATGACGCAAAGAGAGTTAGCGTTAACAAATTCCATCTTCACCTGATGAAGGAGCGGAGCTCCGAAAGCTTGTGAATCTTATAATTCTCAATAAACTAAGGCTGGACGTTAAATCTGTGGTGATCTTCTTTACAATATCTAATGATCGTTCGTTATCGACTCTATGCTTGTATAGATGGATTTAGAGACTGTTACGCTGCTTTTTGCTGTTTTGATCAGAGTCGGTGAATCGTACAAATGCACTGACCTTCCAGGTATGTATTGGTGGGTGTTAAAACCATTTTATCACGTAACAAATTTGAATTTTTTAGCTCCAATCATCGAAGTGATTGGCTTATCAACAGATTTTCGATTTGAAAAAGCGGAAAACTTCAGCGAATCTAAACTTAAAGTCGTTTATGAATGGGATGTGATCGACTCAAGTGAGCAAGCAGGCTATGCGTTTTAGCGTGTCGCTCCAAGAAGATTCGTTCATTCCATACCTTCACCTGTCCTGATATCTTTAGTTTGTTTTGCCGAAATCGCGAATATGGTAACTCTGGGTAATATGACCACTGCCAAAAATTATTACAATGTATTATCTTCGCCCACCACGTTATTCAAAGTGGAAATTGATGTTCAGTTCAGCCTAACGACTTTCTTTCAGTTACAAGAAATCCGGTTAAAACTGGATTTGACGGGTTTGCGTACAAGTTCACGGCGCGAGAGGAACATCATTATTTGGATATATCTTTTTACAACACGCTACACGGTAAGTCGAGAAAGATTATGGGACTGGCTGCCTTTGCAGTTCTGCGTCGAAGACGGCGCGGAATGCGGAGCGTTGTGGTAGTGATTCAGTCATCGACACGCCTGCCGTAAGCATTGACCTGACCTTAGTAGGGTGAAAACTTCATAATTCTATAAGAAAAACTGAAGGTCGTTGTCGTTATTGTTTTGAAAGTATAGCGTTTCACCCTACTAAGGTCATGTATAACCTCAGTGCCGTGGGAAGGCTGCCGCCCCCACCACCAAAATTCGTATATCACAGGACGTCTCTGTTATTTGTGTGTCGTCAGAGAAATACACTGTAACAATTTCTCCCGCACACGCTTCAATTTTAATGCCTTTTTTGGGCCATGCGTTTACGAACCTAAAATACCGTCAACGAATGCAAAAGCGAATGCCCGATAGCGTCGATTGTACTGATACCCTGTGACGTCACTGGTCACATGACCAAACTTTTGTGTGTTGGTAGTGGCCCCCAACACCCTTCACACGGCACTGTACAACCTACCAGTTCAAGGGTTAGTATACGCGAGTCAATATTTCCAGTTTATAACACAACCACAATTCCCTGATACTGGCTTTAAGCAGGGGATGAAGGAAAGAACGGATACCAATTTTAAAGAATTTGGTTTGGCTCGGTCGGGAATCGAACCTGCAACCTCCCGATCAGAAAGCGAACCACTCGAAAGTTGTTAATTCGTAAATTGTCATTTTTTTTCAGATTATAACGAAAATGCGTAAGTATTTCATTGACTGTGACGTCAATAACCTATTCTTGAAGGCTTCAACTTGAAAATTCTAGATGCGACAATACAACAGGAACCGTCTGGTTACGTGGCATGAACAAACCTTGTCAGCTACCTTGCAGAGGCACCACGCCAACGGTTTGTGAAGACGGTGACGTGTGTGCAATGCTCACCATGGGATATACAACTGTGCCATGGGTGAGGAACAGTGAATATTTCCGTTTACATATTTTATAACGAGCCGAGTTTATCGATAAGCGGAATCGGCCGCCAGACTAGTAAGGAAGGCCATGGTTCGTAATAGGTATCGGAGCTGGAGATAGCCGGCATAAGCGTAACCGAGACCGTGACCGTGACAGCCATAAGCACTCCATTGCTGTTACAGTCATAATGACTTGGAATTCTCTGCCTCGAAGTGTTGTTGACTCGCCCACTCTCTTGACCTTTACAATCCGACTCTTCTTCATACTAACCAGTCTAATTTTATTAAGGGGAGGGTTATAGTAGCAGCACTCGGCCCATCTCCTTCTTCATGGCCTTTTAGATCTTTTTCTCTTTTTCTGTCGCTCTTTGGCTGAAATGTGTGAGTCACTCGGCTGGTGAATACAACGCAATACAAAAACGACCAAACGCCGTTTATTGAGGCCGGTATAAAACATCGGTCATCAGCTGAGTAGGGAGATCAATATCGTCACAATAAATCAGCCAAAAGCCTTTAATTAATGCTGATACATGACTTTACGGCTATCGGTATTGGCCATCAGTCGGCAACGGGTCGATTATCTTATCAGCCTTAAGAAGCCAATACTGACGGATCTCTAGTGGTGAGGGATCTCTCTCTCTCCCTGGGTATGATGATGGGTCTCTCTCTTTCTCAAGTTCTTTAAATTTTAGAATACAACGCGACTTGAATTTCCTGTCGAGTTTGGACGAATCTATGACATCCACGTCATTCCTTATAACAATTGGATGGCAGGTATGACGTCATAGGGTGGTGAGGCTAGTACGGGTGGCACACTTCGCCCTTGATTGTCGTTTTGAAGTAATGGCGTTTTCAATACCTGTGCCAATACCTAGTACGCGTGTCGATACTTCCGATTTATAGGCCGGATCTCTATCGCGTTCGCTATTCTCTGCACCCCTGACTACGTCAAGCGGAGGATTGGATATCAAATTTAAAGTGTTTGATTTGACTCGGTCGGAAATCTAACCCGGAACCTCCCGATCAGCAGGCGTACAGTAGAGCGGGTTTAATTACTGACCAGCTGCGGATGCAAGATCTTCAGTGCGAAGCCCAATCAGTGAGAATTGATTACACCCGTTGATGACTAGGATTTGGTTACCATGCTCATCGTCGTTTCAAGCAAGATATCGTCAGTTAGCGAGAACTGGGCTTCAGCGTAGTAACAATTTCTGGTAGTACGGTGGATGGTTGTAAATCTTGCGATCGTGTTGCTGTTGTTGATTTATGACATTTTTAAATGCTCAGGTCATACAGGTCAGGCATAGACCAATGCTGATATAGCGAGCTAGTACGGTCAGTTATGATTTTGTGAAGGTTTAGCGATCGTTAAGGACTTGAGACTGAAGTTGGAGAAGCTCAAGTGTTGGGCGAGTTACGTTGAGCGTAAACATTAAGTCACGCGCTCGCGGGACGTTAACAGTGTAGGGATTTGCGCTGTGACATCAGAACTTTTATTACACTCATCATTCGATCGGCGCGTACGTAAATACGGAGAGACTTAACGCCGAGAATAAAGAAAGAATTACGGTCACCGCGCACAATGCTTTAGTCTCGTTAATCCCGCGTTTCGCTTTGCAATACGGTTAAAGTACATCTGAGTTACCTGCGCTCTGAAGTTTATCGCGACTTTATCATATTTGATTGACAGGTCGCGGTGAAGTAGCTGATGGTGTTAAAACTGTTCGGTTTTGTAAGGATGAGCTGATACGACGCCATAACGTCACACATGAACGAGCATACGATTACTGTGATAGTGTGTCAATGTTTAATGGAAGAGAAATTCAAGGTTGGTTGGACTGGGATGTTTGGGAAATGGTACGTCCTAATGTTAAGCTACATGTATTCAGTGGTTGATATCGAAGGAGCCCCCCCCAGACACTCTATTGGGTGGATTGTGTATTGCGCAGGAATGGACGACATGGTCTGCGATTTTCTCTTCTGCACCACACTCGTATGCGGCACTGGGCGCGTGACTCTCTCAGTGAAGACGCGACTATTGTCGGTCACGGGATTCTTTCATTACCGTTCTTCTTACGATAGTAAATTTCGTTCCAGATCGAATGATATATTCTGGACCAGTTTCACATTTTGAGAAGTATGACGTCACTGTGGATTTTTCAAAAAACCGCGCGAAAGTGTCATTTCGATGGAAACGGCCTTACGATTATCATCCGAACGCAACGCTGCAGAAATATTTGGTTGCTTTGGACAGGTCGAGGCCGAGAGTGCAGGTACGTGTTTGTGTTTGATTGGTTGATTAATGATGCGGCTGTTCGCTTTTGTAATGTTCAATGGTGAACACTGTTCGCTTTTGTAATGTTCATGGTGAACACTGTTCGCTTTTGTGATGTTCATGGGAAACGTTGCTCGCTTTTATGGTGTTCATGGGAAACACTGCTCGCATTTATGATGCGCATGGGGAACAATGCTTGCTTTTATGATGTTCAGTGGGATCACTGTTTATTTGTGATGTGAGTTGTTCATTACTTCCCCTGCATGGGACTATTTGAGGTTCATGGGGAACACTGCTCGCTTTTTATGATGTTCATGGTGAACACTGATATTCTTCTTTTCGTCAGAATTTGAGTAAATCAGGCTACGACGTCATCACGATCGATGACGTCACGATCGGGCAGAGTAGGATACTTCTGGTTGTACCAGTTCTGTACATTGACTATGATCATAACAAGACACTCGTTGTTCACGGCGCGGTTTTATCGGAAACATTTGAGATCAAAGGTGAGTTCACTTTGTGGTAACACTTTCTATAGACGTAGTGGCGTGACGTAGGCAGGGGTTGTATCCCTGGATCTCGGAAGGGGAATTCCAGGCGTAGTGGCGTGACGTAGCTAGAGGTTGTATCCCGAGATCTCAGAATGGGAATTCCAGGCGTAGTGGCATGACGTAGGTAGGGATTGGATCCCGGGATGTCGGAAGGGGAATTCCAGGCGTTGTGGTACAATAGCGCGTCGACGGCCACGAAATGGGTATGTCCCGGGTTCAAATCCCGAGACTGCGTCAAATACTATCGGTGGCTTTCTCTCTGGACGACCAGCGCATTGAGGATAGTGCGGAGAGGGGCACTTGATTACGATAGTCGGTACCTCATTGTCCAGCCTTTTGAATAACTCTATCTAACTTTCCAATTAGACTTCGACGCATGCAGTGAAGGCAATGGAGTTGGTGGCAGATACTGTGATGGGGCCGCTAATTGTACAGACCTTTCGATAGACGCCAACGCCTCAGCTATCTGTGCTTGTACAAATGAATTCGTTGGCAATGGCATCTCAAACAAGTGGCCGGAAGGAAATGGTTGCACCGACCCCAGCCACAGGTAAATTAAAGAGAGTGGAGTCGGTCAGGACATCAATGGTTTGTCACAAGGCCTGCGGCTAGGTTTAGATTTCGGAGGGGCGCGAATGACGTCATAACAAGTGAAGTCACGTATATCGTCGCATATGTGACGTCACACTTATTATCATTTACAAAAGTATAGCGAAATAACTCTGTAAATCGTTATCTTTCGATCACATCACTCAGTAATTTCACGGCTGGGGCAAAATACCCTTTCACCCCCTGGATGTGCTCCTGAATACCCCTCACACACACACACACACACACACTCGCACCGTCTACGATCAGCATATATAACCAGGTATTACGTTTAGAACGTCGTCAATAGTCGTCGGGATCTCCTGCGCAATTGTCATTTTCGTGGTCCTTATGCTCATCGGGATCTGCATCAAAAGTCGCAATTCTGTCAGGTTGGTATCAATCTTTATCCTTTTTACGTCATCTTGTCAATTCGGCGTCGCGTCGTCGGCGACAATGTCTGATTGATGACGTATCTATTACGTCGTCTTTTTCGTCATCGCGTCAGGTTGGCGTCAAATATTGACTATAATGACGCAAAATTTAAACGACATTTTTTCGTCTTACGTGAAGTCGGTTACAAATTTTGAGTAATATGACGTAATATAAGTCGCACGCAAATAGTGCAGTTGATTGACACTGCGCGCCATGATGCAGAGACAAATTGTGACGTCATTCCCTGTTTTTATTCTACAGGCGAAAGATATTGAGAGAGGAAGAATATTGAAACTGACACAAAATCCAAAGCAAGAGAGAGATATAGAGATTTGATGTAACCCTTTTTAACGAAGTAATATAAATTATTTCAACTCAATGAGCCAAATTTGTAGCGATATATTGATAGTAGCCGATGGCGGACGATTACTTACGATAAATATAGAGAGTGTCACCACAGTTTGAGGGCCCAGCCAAATTTAACGAAACTCATATTGATTATTCTATTAGTTATGAAATATAGATCAGTGCAGTTTGACCCCCAATTTGTTATGTCTTGCGCTTTTTCCGAACAGCAAGCGTCCTTGCATTCCGGAGATAAAATTCATAAAACCGGTTCATATAATGTGTCCGGAACAGCTCCTGTGACGTCATAATCCGCATAAGCAGCATCGTTGTCAGGGAGACTTTTCACGGTCTGGTAACCAGGCGCTTCTCCTAGTCGCGATCGTTCTTCGTGGAAGGGTTGCTCATATTCTCCCGCGTCTTGTGACGTAACCGCTGACGTATTGTTGACGTACTTCACAAATTGATCATTGCTGCCTGTGACGTCATACTCGGCGTAGTCGTTACTAGGCAACGTCGTCACGGTCTGGTACTCGGGTGTTTCTGTAAGTGTTAGTCTCAATGGTCCATCCGGCTCCTCGTAGCCGCTTTCTCTAGGGACTGTGTCAGGTGTGATGTAGTTATAATCATCAGGCTTTTGATAGCGTGTGGTAGCGTTGGAATTTTTTGGAGATGTGACAGAGACGTCTTGAGTTGCAGATATTGCAATGTTCTTTCTGTAATAAAGCGCAGCCGCGTTAGTGGAGGCCGCCAAAAGAATGGCGCATCACGAAATCGGGTAAAACACGTAGATGTTTTGACTAGGACTCGACCGATTGTCGCCCCGGAGATTTGTATTTCTGCGATTATCGGTATCGGCAGTTTCTCAAGTAAGGAAGTCAATATAGGATATCGGCCTTAATAATCAAACGATATTCGGCCTTACATCGACTTTTGGCCGCATCGACTTTTGACGCGCGCGCCGCCGCAACGGCTGAGAACCATTCGCTCTTCCCTACGCTCGCTCTGACGTCATAACTTTTACCCACATCGAACGACCAAACGTGAAACGATTGACGATCGATGAGCGTAAAAGTTCTGACGTCAGAGTGTAACCCTACTGTTGTCGCTGTTGTCACGTGACTTATTACCTTGTCCTTGGTCGTAAAAGCTACTAGCACTGATGAGCGTACAAGTTCTGACGTCACAGTCGACGTTTCGTGATCACGGGACTTAAAATTCACTCTCTCGCGTAATTTTCCACTCTCGTTTCAAGCGCTACGCTCGCTTCACGCTCAATATGAACAAGTCTTAATTTGCTGAATTACCCAGTCAGTTTGGTCTATAGGCTCTTGCGAACAGATATCCTAAATCAATATACATACCTTTTAGCATATACCCAACCAATCACAATCAAGGCTACCATTGTTACGATAGCGATTACCACAATGATCACAATCACATTTGCATCAACTCCGTTGTTTACCCCGCCATTTCCGGTTGAGTTTAAGGCCGAGTTGGTCGGTAATGGCTGTAGAGTTTCGGCAGGATTTTGAGCACTTTCAATCGGCGAATTTGTTCTATGACCACCGATGATTCTTCTGTTGTTTGGTGCAGTATACTCAAACTTTCCTGTTGCTCTGTCCGCGGTGGTGTTCGGCGCAGCGGTTGTCGCGAAGAGAGGATTGTCTGTAACAAGGAAACACTGCTTAGTGCTTGGAGATAAAATATGCTAACAAGTAACAAACTAACTTTCTGGTCTGGGGCGCAATGAGGTGGAAGACCATTAGGCGATATTGGGTACCCCCTATAAGTATTCGTTGCTAAGGCCCCCTAAAAGTCTCATAATAGGCCTACTATAGATTAATAGGAAAAATACTCAATATTTCAGCGCGATTGGTACCGACATTAGTCATTTCTGTCGATGGGGAATATGATAATTTTGCTAGACGGCAAGACAGTAAGATTGGCGTGGCGTGGCGTGGCGTGGCCTCATCTAGGTTCTTCAGACCAGCCACTCTCTTACGCTAATTTAGCGCTACCCAAACCAAGCCTTCTGATTACGTTAGTTTCTAGGTAAATAGTTACTTACCAAAGCAATCTCTGTATTCGTATCGAAAGACGAAGCGAGGTGGAGTTGGTTCATTGTATTCTAGATAGAGGTAATGCCTTGTCAACCTGAGAAATTTGCATCCGGCAGCTGTCGCTGTTGAGTTACAACTTGGATTAGTTTGACCAAACGGAGAGAAATAGTAACAAGGTACTTGATCCGTTATGAAACCCCTGCCTGAAACGAAAGATATTCTCGTTTATTTCTGGTCCTTGTCCAGCAGCCAAAGCTAAGCCGATCAGAAATTTAAGTTCGGCACACCTATGGCACGAGGCCACGATTACGCATGGCCCTTGGTGGCCTCGTGTATAACTAAGGAGGTATGTAAACGCAAAATTTGCCCGTCTGCATGTGGCGTGTTTGGGCCATTAATGGCCTTATTCGGGTATTACCTGGCGCACATAAGTGCAAAATGACAATAGTAAATACATACATGGTCTGGGTATCGCCCTAACAATGACATCTGGCCATATAACGCGTAGCGTTCGAAACGCAAGCCTTCGCAATCCCACAAGGGAGCCCCGTACGGACGCTTACAGTTTTCTGATTGGGAAGATTACAAATTCCGGCCGGTTTCTGATTCAGCATTCGTTCCTTTACTATCGGGAAAGTGCAGAGGGTTGTGATAGTGGTGCGGGCTATAAACCGGAATTATCTACGCGTATATTAAGCATTGTCCTTAGTAGGGTGAAAACCTGTTAACTGTGCCCCAGCTACTAACCCCGGTCGTGGAGTACGTCCTCGCCTGCGAGAGATTCTTATAAAAACGTAACAAATATGTATAACCATTCCAGTTTCTAGTGTTACGTCCGTGGCGCACCAGAGCTCATCGGTGATAAGCGCCACTCTATCTTTTAAACAATAATAATCATAATAATAGTAGGGTGAAAACGCTATGGATCCCAAAACAACAACATGGCGTACTTATGCAAGCATCGAAGGAGTGCGGGCGGTTGTGGTGCGGGTTATAAACCGGAAATTTCGATACCGTCCACTGCAAGCAATGACCTGGCGTATATGACATTAGTAGGGTTAATAATTTGTATTCGTCCTTGTCTGCTTGGCAGTCAGTGTCGGAGAAGTGCGGAGAGTCGTGGTTGTAATAGTGATACGAGCTATAAACTGGAAGTACTGACATGTATACCGTAACCATCGACCTGTCGTATATGACCTTAAAAGGGTTAAAAATACCAATAATTCTTACGAAAAGGAAGAGTGTAAAGAAGTCTGTTAGAATTTCCCTGATGTAGAATATCAATCCGTATCATGGCTTCCACTTCTATCATTCTCTCGAAGTGATATCGCAAAAATGTAGTTCTTGATTCCTCACTGTCGTGCGTTGCGTTCACCACTCCATACCAATCTCGTCTGTTAAAAGTTTTCCAATACGATTCTGAAAAAAAATTGAAAGAATGGTTTACTCGGGATGAAAGTTATTAATTTTGCCTCACTACACTCACTGCGCTCACTAAGAGGGAAAGGCTGCAGTTCACCATTTCGTGAGACCCGCCATAGATTCGAAAGTTATTTTACGCCAGATGCCTTCCACCTATCCGCCACCCCCAGTCAGAAAAATGTGAGCGTCCCTAAGTGGCCCGCGTGTGGTGTTTCTAAGGCTTGCGCATGGAACGCAACGCGTTATGAGGCCCACACATGGCCTTGTTAGGGAAATACCTGGCCCATGTACAGCTTTGTCACAGATGGCCAATGCCGTATCGCAATCACGTGAGCCAGTTATGGCCTGAGTAGGGCCGTAAATGGCCCAAACACGACCACGTGTACACGGGCCAGTTTTGCGTTCGCATGCCCTTAACCACACGCGGGCCACCACTGGCCATGTTAAATTGCAGCCTCGCGCTATACGTGAGCGCGTACGCAGATTTCTGATTGGGCCCGTCCCAAGTCAATTGTGTAGGCTTGGGTCCGACTGACCAGAGAATGCACTGAAAAAAGGACCACAATACCTGTTTGATGTATCAGAAGTATTCCAACCACCACAAATGTTAGTTTTAAATCCATAGTCTATATACTTCTGAATGTAGTGCGGCTGCAAGAGACTCAATGAGAGATGCTGAATTCACGAGGCCTGATCCTCCCACAGACTTACGGAACTTCTATAACCGTAGGACTAGTTATGGCACTACAATCGTCTAGGCCTCTACGTATTCGGATTTTCGAGCCCAGCTTTTGTCTGTGAATTATGTATTATTTGGATAATAATCAAATAAACTATACTAGGCGATAAATCTGCGGTTCTATCTATTACTATTTGAATCGGCTAGACTACTTTCTATAATTGGACTTTATGTTAAATCTGGGGTGACATATTCTATCTATTAGACCAACCTTGATTGCGTTTAGACTGTAAATTATCACACTTTACGAGTGTGATCCGCAAACCTCACGCTATTAAGATCGTATCGCGTATGATAGTCAGACAAAATTAATCACGATCACCAAACCAAATTACATTCCAATTCCTGATCGTTGAATCTGCGGTGAGTTATTCTGTTAAAGCTTGTGGACTATATTCCAATAAACTGTGGTGACTTATTCTATCTATTACCATTTAGATCGGTCCGCAATCGCCTGCACTATGTTTCGTTGTCATCCTGAAGAGTTACCAACTCGTTACTCAGCCTGACAATTCGTTACTTGAGCCTCGACAGTGACTTGAGTAAGCGCACGATTACTGTTGTGCTTTACATGACGTTTGCAGTCCACACTTCAACCATGCAGTGACAGCTCAAGATTTCAAGATTTGTTACTCTTTCACTTATAGAAAATGTGACACGCACAAAATCAATACGCGAGAAAGGGTATCGCCTATATAGATCTATAGCATGTAGCCACATTGTACAATCTCTCCTTCAGCTCACGGTAGGAATCTTTTAAGCATGTCGGGTTTTGCCACGCGGACTCACAGCAGAGTACAACCGATAATGAGAGTCACCACAGTTTTAACGTCCGGTCAAATTTATATCAAAATATATTGATAGTAGCCGATAGCGGACGATCACTTACGATAGATATAGAGAGTGTCACCACAGATTTAACGTCCAGTCAAACTGTTTGGAAACTTAGTTGGCAGGCTTTCGGAGCTCCGCTGGTTGGTCACGCACGATTTAAAATCGATTGTGACGCAAATATCGACCTAAAAAACAAGCCTGAATTCCCCTACCCATGCGTGACGTCATAAACCGATTTAACTCATGCCAAACACCGTACAATATACGCTGAATATTCTTTGAATAACGACGTGCAGCTGACTTCACAATATACTGTACAGTTGACAGGCTGTTACGTCACAATCAATCGCGCGAATTAAAACAAATTTTTGAAAAACTTGATTGATGACGTTATTAGACAGCGACAGTGACGTTATTGACGTATTAGAGAATAGAAAAGTTAAGACTAACGGTCACGCGACAATGTACAAGTAAAAGAAAAACGTCTAAGCAGGACTCGGCCATCGCATTTTTCACTAGCATAGGAGTCGGCGGTGGCCTGTATATAAGGCGCCTGTACACATGGTGCCAGGCCCCAGCGATGACAATACACTGTACATAGTACAATATTTTTCTATGGCCTATAAATCCAACTGTCGCCGCCGATTCGAGCCCTCGACAGTTCATGCGTGTTACATCTTGTCAGTCGCGGGTGATGGCACCAAGTTCAGGATCTGCCGTGGCCCGTAGCTGTGGCGCCAGCTGCCATCTGTTATCAAGCCTACACCGGTGTCGCGTCGGCGGTCATTATATGTAGATATAAAGCCTTACAAATTGTACAGTACATTACTAACTGTGCTTGAACCTTGAACGCTAGCATCTAATTCAGAATCTGCCGTGGTCGCTGGCTGTGGCGTTTGCGGCCTTTCAGTTATAAGATCTGTGGTGTTTTGCGTGCCATTCGTTGTGGCGTTAACCCTCGACTCTGCGTATAATTCATTCTTTAATGTCACGGCATTAGCGTCCTTTGTGACGACATTTCCGTTAATTTCTCTATCCGTTGAGTTATCTTCATGATATAACTCATTCACGACCGATCCATATTTGGTTCCCGTGCTTTGTGACGTAGGTCGCATATCGCCATCTAGTGGTTTCAGGTATAGTTCATTTTCTACAGTCTGTGAACTTTGACCGTGGGAACTTTCTTCGTGCGCTGACCCGGAAAAACGTAACGGGACTTCGTAGCCTGGTTCTTTCATGTTCATATTGCGTAATGGGAGCCGAGGAGCTATTTCTTCGTATAATTGGTCGATAGTTGGCGCTTCAGAGCACCCAATGTTGGTGAATTTTGCACCGTGGAGAGCTTTCAACCGTTTTCGGAATCTAGGAGAGAGAGAGAGAGAGAGATAATATGAGATTATTGTAACCATTCAGTTGGCCGAGTGGTTTAGACTTTTCGCCCTCAGATGGGGAGATTGCGGGTTCGATTCCCGACCGAGTCAAATCGAAGACTTTAAAATTGGTATCCGTTCCGTCCCTGCTTGGCAGTCAGTACTCGGGGAAATGCGGAGAGCCGTGGTTGTAATAGTGATCCGGGCTATAAGCCGGAGGTATTGACACGTATACCGTGAGCATCGACCTGGCGTAAATGACCTTAGTAGGTGAAAACGCTATAAATTCCAAATAAAATAAAAAATAAAATACAGAGGGAAAAGCTTCAGCTATGACAATATCTTTACTCACTGCTGTGTTCAAAATAAAAAATAATTTAACTATTACCAACTTTATGATCGTCAACCTAGGTCAAGGAGAGTGGTGCGCGGTGGCAATCAGATTGCAATAGTCGAGAACTGAATAGGAATATTAGTAGTGCAAATACACGTTAATCAGTCTACGTACCTTTTTCTGCATACTAGCAGAAGTACGACGATTAGAATGAACGAGGAAGCGACGGCGACCACAATTATGATAACATTCGTATCAACTGCTGCAATTTGTCCGACCGTTTTCGCTGTCGTTGACGTCGACGTTGGTTGTGTAGTTACACCGGAATTTTTGTCATCATCGGTCGGCTTATTTGCCAAACGACCGTCGACCTTTTGAGTTGAATTTGTGGTAGTAGTCTGTACGGAATCAGGCGCAGTGGATGGACTTGTGGTTGTGTCCGGTAAATTTGTTGTTGTTTTAGCTGTTGATGAAATGAGCGTTGGGAGCGTTGGGAGCGTTGGGAGCGTGGACGTCGTAGTTTCTGCGGTGTCCCTCGAATACAACGGGGTGCCTAAATAAATAAAAAATGTTAGATACGCCGTTATTAGAGATCGACCGATATCGGTTTTTTCAAGGCCGATATCGATGACTATTATTATCGATAACAGAAAATTCATGAATATCGGTCTCAAATAAAATGCCGGCTGTCGGCTGATTATTGATGCTGATATCCAATATCGACTTACTAGGCTGACGGAGGGAGGGGGGGTACTGATAATCACAAAAATACGAATATTGGCTCTTGATCGGTCGACCCCTAGTTAATATTTCTTGCAACTAGGGGTGAGAAAAATCGAATAGTATGAAACATCGGATTGAATCGAATATTTTCAATCAAATCGTATACAGAATAGACGCGTCTGACCTAGTTATTAACCTAATTCGATAAAATTTGATAGAAAATATAATATCAACGGTCAGGAACATGCAGAGACGCAACTAGCCAAATGTGAAGTCATGTCTACGACTTCATGGCGTGCTGTCAGGGTAACAGCAAAATGCACAAAAGTCCAATTCAAAACTGTGGCACCAGAGAAAAGGAGTGCTTCAAGCTAAACCTCTCCTGGCTACGTCCACGTTGTAACACTTGTAACGCGTATACAGCTTTCTTAAGTTGTTGTAGTATTCGAAATTCGAAAAGAGAATTAATTGCTATTCAACTCGGTCCGAATATCTTGTTATTCGATTCAAAGTATTCGAATTCAAGTGCCCAGCCCTATATGCAACTCAAGGAAATTTTCCACTGGGTCGCTCGTAGAGTGGGTGAAGGTCATTTGTACCGCCTACATACTAGCCGGGCTGCATCAATATAATATATATATATATATATACCGTTAAGACGTATTAATTATTTACCTAAGCAATTCTGGTACTCGTAGTCCACCACGAACGTTGGCCTGTTGTCAGATTTGTAAAAGAGATTTAGATGAGTCGTTGTCAAGTTGATAAATTCACATCCGCTAGTTGTCGCTGTTAAGCCACATGTTTCATAGGTTTGTTGAAAACGCGTAAAATAATAACATGTCGCGCCAGCTTTTATGAACGGTAGAGTTCCACCTGTTGAAGTAAAGATGCTATGATAAAAGATTAGTTCGTCCATCGAGGAGCTGGTGAACTCTGGCCGAGACGAGGCCGAGTTTTGACTGCCTGGCCTGCCGTCTGGCCGAGACCAGGTTTGATTCCTGACCTGCCCACCAAACTGAGTATTAGTATCTCATAAACTACTAGCTCCAGGGTGGCTTCGAGTCCTCGACTCGACTTGAAAGTCATTTCGGGGCCACCCTATCAATACTGCAGATGATTACCATTATTCCATGTACTTAATGCTTTCCTGGTTGACAAAATAACGTTCTCTCTCTCTCTCTCTCTCTGACTTGGTCAAAGTGAGGACTTTAAAATCAGCATCCGTTGGCAGTCAGTATCGGGTGAGTCCGAAGGGTCGTGGTTGTAATAGTAATCCTGTTCAAGCTGGATACTCGTAATAAGCATTGATCAGGTGTACCTTGACCTTAGTAGGGTAGAAAACGCAATGAATTCAAAACAAGGAAAATGTATAATCTTACTCAAATCAAGCGTTACTGTATCATTGTTTCCTTGACTTAGTAACTCCAGTCGGATCATTTGTCCTTGTCCGATTTCGATGCCAAAATGCCACTGCAAGTTGTATGATTCTCGGGTCTCGGCGTCATCTGCACTGGTAACGACTCCATAGCCAGCAGTTAGTTCGATAGTTGTGGTGATTAAGTTCCAGAAAGTGTTCGATGCTGAAACAAAGAAATATCAATATTGCTATTATTATTGGTAGCTTGATAGTCAAGATCAAGGCGATGGCCCCGAAACCTAGGCGCAAATTCTGTCCTTGTGGTAAATAATTTCCAAAAAGTATGGGATGCTGGAGAAAAGCAATAATATTACTGGATTAATGGCTATTGGAGAGTAGAAAGTGAGCCGATATCGGATCAATACATAACGCTGGACGTTAAATCTGTGGTGAATCTTCTTTACGATATGGTCTTGGCGCAATTGTCGAGGCCACAGAGATGACTTCGAATATCGAAGACGTTAAAACCGCCACCGATGGTCAATGTCAATTCGTTTGCTTCCAAATCTGTCGGGGTGTGTTCGAATCCCGGCCGCGTCCCAGCAAAGACGTTGATTTTGGTTGATTGATTGATTGCGTTGATTGATTGGTTGGTTGATTGCGTTGATTGATTGATTGGTTGATTGATTGATTGCGTTGATGCGTTGATTGATTGCGTTGATTGATTGATTGATTGGTGCGTTGATTGCGTTGATTGATTGATTGATTGGTGGTTGATTGATTGCGTTGATTGATTGATTGGTGTTGTTGATTGATTGATTGATTGGTTGATTGATTGATTGATTGATTGGGGCGTGACTTATGCACCAGTAATAGTGTGTGTGTGTGTGTGTGTATCGTGCGAGTCTGTGTAAATGCAGCAAAAATGAAACGTGGACGAAAGAAACAGTTTCCATTCCATTCGTATCCTGGGTGCGAATAGTAATCGCGTCAAACCAAAGATGTTGAAATTGCTGTCCGTTCACTGATATGAGCTGTCGCTATTGTAAGCCAGCGCCAACCCATAAGGCATAACAAGGCATAACAAGGCACCCCATACTAGTGCCTGGGCGATGAGACGTGACCTGCTGCTTTTCTAAGCCAGCGCCATCTATCAGGTATCCACACTTCACCTGATGAAGGAGCAGAGTTCTAAACGCTTAGAATGAGCAGTCCAGTGCTTATTTAGTACGTGATCTCGGATCTGGACCCGGACCCGGACCCGGATCCTCAAATACCAATATTGTTGTTGTTGTTTTCAATTTATGACGTTTACACCATGCTGATGTAAGCCAGGATTGCTGGCACCTAACAGGGCATTTACAAGTAGCCTTCAAAACAAAAAATTACCAATTACCTGCTGCAACGGACGTGAAAAGAAGTGCAATGGATAGATACGTTAGTTTTACATCCATTAGACCTATAAGTTTATAAGTGCAGATTCGCCTTGGAAAAAATCACCTGCAAAAAAACATGTATATAAATTTAATGGGAAGAGGAGCAGAGTTACGGACGTTAAGGGCGTGGCGACTCTCTCAATATCTATCGAAGGCGTAATATACAACGGCATCTTGTCCGTTCGTAAAAGTTTCGTACAGAAAATTCGATCCACGATCCTCTATTCTTGTCGGGGAAGTATCGGAGAAGTTTGTAGGGTGTAGTTGTGATAGTGATCTGAGCTGCAAACCAGAAGTATCGACACTAAGCATTGATCTAACGCACGGATCGGCAACCTTTAGCACTGAAAGAACTATTTGGTATCGCTTCCATCAAACTCAAACCTACTCGGAGCCTCAAGCACAACTTAAGTGCGTTTCTCTAAAACTGAGGCAGGACGTTGAATATCTGATCGTCCGCCATCTGCTCTAATACTAGGACTAGCCATAATCGATAAAGGAACGCGAGGCAAGCCACGAAATAGTGCGTTTCCGACGCATTTGTGGAACTTACCGCCCGTCATTATATAGCACGGGTCGGAAACCTTTAGCATCGGTGAAGTTTGGAGGGTGGTAGCTGTGATAGTGATCTGGGCTATAAACCAGAAGTATCGACACGCCTGCTAAGCATTAATTTAACGCATAGGGTGTAAACGCAATAAATAGCTAACAACAACAATAAAAGATTCACCGCAGATTTAACCTCCAGTCTCGGTATATTGAAAATTATGACATTCACAAGCTTTCAGCGCTCCGCTCCTTCATATGATGAAGATGGAAAGCTTGTGAATGTCATGAATTCTAGACAGCAAGCTCTATAAAAATCTATTAATGTTGCAAATGCGTCAGCACCATCTTCGTGGTAATATTTGTAACTATATTTACGATGACCTTTTCCGCGATATGTCGACAACATAGGTTGTTAAGGCGTTATTAGCTGATGCATAGCACGAGACCTGATATGGTAATGATGAATATTACGGTTCAGACGTGTCATACGTAGCCTGTTTCAGGTCAGGGCGACTTTAGAAATATTGAGAGGTTGGTTTTTGTGTGCATTCTACTCGGTTGCTACCTGGGTTGGCTGGCTGAGCATTTTCTGGCAAGTTCAGTCCAGTCCACTCTTTTCTTTACTACGAGCTCATACCGTTATACCTCATTACCATTTATCGAAACCATCGTCTAGATATCCACTTTCGTAAACTTTTCTTAGACTGTGTTTTTCGAGAGGTCTACTTTTGTGTGCGTTCCACTCGGTCGCCTTTATTTGTGCTGCCCAACTCGTACACTGTATACTGTGTTAATTCTTACTTACATCCTTTTTTTTTATTTTATTTGGAATTTGGAATTTATGGCGTTTTTCACTCACTAAGGTCATATACGCCAGGTCTATGCTTACGATATACGTGTCAATACTCCCGGTTTATAGCCCGGATCCCTATTACAATCACGGCTCCCCGCACTTCCCCGATACCAACTGCCGAGCAGGGTTTGGGACGGATACCAATTTTAAAGTCTTCGATTTGACTCGGTCGGGAATCGAACCCGGAACCTCCCGATCAGAAGGCGGGCAGTCTGAACCCACTCGGCCAACTGAACGAAAATATCAGCACACGTACCTTAGGTATCGACATGGCGTGTATTACACTAGTAGGGTTGAAACGGTATATAGTCTTCGATATGACTTGCTATCTCCAGTTCTCTTTTCTCACTACGAGCTCATACCTTCTAAGTCTAAGTCTCGCTACTCCATAAAATATATCGAAACCAACGTCTATTTCGTAAAAGTGTCGGTATTACTCGTAGACTGTGACGTACGTCTCAGCTCTGACGTCACTTCGCAACCGCTTTGCTCAACTGTTGCGTTCTTAAACACGCAAGAGCGAGGAAATTGGCGCTGCTTCCGATGAACGACTCACCCCTCATAATAGGAGCCTCTATTACGTAGAAATAGTGAATGAGTGTCACGACATATTGATAAAAAATATTGCAAATATGCAAATTGAATGAAGTCTTCAAGATCAGGAACAAGCGTTTGCGGGTGTTTCCCATCTTCCCAAAAGTCCCAAACAGAATTGTCAACTATGCTATAACGTATTTCTATGAGGGAGCGGGCGAAGCGAGCGGGTGGAGTTGCTAAGGCTTGCGCATTGAACGCCACGCATTATGAGACCCACACATGGCCTTATTAGGGAAATACTTGACCCATGTACATCTTTGCCACAGATGTCCCATGCGTATCACACTCACGCGGGACAGTTCTGGTCGAGTAGGGCCGTAAATGGCCACAAACACGGCCACGTATACACGGGCCAGTGTTACATTTGCATTCCCTTAGCCGCACACGGGTCACCAAAGGCCATGCGAAATTGCAGCATCGCGCCATACGTGAGCCGTACGTAGATATTTGATTGGTCAGCAGCGTTACCTCTGTTACTTGTTCCTACGGTCATTTAGAAGCTGTTTCCTGCTGCCAGCGCGGATTATTCATCAATACGTCAACTCTAATGACCCGTCGTCACAATTACTGCGTTTAAATTATTAATTAAGCGCTTAATACGTTTAGCGACCTGCTACCGTGGCTCTCAACCTTTCAGTTCGCCGAGTGGCGTAGATTGTCAACCTACTGATCGGGAGGTTCCGGGTTCGATTCACGACCGAGTCAAATCGAAGACTTTAAAATTTGTATCCGTTTTTCTTTGCTAGGGATTCGGTATCGGGGGAGTGCGGTGCGTTATGGCTTTGATAGCGATCCGAGATATAAGCCGGAAGTATTGACCAGGCGTACATGACCTTAGTAGGGTTGACAACACCATAACTGTTGCACTCATGAACGCTACGTCACAATATCGATATTTCCAGTTTATAACCCGGATTATTGTCACAACCGCAGCTCTCTACCCATACTGACTGTTAGCAGAGAAGGAACAGATACCAAATCTTTGGTTTGACTCAGTCAGATATCGTACCTTGAATCTCTTGTTCAGAAGGCAGACTTTCAAATTACTTTTCGCTTGCTGACGACTTTCTAAACCGATATAGCCCAAGGCCTTTCAGCACTGAGTCTGTTAATCTGACCGCGCTACAACTACAGCTTATGAAATGCTCTGGTTAACACACTCTATACTCCTGCACTCCACTAACATCACGTATAGGCTAACGGCTGACCGTCACGCCACCTCAATCTTTAACATACCATCGTAAGACTTGCTTGCAGAAGTCGTGTTTCCGGCGTCGTGTGCTAGCAACACAGTAAGCCTAGCAAAGCAAATCATGTATAGATTCGTCACTACATACGACGTCTAGCTGTAGAGAAGTGACTTACGCAATACGCTGCTTATACTGTAATGACGACAATTCGGGAATAATTTAGTGAAGCCGATGGCGCCCGATCAATAGATATCGTATTGAGAATTATCAATTCACAATTTTATCTTCCCCTGGTGAAGCTGTGGATCTCGATAACAATTCGTCCGTTTGTCTTCAGACTGGACATCCCGCCAGCCACACAGCAACCACCAATGACTGGGTAACGAACAGTAGGCTGCAGAGGCAATGCAACGCTATTATTTGCTGGTCAGATACCCTCTGTCCGTCCGTCTAACTATATGCACTAACAGTCTAACATAACAAAGTTCGGTTGTCTAACTTCCTCGTTTTCTGTCGGTCTGTCTGTCTAGACGTCACCCTCACGGCAGCCACTAATGACTGGGTAACCAAGAATACACGGGCTGGTCAGATACCCTTTACCCTATATTCCCCACGGGGATCGATTTCTGATTATATGGTTGGAGATCAAAAAGATATCCCAAGACATTCCTGGCTTAAAGCTTAGACCTGGTGTCAATAAACGCTTAGTCTTGCTTTCTTGTTACTGTTTACTATTCTGTTGCTATAGTCGCTTTTCAGTTAATAAAAGCTTGGGAGGACATCGAAAAGATATCGTAAGACAATCCTGTCTTAAAAGACTTTACCCTGGTGTTCATACGCGTCTATTATAAGGCGACAAAATTCCCATCGAAGCACATTTGTAACTATTTCCGTAGACGGAATAAGTGCGAGGATAAATTCCATCTTACAAATCGTCTATTCTAAGTTTTAAAACCCGGCATTAAATTCTATCCAAGTTTAACAAGTTGATCCTTACCCTAGATCTGCGAGCTGACTCGTTTTGCCTGTTTTGCTAATGAGAACTGAGATCTATAATAGATGGGTTAGTAGCAGTGCAACGTCCAACATCAATTAACTCAATTATTATTGTCACATGTGCCCTCGGGGCACAAACTTCGTCTCACTAAAATCCAACAGTCTACAGATTCTAGTGTTACTTCATAATCGTAACTGAGGTTGTTATGTTGTAATAATGACTTCTGAGTATGGAAACTATGACGTAAGAGATCGGTGTGTGCGACGCGAAATTATTGATCTTTGTTTAAACCTTTATGATACAACAAACTGCCGCGTGTGACGTAACAGAGCGACGAATGAAACTGAAATATGCCGCGTGACGGCTAAATAATAATATTTTCATATTATAAATGTTAAATTATTGGAGCGTATATAATTTGTGTGAAGAATGTGCTATATTTAGGGAGAGCGAGAGAAACCGAGAGAGAGCGCGAGAAAGAGCGTGAGAGAGAAAAACGAGAGAGACTACTAGATAAGAACGAGAGAGAGAGTGAGAGAGAGAACGAGAGAACGAGAGAGAGCACGAGAGAGAGAATGAGAGAGAGAGAAAGAAAGATCTGAATACCAGTATACCAGTCGCCGTAGTTTACAAATATCAGTCATTCGCCTCTAGCGGAATGTATATTTCTTAATGTAAATCCGCTAGATGACAGCGTGAAGCCATAAACTAGCACTATGTCGCGTGGAGTGTATCTGGACACTCGGTCAATAGAAATTCCGGGCTGTCGGAGCTTTGTCTAGTCTGGCCTGTTCTTTTCACCTCCTCGACCCCCAGTGTCGGTCACAAGCATGAGATATTGAGAAAACGATTTATGCGCACAAAATATTTTATTAACGTGAAAGTGAAAAGGTTTCGAAACGCCGCTTTGTAGCGAAAAGGGTCGGTAACAACAGTTTCATCACGACGCGGTTTGACTTCTGCTCTGGAAGATTCCGACTGCGCCAAACCAATTTAAAAATTTGTATATGTTCTTTACTTGGATGGCAGGCAGTATCAGAGGAGTGTGGGGAAAGTTGAGGAAGTCAATATTGGATATCGGCCTCAATAATCAGTCGATAATCGGCCTAATATCGACTTTTGGTCGATTATCGAGGCCGATATTCATGATTTTTGGATTATCAATATCGGCCATCAGTCATGTAAAAGTCCATTTATCGTATCGGCCTTGAAAAAAACAATATCGGTCGATCTTTATCTCTAAAAGCACTGTCGCCTTTATCGAGAAAGTGCATAGGGTTGCATTTGTGATTGTGAAATTGGAAATCTGAAGTATCAGTATTTCTAGTTCTAAAATCGTTGACCTGGGGCGAATCATTTGGAAATATCATGCTTTCAATTCGCACACACAACTGTGTAGTAACCGTTCAGTTGACCGAGTGGTATAGACCGTCCGCCTTCTGGTCGGGAGGTTGCGGGTTCGATTCCCGACCGAGTCAAATCGAAGATATTTAAATTGGTGTCCGTTTCTTCCCTACTTGGCAGTCGGTATCGGGGAAGTGCGGACAGTCGTGGTTGTAATAGTGATCCGGGCTCTAAACTGGAAGTCTTGACACGTATACCGTGAGCATTGACCTGGCGTAAATGACCTTAGTATTGTTGAAATACGCCATCAATTCCAAATAATAAAAAATAAAACATAAAAAAAACTGTGGATTAGCGACGGTGGGTCCATGCTATCAATCTCGAGCGGCTATTTACGAAATCTCGAACCCATGGAAACGTGGTTTAGTAACGGGGAATGCCGTGGGTTGGGGTTGTGATAGTGGTAGGTCTGTTACTAAAAAGTTAAGCCTACCATGACCTAACGCTAAACAGTTTATTGACTTCAACTCTATACCAGTTTTAGGAGTATTGCCGTGAAACTTGGCAGGTATGTACAATTGGCCGTAACACGTAAGACCAGCGGCACGTTAAGCTTATACAACGTCTTATGCTGTATATCCCGCATGAATCCGAGCTAACTAGCTAGTTTCAAAATAACACACACAACTGCAAAATGCGGATGGGCAGCCCACGCTATTATTCGCTACGACATCTGAAATCTATGAAATTGTGGTTCAGTTGAGGCACGGTTTCTGCCGAGTTCGTCGTACGGTTCATCGATCTCTTCATATATTTCTTCCTCCCCATACATCGGCGTCGGCTGCATGTATTCACTTTCTGTAACTTCTGGAAGCTTTTCCTTCTTTCGTGCAGCGCCAGATTTTCTCTTCTTTCTGCTGTGAAATACAGGGACGGTGATCAAAAAGACATCATAAGTTATGATTAGGAGCAGAGCACCGGAAGCTTATGAATTATAAAGGGGACTGGACGTTAAATCTGTGGTGACTTATTTATATCTATAACTATAGTAGGTTATACTCCGAAAGTTTGTGAATTATATTCTAATAACCTGACTAGTTAAATCTGTGGTGACTTATTTATATCTATAACTATAGTAGGGTGTGGAGTTTGCGAAGCATATTTCAATAAAGTAGACTGGACGTTAAAACGGTGGTGATATAATATATAGATTACTATAGTAGGGTGATGCTCCGAAAGCTTATGAGTTTTATCCCAATAAACTGGACTGGACGTTAAATCTGTGGTAACTTATTCTTCTTGTTGCTTGGAATTTATGGCGTTTTCAATTCAATTACTATTATTGTACAGTAGTGGGGCGGAGCTCGAGAAGCTTGTGAATTATATTCCAATAAACTGGACGGGACGTAACAGTAGGATCAAAAAGACATCAGAAGATATGTCTGGTTCCCATACGCATACATATTTTTAACTATACGGCGAAAAAGTCTCATTGAAGCGTGTTTTTGCTACTAATTCTTTACTTTCCTCGCAATTTACTGCATTAATTTTTATTTGACATAGCTGATACTCTGTGTGTCAACACGCACACATCCGATAGATTCGTATCGTGGGTAGGCCTACTTTCATCGTATATTATTCAATGGATGCCATATTCAATTTACGAAATTATTATTATTATAAAGATTTTCAGTGGTGCTTATCACGAACAGAACAGGCTGGGGCAGATACATGGGTATAATAGTAACATAAATAGTACGAGTAAATAATAGCTGGGATTGGGGCCGATAGCACACAGGAACGAAATATTTTTAAAATAAAATTCTTCTACATCTCACCAAGCGCATGCAATAGCAGCAATTACCATCGCGCCGAGAGCTGCCGAAGACATCGCTATCGCTAAAATCAGACTCCATTGGATTGGTTCTGATGACGGTGATTCGCCACCTGTGAAAAATAACAAGTACTTCAACACTATCTTGAACTTGGCAACCTGCTAACTGTGCCCCAGCTACTAACCACGGGTCGTGGTGTACGTCCTCGCCTGCGAGAGATTCTTATGAAGATTTCAACAAATATTTACAGCCATTGTAGTTTCTAGTGTTACGTCCGTGACGCACCAGACCTCATCGGTTGTTGTTCAGAATCAATGCATCGTCAACAACTACTGTCATGTACGCCAGGTCAAAGGTCAACGCGATACGCGTGTCGATGGTTTAGGCTACAGCCCGGATCACTATCTCCAAGCTCTCGGAGTACTGACTGCCAAGCTATGAACGACTGGATACCAATTTTAAAGTATGTGGTATGACTTGCCCGAGAATCAAACCAAGAAGCTCCCGATTAGAAATGTTCATGAGATAGGAAAGGCGACTTAATCTTTTTATATGTCGATCTTTTATCGGTTACTTTTAATCTCTGCCTAATTTAATCTTGGTTTAAGTTAATCTCAGATTAAATTCGGTTTTCGGTTACGTTTAATCTCTGCTTATTAAAATAGAACTTGCAAAACTAACCTGCGTCTGAAGGTGAATAATTCTCTGGAGTTGATGTGATTTGAATAACCTTATCCGGAAATCCCGCGGAGGAAATAGTGTCACCTGGTAATTGTAAGTTACAGGCTATGTGAATATGATTCTCGAAGATGAATAAGTCTTGTATGAGCTCTGGCGGAGGCACCGCGTTGGATTTGAACCCGAGACCTACCGGTTTTGTGACCCACGAAACAAGCTTGGGATTTACATGCCCGCTAGGGAGTGATAAAGAGCGGTCCGAACGCCACGCAATCCCGGGGAAGCAATCATTGCACCGCGCTGCCGCCAAAAAGAACGCTCGCGAAGCCATTTGAGCGCTGGTGTCGTGCTGGGAAAAGCGTGGTTGCAGTAAAATGTGGAATAGCGTAGAAAGTTGTACCGTTGAGTTTTCGCACCACAGTTCTGTTGGAATAGATTTCGATGCGCTAATGAAGGCTACTGGGGTGGTGGCAGTTCAAGGCTCGCGACAGTTTGCGCTTTTACGCAGCCTGTTGCAAAAGGTAAGTGATACGTACCCGTGATTGCTACATTCGTCGGTATCGGTCCCTCCGTAGGTGTGATGATTTCACCTGTTATGCGAAGCATCACGTAAGCTTGGAGTCTATAGAGTTCAACGGTGTAGTTAGGTATACCTATACTGCTTGAAAACGGCACACATTTGGCTATGAATGGATCAGCTTAAAAGACACATGCACGCTAGCACGCACCCATACACACGCACGCATGCACGCGAACACACACTTACATACAAAACAAACAAACACCCACAAACACCCTCTACAGTCATAGACTTAGACATAGAAAACTTAGACTTTGACTTAGAAAAATTAGACTTAGATATGGAAAAATGGACCTAGACTGAGACTTGGACTTAGAAAACTTAGACTTTGACTTAACTTAGACTTTGACTTAGAAAATTAGACTTAGATATAGAAAAATAGACCTATACTTAGACTTTGACTTGGAAAACTTAGACTTTGACTTAAATTAGACTTTGACTAGTAAAATTAAACTTAGATACGGAAAAATAGACTTAGACCGAGACTTGGACTTGGAAAAATTAGACCTATACTTTGAACAGTTAATTTCTTCTTACCGGAGTCGCAATAGACGATCTTATAATCGACCGTAAGCTGTTGATTTCGCTTTATCTTGGTCACAGTTATAGCGTGCGTGTCGCTTCGATACGAGCCCGTCTCACTCACGCAGGATGGATAGGCTTTTATCCATAAGGCTGAGCATAGATCGTTACCAGGTCGAAAGAAAACGGTGCACTTACCCTCATCCAAGGCTACTGCGTCCCCTGAAATGGTGAAGGTTAAAGGTCATCGAAATCGGAAAGTGCAACTTTAACTCATTTTGTAGAGCTTTTTGAGCTAATCTCGGCAATATAGGTCTCTCGACTCAAAACCGCGTACTAACGGAGATATCGCCCTGCAAAAATGTAAAATGAGTACGCCGTGACGTGACGTCACGTCACGGGTAACTAAACGGGTACTAAACGCATTAATAACACTTTACATTTCCTACCCTCACGACTGGCCGTGGCTGATGCCGCGGCTGATGCCACCGAAACAGGCACCGGCAATCAGCTGCAGTAAGATGGGTTCATTGCCCGCAAGCTTGAAGCTCGCGCAGCCTCTAATATAACTAAATGCCGAAATCACTTGGTTATACTTATTTACTCACTGTAAAATTTCAGTCTTTTTGCTTTTACATTCGTTACCGTAGTAACGTTGAACATTAACAAAGTATTATCGCTCGGATGACTCGGGAAAGTGTAATGGTACGTCATCTGTGGATTCAGTCGACTACTCTCTATCGTCCCGCTCGTACGACATTCTATTATTTCAGCTGCTTTTGTCCACGTCACGAAGACAACTGAAAAAAAAAATTGTGATGGATGAATTGATAGTTTCGATACGTTGTCTGAAAATTTATTTTTAAATTTAAACCAAGATTGTGGTAACAGAAACGATGACAGACGATCAGTCATTTATTCATGGTAGACGGGGGAGTGCGGTGGGTTGCGATAGTGATCCGCGCTACAAGCCAGACGCGTGCTAAGCATTGATCTGGCGTACTTGACCTTAGTAGGGTTGAAAACGCCATAAATTCCAGACAACAAGAAGAATAAGTCACCACCGATTTAACGTCCAGTCCAGGTTATTTTAATATAATTCACCAGCTTTTAAAACGTTACCCTACTATAGTAATAGATAGAATAAATCACCACCGATATAACGTCCAGTCCAGGTTATTTGAATATATAGTTAACAAGCTTTCCGAGTTCCGCTGTGGAATCTTTCTTCAATCTTCTTTACGATATCAATTGATTGTCCACCATCAGCGCTACAGTATTCTTATTTAAGTAGGGTAATAATTCTCAATAAACCAAGACTCGATACGATACGATACGATACGATACGATACTCAAATTCACAAGCTTTCGAAAACGGGACTTTAACTCCGTGGCGACTATTTCTTAATTTAGATCACTGTCTGCTGTGAAAGTCAGTTTGTCATCTGTTTTCAGCGCCAATTGGAGTCTAAATGGACACTGTGGTCTAAATATATAATTGGCTCTAATGATAGATTCAGCAATATGATATTAGTTTCACAGACGTTATTCATATTTCATATTTCATATTTCATATTTCATGTTATTCATATTTCATATTTCATATTTCATATTTCATATTTCATATTTCATAGTAGGATGGTTAAATACGATAGTCCACTCAAATTTATAGCAATATATTGATAGCAGCCGATGACGGACAATCACTTGCAATAGATATAGAGAGTGTCACCGCACCACGTTCAGCCAAATTTATTTGTCGTAGACAATAATTAAAGGGGAGGAGATTACCTTCTTACCTAATGTTAAAATTGTGCAGTGTTCCATCAACCGTACAGACATCCTTCCTAGTGGATCAATTTTGTAATGTTAACTGAAATCTGAGAATAGAACACACGCATAAAGGCCCGATATATCAGGCATGGGTAAAATCTGCACAACGCAGTGAAAAACCATTTTTGACACACTTCTTCTAATGACGTACAGTGAAAGGCAGGTCCCGCTGTGAGAGTGGAAATGACACGATACAACCCCTTTCGCTCAGATTGGTAGAGAAGGCACGCTCAGTACTTGCGCGCGCAAGCGTAGGAGACAATGAGCGCCTGGGCTCAGAGTGCGGCCGCAAAAAATTGACTATATCGATCCCAAATCAAGGGTAGAGCTCCTTGCTCTGAAATCGCGTCCGTAACCCACTGAAGTTAGCACGAAATAGCATACGAAATAGCTTTGAACCAATCAATACTTATCTCAAACCGAAACTGTCGACAGCAATAGACAAACGATGTTGTTGATTGATATAAATGGCGTGACATAAGCGCACAAAAAATCTCAAGCCCATATTATTGTTGTCTGATTCGGCCATTAAATGTATCATGTTGTAAAACGATTACTTCGTCCCCGGATCATTTCTCAGAATAGTTGCTAAATAATCGTTTTATATCACGTGTTTTCCCACTGTGAACTGCACGACAGCATAAATCGAACAAGGACAAAAATACCGCCATGTCCTACATCCTCACGGTACCGTAACTGTAACACGCTATTCATCGTCGGTAAGTCAACGACAGCCATGTATGTTTTATTTATGGAAACGTCATCAACTCGGACTACACCTGTCAATTTTTAAACTACTTGGTAAGAGTTGGACGAAATGTCTTCGATTAAATAAAAAATTTAGCCATGAATGTTGTGCTCCTTCAAGTTCTGTATCACAAAGAAACTTTTCAAACTACTTTATCATATTCCTTCCTTATCAGCCCCGCGCCGCAACACGCAACGCCCTGTTCAAAATCCAATCCAATCCAATCTTAAAATCAAAGTTTTGACATTCCTCTCTTGAAATGGCAGAATTCCTCCCCGGTTAGGTACCACTGTACTAAACGCCGCGTCGGCTCTGACTCCACTTGCTCAATAAAGTCGACGTCTTGCTGATTCTATTTACTATTTCAAATATCCGGATCTGGTTATTGGCTAGCGACACTGATCTCAGGAAAAAGAACACATTGTGTCGTCAGAAATACCGTCGTTTATATTTCTGGAACGAGCGTCACGAAGTCGATTGATCTGCCAGTGAGGAGTTGACTAAACAAGACCATGCATTGTGACACAACACTGACTTGTTATGTTTATATTTACTAGATATTGTAAAGAAGATCACCACAGATTTAACTTCCAGCCTTCGTGTACGGAGCTCCGAAAGCTTGTGAATGTTCTAATTATCAATGAACTAAACAATATCTATTGATCGTTGGGTTTGGGTGTGTTTGGGGTTTTTGTGGTGGTTGGTTTGTGTTTGTGTTTGTGTGGGTTTTTGTTGTTTTTTGTGGTTGGCAATATCAATTCAATTCAATGCTATATTCCAGACGCCGATGCTAATTATTGAAAAATTCGGGAATATTGGCTTTGATCGACCGAGTATTATCGACTGACTATAAATCGAAATATCGACTCCCTGACACTGCCCGCAGCCCTGTGCACTCTCTTTTTATTTGGAATTTATGGCGTTTCCAACCACTAAGGTCATTTACGCCAGGTCGATGCTCACGGTATACGTGTCAATACTTCCAGTTTATAGCCCGGATCACTATTACAACCACAACTCTCCGCACTTTCCCGATACTGACTGCCAAGTAGGGAAGGAACGGATACCAATTTTAAAGTTTTTGATTTGACTCGATCGGGAATCGAACCCGCAACCTCCTCGAATCTAGAACATCCCGATCAGAATGCGGACAGTTCCATTCCATAGCTTGCTGTCGAGCTGGGATTGAGTTCGATATATCTATACGCACACGCTTTCGCCGTGACCTCTCAGACTATAGTATTCGATAATGATGATTAGGCCTATACCTATGGCCATGTGACGTTAGCGTCTGCGTACATTGGCATGTTCCCACGCGATTGATACAGACGCATCAATCAAATACTGTCGAAAGTTCAGAAGCACAGATAACTGTTTGTCCGTGAAATATCGTAAAATATAGTGGAGCCGATCCCAGTCAGAAAAATGCGAGCGTCCCTACGTGGGCCCGCCAACGCTTGCTCATGGAACGCCACGCGTTATGAGGCCCACACATGTCCTTGCTAAGGAAATACCTGGCCCATGTATAGGCCTACAGTTTTGCCACAGATGGCTCATGGCCTATCGCACTCACGTGGGCCAGTTATGGCCTGAGTAGGGCCGTATATGACCCGAACACGGCCACGTGTGCAAGAGCCACTGATGAGTTTGCATGCCCTTAACCGCAAGCGAGCCACCAAAGGCCACGCGAAATTGCAGCCACGCGCTATACGTGGCCCGTACGTAGATTTCTGATTGAAATGGTGGACGACAAAAGCTTTTGTTTACGGAGAATAATAGCATTCACTAGTAGCAAACAGTGGAACCGATCGCGGACTATCAATAGATAGTTTAAAGAAGATTTACCACACCACACTCAGGACGTTTAACCCGTCAAATAATCGCACCCTCAGCATTCTGGTGCACGACGGATGAATAAAGCTTTACTATACAGTATAATGTAGTGAAGCTGATGAAGGAAGATCAGTAGATATCGTAAAGAAGATTGCCCACAGATTTAACGTACAGCTTTGGTTTATTGAGAATTATAACATCCACCATCTTTCGGAACTCCGCTCCTGCTAATTTCAGTGTTACCCTACTTGCGTAAGAATATATACAGTAGTAGAGAGCCGATGGCGGACGATCAATAGATATCGTAAAGAAGATTGCACCGCAGACTTGCACACTCACAGACGCCTATAGGAGCACGTGATCAGAAATAGTTAATTTATTTGCGCTGAAAGAGATCAAGAATGAACATGTCGGTTCAAAATTGGCAAAATATGGAAATTGCAGACGACTTGAAAAGCCACGGGATTATTCCATCAAAATTCGTGATATTCCATAGCTTGAACTTTTCACTGCATCTACTGCGCTGCACGAATTCCAGCCGTCAGGTGACGTGGCAATTCCATTTCAAATTCTCGGAGAATGTCATCTTAGTAGTCGTCCGATCCTTATCGTGACGTCACGCCATTGATATTATACGTAGGCGTGACGTTAATAATTTGCGTTCGTATGTCACAATGATTGCTTCACGATTCATCTGTTACCGATTTCGATATCGATATACTCGTATGAGTTTTGGGTCCTGGGTGTGGTGGGGGGTAGTAGGGAAAGGGGTGACACTGGGGCCGATTCGTCGCTAAATTCTGAGTAGAGGGGGTTCAAGACTTCTTCTTTGACGTCATCGTTGGTGAAACCGCCATTTTTTCCGTTTGGAATTTCTTTGCAGTCGTTAATTGTTGCGTATTCTGGGACGTCATAAAGAATGTTCTGTGTGACTACTCCCTGTAACGTCGTCTCTTTCCTGCGATAAAAAAGTAGGCTTACAATTCACCATAAATGCTATATCTAGTCACCGTTTTTTTGACAATTGAGCTCAAATACTTCTGCAACCGTGCCCCTCTGACTTCGTCGGTTAATGATAGATGCCTGGTCCGAATCCGAGACCGCATCGGTATCCTCTCTGAGGACCGGGCGAAAGGGGTTGCGCTTGACGTCGATAGACCAAAAAGAGTCGGAATTAAGCCGATCCCGCACGCTCACGTTACTAGATAGAGAGCTATAGCGTGTGGCAAGAGATGCCTTTATTTCTAATCACTTAATCAGGTAGCCCTTTACGCGTGCATGATTGTCAATATACTTACTGGACATGCTCGCACTAAAACAGCAGCAGCAGTTATAGATTGTTGGTGTGTGTAAACTGTGTGCTTTGTTGGCAGCGTCTTGGCGGTACGGTCCCAGACGAAGCACTGTACGGTCCCATTTGTGATCGCGGCCCTTATGTTGGTAAATACTGTATTTACAAAAACAACGCCCACCTTCTACGCATGACGGATAGCATTACAAATACAGCTACAATGAGCGCCACTGCAATAGCCCCAACAACGATTGCAATTGTATATGTTTGCGGCAAAGTCGTCCCTCCAACCCGGCCAACAAGTGTTGGAGCAGCCGATGTCACGATCTGAGAACCTGCGAGAAAACCAATTGTGACGTGATTAAGCTGCAATAATACGTCTTCAAAACGTCTTACTTTCATCTGGTGATGACGTCATCAAAGCGTCGGTTGTCAATTCCGCTTCATCCGGTGTCGTGACGATCGGTGACGTCACAAGGATAGATGTCGTCACGGCGTCGGTCGATGACGTAGTTTCCGGAGGAGGGGTTGCAATATCACCGGTGATGTAATATTCTATCGTGAATGGGATGTCATTATCGGCGAATTGATACTTCACAATGACAGGTGGTTCAATTCCTGATGAGATTTTACACCCGGGATACCGGGATTGCAGTTTGTCCAATTCATGTCTTGACTCCTCCTCTGTAAGACATAAGAGCGAATGAATTTGTCAATATATCAGTATATTATATTAATAGATATAACGCTTGTGAATTATATTCCAATAAACTGGACTGGAAGTTTAATCTGTGGTGACGTATTATATTTATTACTATTTGGATCGTCCGCCATCGACTTAACTATTTTTTGTAATAAAATATGGTAATAGATAGAATAAGTCACTACAGATTTAACGTCCATTCCAGCTGGAAATATTATTCAAAGCTTTCGGAGTATTTCCCTACTATAGTAATAGATCGAATACGTCACCGCAGATTTTATGTCCAGTCCAGTTGATGGGAATAAGAATATAGTGTTGCTGATGGCGAATGATCAATAGATTTCGTGAAGAAGATTCACCACAGATTTAAACATCCAACCTTCATTTTCCACCATCCTGAGGCTAGACGTTAAATTTGTGGTGATACTATATTTTTGTCTATAAAATATCTATCGTCCGCTGTCGGCTCTACCCACCGAAAATATTCAAGTTTCTTCTGGTTAGCACAATGCAATTGTTACTCCAATCAACGTTTTCCCCTGAATTGAAAAATATCCAATTCAGTCAATTCGAATATATAGATGTCAGTGAGTAGTGTGGCGAGATATCGGAGGAGTGAATCGACAAGGTGGCCGTGCTTATTCATGCTAGACGGTCAGTGTGATGGATATTAAATTTGTGGAGTCTATTCTGCAGCTTACTAGTCACGCAATAGCTGAATGAACTTCTTGCATCACGGGCAAATACGGCTGACAGTATGGTTCTTTGGTGATGTCATCCTAGGCGGCAACGCCGTGTGCAGTCATCCATAAACTGATAACAGGTGACGTCACTAGGAGTGACGTCATTGCCCCCCCCGGAATCGAAAGCTGGTGCGGGCGTGCCTCTGGCCTTTGGCCTCTCGTTTCTGCTCGCGCCGATTGCTAAATGAGTGTAAAAGTCCTGACGTCAGAGCGCAAATCTTTACTACTACTGACGTTTCCTAATCACGTGACTTAAAACTCAACTTTCTCTCGCGTAGTTTTTCTCTCTCGTTCCGAGCGTCACGCGCGGTAACCTTTGTGACGTCACCGTGACCTATCCGGAATCAAAAGCTAGTCTGCACACTCTGGTTGTGATTTGAAAAAGGATGGTACGTGTGACGTCATACATGCGTCGACATCTGTGACGTCATCGAGTCCCACGAAATCAAGAACTGGTCGCGACCCAAGAATCTGGGTCCGCGTCTGGAGTCTGGGCGGTAAACAGATAAAACGGACAAAATGTCATCATCATATTCGTCTTACCGTCTAGTAGTAAAGAGTCTGAGTTCTCTGCCTTTACTGTCATATTCAGGATAAGGGTATTCCCCTCCGATGGAACCCCTACGAAAGTCCACCTACAGTCACAGTCCGATTGTGACGTCATTTCGCAATCATCCAATGAGATTTCTCCTTCACGTTTAAATTTGATTTCATTTTTTGAATCGTAGATTTGACACGGTAGCTGAGCCGAAATTAGCAAGTGTGACGTAACAAGGACAGCGATTTGAATAATTCGATGCATTTTGTTATCACGTGACCAAACTACATAGACAACTAAGCTGTAAAATTTGAATCAAATCATTGTTTTGAAGATTCGACGTTTTCACCCTACTAAGGTCATGTGCATCAGGGTCAGTGCTGATACGCGTGTCGATACCTCCGACTTACCGCCCCAATCACTGTCCCAACCTCCCGCAGTGTAACATAACCCTACTATAGTAATAGATAGAATAAAGTCACCACACATTTAACGTCCAGTCCAGATTATTGGAATATATTTAACAAGATTTCGGAGCCATTCAGTCTTCACCTGATGAAAGAGCTCCGATAGCTTGTGAATTATATTCCAATAAACTGGACTAGACGTTAAATATGTGGTGACTTACTATATCTAATATTATTTGGATCGTCCGCCATCGGCTCCACGATTTTTCGTACGATACTTCTGAAATCCTAACTGTCAGGCTGAGAGAGATTGCATGCCTTGCTAACCTACAGCTATATGTACCAGCACTTGCACATTGACTTCTACTCACTCCAGTATACACTCGATTGCTACAATTTTCTGCAAAAAATTTCCATGTCAAGATTCCATATTGGAAAGCTGTAGCTCTGATCGATTAACAGATCACCGAACTCAAATTTCGCAAAATAATTTCTGATCAATAATCGAAAATATTGAGTCACGAACATTCACGTGAACGCGCTGAAATAGGTTTACACGTTTCCAGAGAATATTAAACTCGCGTAAAGCAGTTTGAACTGAACCAAACACTTTGACCAATACTATTGTAACGAAGTGGTCGTCCACCATCGGCTACTATCAATATATTGCTATAAATACCACGGGTATTAAGCATACAATTTTCGTTCAGTTGGCCGAGTGGGTTAGACTGTCCATGTCCGCCTTCTGATTGGGAGGTTCGATTCCCAACCGAGTCAAATCAAAGACTTTAAAATTGGTATCCATTCCCTCACTGCTTGGCAGTCGGTATCGGGGAAGTGCGGAGAGCCGTGGTTGTAATAGTGATCCGGTCTATAAACTGGAAGTATTGACAGGTATACCGCAAGCATTGATCTGTCGTAAATGACCATAGTAGTTAAAAACGCCATAAATTCAAAATAAACAAACAAACAAACAAGCATACAATGTACAGTGATATTGTAACCAAGGGATCGTCCGCCATCGGCTACTATCAATATATTGCTATAAGTTAGACTGGACATTAAAACTGTGGTGACACTCTCTATATCTATGGTAAGCGATCATCCGCCATCGGCTACTATCAATATATTGCAACAAATTTGGTCGGACGTTAAAACTGTTGTGACACTCTCTATATCTATCGTAAGTGATCGTGCGCTATCGGCTACTATCAATATATTGCTATAAATTTGACTGGGCGTTAAAACTGTGGTGACACTCTCTATATCTATCTTAACATTCGTAAGTAATCGTCCGTCATCGGCTACTGTCAATCAATTACCATACGGATTATTACGTATATGTTAACTCCGCTTTCCTTTTCCTTTCGCCTCTCTATTTGCAATGTCCAAAGGCACCACACCAATAAACCAGTCATTACTACACGGCGTAGAAATTGAATCACAGCCGCAAATCTACATAGTTGCTGATCGCTGTCTGAGTCATTTAGTTGTTATTTTGCGCGTGATTGCAATATTGCAAAATTTTCCAAATCTAACAGGCAATTTAATATTCATACAGCGTTTGAAGGTCATCCTTGCAAGTCTTGTGTAGAGTATCAATGTATAAAAAATTATGAAGCTGGCGTCTGACGATCAGTTAACAAGCATACAAGCTTTTGGAGCTCCCTCCTCGTTTCCATCTTGACCTGAGGAAGCAGCAGAAAACTGTATCGTGCTCAATGTCCGCAGACTGCTATATAAAAATCACTGATAAAACCACACAAGGCCGACGAGACGCTGCGGCTCGACAGGTCAAATCGGAATACCTCTTAAACCTAAAACACACGCCGGGTAGACAATTCCTCGAAGACGCTGCAGGGATGTCGAATTAGCACAAGGGTGGAGTTGCCATCGTTGGTTGCCACAGTACTGTATTACAGTATATTACAAACGACTATGGTTAGAAATCACCCTGCAAATAAGATTTGAAGTATCTTAGAGATGGTGATCGTAATGAAGACTCCCCGCAGATTTATCTTACAGCCTTGGTTTATTTAGAATTATAACGTTCAATTGATATCGTAAAGAAGATTGACCACAGATTTAACGTACAGCCTTGGTTTATTGAGAATTATAACGTTCATAACCTTTCGGAATTCCGCTCTTGCTGATATACGTATTACCCTACTTAGGTAAGAATTTAGTATAGCCGGTGGCGGACGATCGTAAAGAAGATTTACCACGGATTTAACGTACAGCATTGGTTTATTGAGACCATTTTCACATGATATAGGTGAGGTCTTTCAAACTTTGGTTACACTATACTTTTGTCTCGCTTGATTGGACAGTTGCGGTCACGCTAGGCAATCTAAAGTGTGCAGAAAGTCCCGGACTACAGATTCTCTAGATATTGGTCGAGAGAACATTGTCTATCAGGAAATGATTCATTCATCTTCAGCAGCAGCAGTTGTGCTGACATATCAATATCATGTAATAAAACAGGCAAGAAAGTCCCGTGAAAAGCGTCATAATACCGCAAGATAACTTTGCCTTCTCAAGGTTATGGCCGTCAGTCCTACCTGACCGAAGATAGGCTGATATAAGCTAAACCGCGGCGCCATCTTTCTAAACATCTTTCGTTCGGTATTGTTGGTATTTCTTCGTTCAGGGTTGCCACAGAGCAGCCATTGTTTGGTGAATGCACCCAGGTTCTTCAGACCAGTCACTCAATTGGAAAGTCTGTAGCATAAATGTAGGCCTACATATATTGTACAGGAATGCAGAAATGGATGACATTGTCTACGGTTAACTCTTCTGCACCACCTCATCTAATATCAGAATAAACTTGCTTTTCGACTTTCTTCGGTCTCTAGAACGCCACACACCTAAACATACCTAAATTAAAACAATTCCAAAGACCCCAAAGCGCAATAGAGCCGACTTTTTATCTAACTTTTAACGCTACCTCCAACAACGGACAACATACGCTGCAATATTGCACCGATAGTCAAATCCTGTCAACACTGAAGCAAGATATATAGCCTACTATTAATTCTATCCGCAGGCTTTGATATCGATATTTCCGGAGCAGGCATTTCGCGCTGCTAATACCTCGTTAAGACGACTATATATTACCACGCAAAAGCTAGCTACACCGCGGTAGGCTGCTAGCCGTTGGAGGCGGGGCAGTTGGAGTTGTATATTCGTGTGTGTTTCTATCGAGATGTCAAGTGAAGACGAAGGAGCAGAGCTCCGAAAGCTTGTGAATGTTTTACTCAATAAATCAAGACTGGACATTAAATCTGTGGTGAAACTTCTTTACGATATCTATATTGATCGTCCGCTATCGGCTCCATCTACACTAACCAGACGATTTTATAAGAACTTTCGGCCCTCAGTCGTCACTTCACTTTAACAGTAATAACAGGAAGTTGATTGACAGGCTTTTTCTCAAAGTAATAAGCAATAACATGGGTTATATTTTACGCCGCCAACACATTGTATGTAGGCTGACCTATATAGCAAACAATGTAAGTTCTATTGAACGTAAATCGACGCCTACTATACTGCGGTTATTTTCGGCGTGTTTCGTCTAACTCCCAACATATAGCATTCTATGACGCAGATGTTACTATAGTCTCAACCTGACGTGTGATATATGTTGTTAATTTAATGCGTGCCGTTCTGATACGCGAGTCCAGATACTTTATTACCAGGAAATTCGTAATTGACTTTCGTGTTGCATTCGCAACTCGATTTAGCGATCCAATCTCTGTAAGGCTTCGGCTATGAGACGCTAAAACGCGTTATCAATGTAGAGATCGACCGATATTGGTTTTTTCAAGGCATGACTGACGGCCGATATAGATAATAAAAGAATCACAAATATCGGCCTCGATAATCGGTCAGTTGTCGAACTTTGGCCGATTATCGGCTGATTATTGAAGCTGATGATATCCAGTATCGACTTCCTTAATTGACTAACAACCGATGCCGATAATCGCAAAAATACAAATATATCGCCTCGATAATCGGCCAGGGAGATGAGCAGTAGACCCCTAGCAATCGATCGTCGAAGGAGTGGAACTCTGAAGGCTTGCGTGAACTAGGTTTTCAAAGAATTTGACTGGACGTTAAAACTGTGATAACATTCTCTACATCTATCGTAAATGATCAAACCACAATCGGCTCCTAGCTATTGAACGCAGCGGCAGCATGCGACTAATATTTTCAGTAACGAGTTGTCGCTAGGTAGCAGTCTTGTTTCTGTGTCCCAAACGACCACCTGGAGACCTGGAGTCGAGGCCTGACTTCAAATTCAGTTCTCAAGGTTGACGGCCGCACGGCTGACCTTCGGTAAAGGTTATGGTACGATTTCTAGTGAAATAATAGTTCGAATGACGGTAGGAGCGAACGGAGCCGTATAAGTTCGAGCGACTCTCTCAATTTTTTAGTTCCGGAGTCCGGCGTTTAGTATTGCAAATCCCGCTCGGTCCACAGTCCGTTGTTCTGTGTTCCTATATGTTTCTTTTTCCATTGGCGGATGAGCGCGCGAGATATTTTCGACGTAATGTCGCGCCCTGAGCTTCCGTGTTTAAGGAGCATACGGACACGACTTACGCACTGTTTATTTTTTTTCATGTTTGATTTTTGCTGCATTTACGCAAACTCACAATCTCACACGATATACATACATATTCTACGGGTGTAGATACTGTATATCATGCGTGCATGATGTGTATATGCAGGCCGGATAAGGAAGGAGCTGGAAGGCTATTATCAAAGTCAAGCGCACTACGGTATCCTCAACGCACTGGCCTTCTAGCGAGGAAGCTACGGATACCATTTTTTCTGACATCTTTGGTATGATACAGTCTTGGATTCTAACCCGAGACCTACCACTATACTAATGCGAAAAAATATATGGTTTGAGCAGTCTGTCTACCTATTGTGGATCAAGTAAGGAATAAAATATGTGAAATGCGCATGGACGGGAATGCTTGCGTGGACAAGTTCTCGTCAAGATCTGCCATGAAATGCAGTCTGGCGTTCGCGGGACACCACTTAATTTTTCCTTTGTATTGCAGCACCTTGCAGATACAGTATCGGTTCCTTATGACTAAAGAAAACACCCCTAGCAGCAAAAACATTAATCCAGAGAAGCCTGCTGTTGACGAATTACCAGGAAGTGGACTCCGTTCAGTTCGAACAACTTCCTTATTTAGAGCTGTGAACTTTGAACTTTACGCCCGACCGAACAAGGGTGTTATGGGATTTGGTATTCTAGCTTTAACGTTCTGTGTTGGATATATCGCTTACTTAAACGTAACTAAAGAAAACAACGAGTTATACGAAGCTTATAAACAAGACGGTTCAACGCAAATGCAAACAAAGCATTCAAAGTGGGACTAAATTTCAAAAAAATATCTTGCTGTAGGAGACTTACAGAGTTTCCAGTACAAGAAGGCGACTTTGAGCAATTTTGCACTTTTCTGTGTAAAAATCTTTGCCCAGTAGTGACAAAAGCTCTCTTTCTCCCCCAAAGTGGGATTTAATATTATAAAAACTCCCACAAAAAGAGAGTTAGAGATTTTCCAGAAGCTCTCGTAGTGACAAATACCACAATAACCCCCTGGAACGAGATTTGTAAAGAGTTTCCAGCATCGGAGACGATTATAAACATACCGTACAGCAATTGAGTTGTTGTTACGAGATTCTTTGCATCAATTCGAGACAATGGATTTATTTATAACAATTTTGTTGTTGAATATTTTTAAACAATTTGCCCCGGATTTTGCAAAATTTATTGCAAAACTCATAAATTCACTTCAATATCACAATGAAAATGTCCAAATTAGCCAAAAACGCTCATACTTGAAAGAACTTGAAACAGAACAAAGAGAACTTAATATGTTGGATAACTTTGCGACTCACGCAAGACTGCAACGTAAAATTGATCGATTAACCTCAGAGTTAAAAACTCGATCTAGCGAAAAATCAAAGTCACAATATTTTGTTAATTTGATGCTACGGTATTTTCTTGAGACAGTTTTTTCTATTGCTATGATATGCCTTTGTGTTTTATACCGTAGTTATCCGGTCATGAATTTACCGGAGAAGTACACTTCTTATTTTTCTGTTGTTTTTGCTTTTCCTGGCGGTGAACCGGGTACCGTTTCATGTTTTTATTGGGTCGCTACATGTCGTGTTTGCGTCCATAAAATTGTAGAATATGTGAAGCAATGTTATAGAGATCCAAAATAATGATGGTGTACTGTTTGACACGGGCAAACTGTGGCCCAGGAAACGTTTTAATCTTGCCCACCACTAATAAAAAACGGTATCGATACGACCAAACTACCGACGATTTACCAACTAGATTAGACTGTGAGAAAAAGTGATCCAAAATAGTGACGGTGTATTGTCAAACTGCTTTGGTGCTTAGAAAAAGTAATGGTGCACTGTTTTGTTGTTGCGTTAAGATAGCTTCTAAGTAATAGGAATAAATCTGATGAATGCTGAAGGCTGGTCTGGATGGGTTTGCAAAGTAGGGGGGTATCCTTTGGATGAACTGCGGGGATTTTGCTTTTGGAAAGCTCTTAGCGGACCGTACTTTGCACAGTGCTCCCCGTGAGCACAGTTTTCTCTATGGGCATAGTGTTCCCCATGAGCACAGTTTTCCCTATGGGCATAGTGTTCCCCATGAGCACAGTTTTCTCTATGGGCATAGTGGTCCCCATGAGCACAGTTTTCCCTATGGGCATAGTGCTCCCCATGAGCACAGTCTTCCCCCGAGCACGTGGTTCCCCATGAGCATGGTATTTCCTGCGAACGCATGGCTGCCTTCTTCACCTGATGAAGGAGCGGAGCTCCGAAAGCTTGTGAATATTACAATTATCAATATACCAAGGCTGGACGTTAAATCTGTCGTGATCTTCTTTACAATATCTATTGATCACCCGCCATTGGCTCCACTATATTCTTGAATGAAATTATCATTTATTGCATTCGATTGCTGAAACAAAACATACGATGACAAATAGGGATATCAAATGTCTTGTAAGGAGTCGAGACCATTTCTTAGTGTCACCGGCAAAAACGTTGACATTAATAGACCTTACTACAGAATATAGTCCTAGACCAAATACTATAATTTTAGGGACAGATCAAAATTTAACAAATTTTAGAGCTCTTGTTGAGGGAGAGACAGCATCACTCCTTCACCTGATGATGGACATTAAATGAAATCTGTGGTGAATCTTCTTTAACATATCCATTGATCATCCTCAGAAATCTTGTGAATGTCATAATTCTCAATAAACCAAGGCTGGACGTTAAATCTGTGGTGAATGTCAATTGATCTTCAGGAATCGGCCCCACTATAAAGAGTATCATAACACTTCCAAATCGATGTGTCGTAGATTTCGATTTTTTTGTTTCAAATCAGACTCGAGTCGATCGACTTGCGATCCTAAAGTATCGATGATAGCTTCGCCATGATTCAACAAAAATAACTCGAGTTGTTTCGGAGTTTTGATCGATTTCAATTCATCTTGAAGTTTTTCCAAATCGTTCTTTTCTAAATATACTCTTGTTATTTCGCGTCCGTCGAAATCAATTTCGGCTTTAAACTTCAACTCGCTGTAACCAATATTCGTAGCTTTGACATCATAAACGCCCCGAATAACTGCGTCATCTTCAAGATATTCTTTCAATTCGATAAGATCATTTTGAGGGATCGATTGTCCAATTAATGCGTCGACGTTACTTCGAACCAAAAACGTTGCGACCATGCCCAACAAGCCACCAATCACAACAGACCCTATATGGTCATAAAGGGGGTTCTGTAAAACATGGGCACAGTATAAAGCGGCCCCGGCAATACCCACCCCTAAAACAGCACAGGAATCTTCAAGCAATACAACGTTAGTGCTGGGGTCTTGTCCCAGTTTTACGTATTTCCAAAAGGACATCCCATTTTTTTTTGCGTTATGTCGCGTTTCATCGATAGCTACAATCAAAGACGCAGACTCGACAAGAGCTGACCCGGCCAGCACTCCAAACGTCCCGATGGTCGTTATATTTTCAATCGTTCCTCCACCGAGTAAGATACTTGTAATTCCGTGGTAAACACTCGCTCCACACCCAATACAGAATATCCCAACACCTGAGATTAGAGATACGATGTATCGCATATTTCCAAACCCGTACGGATGTTCAGCATCTGGAGTTTTTGTTGACTGATAAACTCCCCAGAGCAGTAGAATCTGGTTGCACATATCTGCAAAGGAGTGCAGCGTCTCGGAAAACATACTTGCCGATCCAGTGCTTAACCAGCAGGCGAATTTGAAACCACATATTAACGCATTCGAGAACACTGCGACTGCGACAACACGTCCAGATCCGGTTGTAAAAAAGCTTTTTTTTAATTCTGCCTCCTTCGGAGTTTCATCACCACTAGATAGAGCCCAATCTAGGTGGCGCTGTTGTATATTTTTGAGACGCAAGATACGTTTTTGTTCGCGTTCTAAATTTTCTCGACTTCCATGAACTTCCATGGCTTTCTTTATGACATCATTTTCTAAATAGACAAGGAGATGTGACTTCCCGTCACGATACGGACTTCGGATCTTATGTTGCGATAGTTCTTTCAAATCACTTGGTTTTAGAATGTATTCCTGCATCGCACGGACCGGAGTGATCGTGTTATTGTCAGTATATCGTTTCGTTCGATCTCGACGCATTAAAATGTAATTTTTCACAGTTTCCACGACAGTCGATTTTTCTTTGTCGTTGTCCTCGTGTTGACCGGCAGATTTAGTAGCTTCTTTGTCATCGGTTTTCCGCAATGCATCGAATGCTTTCTGTGTCATTTTTTGGTCGGTTGGCGGCTTTTGATCGTCTGCTGTTTTCAAAGTTAGTGACAGACAACGTGCTTGAATCGGTACAAAATTATTTGAGGCAAATTTCGGCAATTTGTGTCCATTTTCAAAAATTTTCCAAGTTGCGTGGAGAGGTCTGCATTGTTGCAATCTGAGGTGTCTTGTTAGCAAACAATTGAAATGAAACAACCGAACCGCAACCTTTTGTGATGTCATCATTTTTGTACAACTGCACATAACCTTATGTGATGTCATTATTGTGCGGAAAAGTTTGTCTTATTGAAACTTTTCTTGTTCCTCTTCTGGAAGATATTTATTTAATTCTTCGAGCAGAGAAAAAGAGACGTCGAGCCTCATTCGAACTCGTTTTAGGCTGGATGAAATTTCCTCAATTTTCCGAGTATGTTCAGCGTGCTTAGCAAACGCTTTCTGTCGTTCGGTGTATTTTACAAGAACTTGATTTGATTGTTGGTCCAGTTGCTTGATCTTTGATGTAAGAAAATTCTGAAATATCAAATAATATTTAAGCGATTCGTCAATTTCTAGAACTTATGATGTAATGCATAGGAAGAGGTGTCTGTGTGGTGTGGCAACCCGTAGCATGCATTTCCTATCATTTATGCACTTTCCTTGCATATTGATCTTGTACATCTAGGCATGTTAGCTCTATATTGTTTGAGGCTTGCGTCAAGAACAAAATAAAAGCCTTTAGCGTGGGGTGGGCTTTAGCACAATATGTGTAAAGCCTTCATATTCTGGATGAAACCACAGACATCAAGTCTACAATATGATTGGATCACTTTATCTGCAAAATCGTATCAATACCTGATCAAATGTCACAGCTTCAGCACAAGCTTTCAAATGCTGTTGCAGTTGTTCACTTGCTTTTAATGCAGATTTCCAATCTAATTCAGCCACTTGTTCAGAAGAATTCTTATTAATCTCAAAAGTTGAGCCCAAATTAGCGATTGGCTCAAAAGTCGGGCAAGTGTTTAATCGTGAAATATATCCGTCGTTGAATCCTTCTTCATTAGAAACCTGTCCAGTTCCAACAACAACAATTCCTGTTGGTTCCGTTTGTTTTACAACGTTTGAACCTTTAGAGTTCGCGCTCTGTTCATTTCCCATTATCCAATTCTAGACACATCGTATCAAAACAACATCTTCTGACAACATCTTCTCAAGAAATTGACTCCTAAATAATCATTAGACCGTAACGGCTTGTCAACATGACGTGATCATGAATTTTTTGTCTAAAATTTAGTCATTTTAAAATTAAATTTAATTCTAAAATTTACTAAATCACACTGATTCGTAATCATTTTAAGAACAGTTAGCATATGCACATTTGTAATGCCATAAAATGTTCTATGGTATTGCAAGTAGCTAGTGGTCGACGCCAGACTGACTGGACGATCACTTGCGAATTCGATAGATAGAGAGCGCATCACCTCAGTTTTTAATGTTAAGTCAAATTTTTTGGAATATTACTTCAAAATATTCGTTGTTCAGGTGAAAAATGATTGCGAAAATATTTGTTATGAGCCATAAATTTGGATGATACACTTGAGTGACTACGGATCGGGCAAGAAATCCCATAACGACCGTTTCCAAGGGGCGATACAAGTTGTCTGAAGCCGGGCGATCGCAGGTCATGGCGGCGTGTAGTTGTCCGTGATATATATTCTATAAATAATGTTTTACAGTTCCTAAGTATACTTGAAGGATTTACATTAGTTAAACGGCTATTGGCTTCGGCTACAATTGTCGTTCTTGAAGACCGATAAAAAGTTGAGGCAGTTTAGATTGGAGCTTGAATACCGATCGCGACCCTTCTTATCTCATAGAAAAGATTTGGAAGACTATATCCGTGGCATCCCAACTAGACGGGCGGTGAAATTAATAGAGCACAGCAAAAGTACACATGTTGGTGGGAATCGTTTAGAAATATATTTGTTATATCTGGCAGGTTTTTTTAATTTGGATGCAATATACCATATCCCACACAATCATTTGTTTAAAATGGCGACCATTACGGAAACTATGATTCGTAAGAGAGCAGAACACAATGAAGGAGAGATATTTTCTTTGGAGGAACTTTCTTTACATCAACTAGAAATCGAGAGAATCGAACATATCGACAAATGGTGCAAACAACTTCAAATTTTATACCTTCAAAGTAATCTGATCGAAAAAATTGAAAATGTCGGACGGTTAAAAAAATTACAATACTTAAATTTGGCTTTAAACAATATAAAGAAAATTGAAAATTTAGAAGGTTGTGAATCTCTCCAAAAATTGGACTTAACGGTAAATTTTGTTGGAGAAGTAACATCAGTTGAGTCGTTGAGAAAAAATCATTTTTTGGAAGACTTATATTTAACTGGAAATCCGTGCGTAAATTATGACGGATATCGAGAATTTGTCATTGCAACGTTGCCGCAGTTACGAAGACTCGACGGCAAAGATATTGACAAATCAGAACGCATTAAAGCCTGTCAAGTTTATGACAAAATAAAGCCTAAAATCATCCAGCAACAAAGCGAGTACGAACAAAAATTAGAGAAAGAAAAAGGTGACAAAGATAGTGACGTCACAACTGAAGGAAATAAAGATTGTGATGTCACAGTTGAAGACAAAACAGACGACGCAAATGCTGATGAAAATTTTTGGAATGAAAAGTGTGATTATACACCAGAAAGTCGACGTGAAATGCACGCAAAAATGAGGGAAAATAGGGAGAAAAAGACAGAGACAAAATTTGGAAAACCAGAATTAAAGAGGCAACGACGATATTTCAACAACGCCGGCGATCCGATGAATGTGAACGAAGGAAAAATCGACTTTGTAATGACAGAAAATGATGATGACTCAGCATTTATTTTAGACGTGTCATGTTATAAATATTTAGACACGTCGCTCATCAACGTAGACGTTCAACCGAAGTACGTCAAGGTGACTCTAAAAAGTGATGTCCTACAGCTGGTGTTGAGAGAAGAAGTATCAACAGATAATTCTACGGCTCAGCGCTCACAAACAACAGGACATCTAGTGGTGACGATGCCGAAATTAAATCCTCCTCCAAAGCCAACACCAAAATTAGACAAAAGTTTATCAAAAACCCAAAATGATTCAGAAAAGACAAAAATTGAGAAATCGAAACCTAAAAAAGTTGAAAAATTGGATTTCGATGAATCTAAGACATTGCGCAATACACTCGCAAATATTTCAAATGAGAGAGCTGACAATCTGAAACCTCCTCTCTCACTTCGGAAAGCAATAAAACAGGAAGTCGTCGAAAATCCGGATTTCGTGGATGATCCAGACGTTCCACCGCTGATTTAACGTTCGTAGAGCCGATGGAGGACGATCGATAGATATTGTAAAGAGGATTCAGCCACAGATTTAACGTCCAGACTTGGTTTATTGACAATAATATCCACAAGTAGCAAATTGTGAAGCTAACTACAGACTATCAATAGATATCGTAACACAATTACAATCGAAATTTTTTATGCTTTTTCGAGTGTGATATTTCCTCTATTGAAAAATATAGTGGAGCTGATGGCAGACGATCAATGGATATCGTAAAGATTCACACAGACTTGAAGTCCAGCCTTAGTTTATTGAGAATTCAAGCTTTCGAAGCTCCGCTCCTTCATCAATCAAATTTTTTTATGAGTGTGATTTTTCCTATAGGTCTAGTAACGCTGCTATTTCTTGTTTGTTATTACAGCCGCTTTTAAGTTAAAATTTGCTGTTAGTTTTAACGCGATGACAACGACACGGGCAGACGGACTGCCATTCCTACCTGGGAATACATTCAAAGATCCAACAGTAAGTCAACACAGACTCTGACCTCTGACCTCTCAGACACTTTTCTTTTCTTCGGACTAGAAGTCAGGGCAGCCACTGTTTCGTGGCCTCATCCAGGTTTTTCAGACCAGTCACTCCGTTAGGTGGTTGATATACAGTACAGGAGTGGATGACGGGGTCTGCGGTTTGCTCTGCACCACACTCGCATGCCGCACTAATTAAAAAGCAATAACATTTTACTAAAATTGAGTTCTTCTTGTATCTTCAGAAAACACGCTTTCACGTCAGCAACACCCTCGGCTTCAAGAACGGCTACGCTTTGCAAAAACGTCCGACTGTAGGATACGGTGGCGAGAGGCTCGAACATAACCAACTGTCTGAAGCAGAACTGGATGAGCTCGCCAAGAAGATGCCTACCTTGACTTACGGGGAACCGAAGCAAGCTCCTCCGGAAGTATTCGTTCCAGGCCATTTGGCATTTGACAAGAAGGTAAGGAAGTAGGTAGATATAGCATTCCTACTAAGGAGCAGAGAGGAACCTTGCCTTTTGACAACCGCACATAGACCAAATAAAGGTACATAAAAATGGTTATTGACTACAAAACGTACCTAGCCCTAGTTTGGAGCAGATGGCGGACGATCAATGGATATCGTGAAGAAAATCCACCGCAGATTTATCGTCCAGCCTTGATTTATTGAGATCTATAACATTCACAAGCTTTTAGAGCTCTGCTCCTTCATCAGGAAAAGGCGGAATTCTTCATTCTGTATTCTTCCACTTTCTTTTTTAGGTGTTGAAGTTCACTGCGTTCTTCAAGGAGACGGTTCACGAGAGCGCTCACGAATTCTATCGTGTACGACCAGTCGACATCTACTATTATCTTGAAGATGACAGTATCTCAGTGGTTGAGCCTTTGGTGGAAAACTCCGGAATTCCTCAGGTTTGTATCATGCTCAGATCACAATGCTTTCTCCATTTCCAAAGGAGCCATATTGGATTTCATGACAGACCTCAATGAGGCCTTGTTGCCATAGGCAACCATGTACCCCAGCGCACATTTCACACAGATAGGTTGATAGATAGATACCGGAAGATGGATAGAGGGATAGACGGACAGTTATATAAATCTAGGTTTTGTTTCATATCACCAGGAACATTAGACATTTTGATATGGACTAGGTGACGATGATGGTTGCAAGACCTTACGGTTAGTCGCAACCTGCATATACTTTATTCCGTTCTGATTGCCAATCGATAGAGTAGATGACCATAAACTGAATGGAACGCTCTTTAATATCTTTCAGGGCAAACTTATCAAGAGACAACGACTCCCAAAGAACGACCAGGGCGACAATTGGCATTGGAAAGACCTAAACTTGGCCACGAACGTTACTTTCTACGGAAAAGTCTTTCGCCTGACGAACTGTGACAAGTTCACAGCGGTACGTAAAGCCTTGATATAAAAATTGAGCTAGTGACTTTCCAATGTCATTATTGTCACCTAGCAACAGCCTCTAGCGATGTCGTCAGATACGAAACGGGGAATCTCTGAAAAGTAGCCCTCGGTGACTTTTGTCTTAGAAGAAATCTTGAATACGAAACAGATTTACGCAAAGATAATTCCGCGACACCATACATCTTTATTTTAAGGGTTTAGTGCCCCTTTGAATATGCTATTGCACAACTAGTGTTTCGGGTTTTTTTCTGTGTTGCAGGTGACAGCAATTTCTTTACTTGTTCACAGGAGTTTCTTGAGAGTGAGGGTATAATATTGAACGGTCCCGAAGCCGTCCCTCAGGATCCCTACACTAAGTCACGAGACTTACCTCTCCGATCGTACGTCACCCCGTCCGACTTTGACAAACTCAACAAGTTTTTGAAACTCGACAGAAAGGTGAGCGATTTCTCTTTTATGGCGAGGATTAAAAAGGCATCGTAAGATAGGCCTTGTTTAAGCCTGGTTCCTGTCTGCATCCTTGATAAGGCGAAAAAAGGTCTCGCTAGTGTGTGTTCTCCTATCCAAAGCTCTTGCCACGCCACGCAATTGCTGTTAGTTAAAATTACCTCCACAGACGGAGTAAGTCCGAGGATAGACTCCTTCTCACAAATCAGTTTTGTCGTCTATTCCAAGTTTATGTCGCATGGTTAGAAGGCTTTTACACCCAGCATAAGATTCGTCCAGTTTTAACCAGTTACGCCACCTTTGTGATTCCCACCCTAGATGAATTGAGGTCTGATCCGTCCGATCGTACTTTGACTAGACACTAGACGCCACCTTGACTTCCAGGTGCTTCGTTTTTACTGCGTTTGGGACGATCGCGACGCCATGTTCGGTGAGATGAGGCCGTTTGTGTTGCATTACTTCTTGGTGGACGACACGGTTGAGATTCGTGAGGTCCATGGACCCAACGACGGACGCGACCCGTTCCCGGTGTTGCTGAGGAGACAGCGCCTTCCAGTGGACAGAAACAATGTTGAATGTAAGATATTTTTAATATCGAAGCTAATATAAGGTGAATAATATTGTTTGAAGAGTAGTGGAGCCAATGGCGGACGATCAATAGATATCATATAGAAGATTCACCACAGATTTAACGTCCAGTCTTGGTTTATTGAGAAATATAACATTAGTGGTGAATCGTCTTAACGATATAGCATAGAATATAGTGGTGTCGAAGGCAGACAATTAATTGATATCGTAAAGAAGATTCACCGGAGATTTAGCATCCAGCCTTGCTTTATTGAGAAATATAACGTTCACAAGCATTCGGAGCTCCCCGTCTGACCTGATGATCACATGCTGTTAGTTAGTGCATGTAAACCTTGCTTCCTGAAGCCACCGACGCACACCGTCCATGGTATAGCCCATCGCACTATTGAGTGCGTATTATGGGGGCTCTGAAATTACTCGCTTTCGGCCGCACGGATCCCCTGACTTCGCCACTTGCGACGACCCCCTGGTTGAAACTTGAGAGCCACTTGTTTATGAAAATTTTGTTTTCAGCTTCGTTCCCGTTGGTAGTGTTGGAATTGTCGGACCACGAAGTGAGACAGTGGTTCGGACCGGCCGATTTTGCGATCGGACGAACGCTCTTCATCAATGGAAGAAGATTCTTGATTTACGACTGCGATAAATTCACGCAAGAGTGAGCGGCTGTGTTATGTGTCTCGATAGGCTTTTCTACCTCGCTGTTTCGAGCATGACTGTCCGATTTATTGACCTAAAACACTACTTTGTAAATTGAGGGCGACTTGTTCTGTGACCTTGCAGCACCCAACCGTCACCTGTAGTCCATGCCAGCCTGTTCAACGTACTAGATATTTTATTTGAGGCTATTTTTATAACTCGATGTCGATATCTGCTAGACAGGAAATGGATTAAGCAGAGACGCTGTAACGGAATGACGGTGACGCGACAAGCATCGTTACCGTAGCGACAGCTAACCACGCCACGACGAGGGCTTAACTCCACCTCTCTCTAAATGTGCAATGCTTCCTCCGTCCTCACTCAAAAATAATGCCACCGCTCCAGAGTCGATCTCTTGATTTTTCGCTGTATCACGCCGCAATCCGTGTTGCCTTTCACAGTTTCTACCGGCGGAATTTTGGCCTCACCGACTTTACTCCCGTTCCCGTGAAAGGAAAGGCAAGAGAAGTCGTCAAAATGGTAAGTCTAACTTAGGCCATCGTGACTCGTGAGATATAAAGAGAAATTGGAACCTTTGAAACATGTCATACAGGATTTTGAGTGTATTCTACGGGGGTTCTGAAAATATTCTCGCCTATGAGTTACGCAACTGGCGAGGACCCCCTGGCGAAGGATCGGAGCTCCGAAAACTTGTGAATTTTATTCCAATAAACTGGACTGGATGTTAAATCTGTGGTGACTTGTACTTATCTATTACTATAGTAGGGTAGTGTTCTGAAAGCTTGTGAATTATATTCCAATAAACTAGACTGGGTGTTAAATCTGTGGTTAGCTATTCCATCTATTCCTATTTGGATCGTCTGCCATCGGCTCGACTATATATTTCGTAAACGCAATATTCAAATTCTATTCGTTTTCATAGCAACTGCCTCCGTACAACGGTTTCGGATCGCTGGAAGACTCGACGCAGAACTGCTTGAGTTTGATCCCGCAACCTCCGAAGAAGGATTTCATCAAAATGCTGGAGAACGACCACAAGATCCTACGATATGAAGCAAGATTGGTGAGTCAAGTCTTTTCCTTCGCACTCTTCTTAGAAGTGTTATTTGGGGGGGGGGAGATTGCACCACGCATGATTTGTCTCTGAATAATTTCTTTGGAATATCTTTAGGGTTCCTTTTCAGCTGTGCCTACTGTAGTATTGCGACTGGCAGTTGTAGCGAACACGTAACAATCTAATGATTGTTACGTGATAATTGTACTTTGGTGCAACCAATGATGACAACTCCACCTTATACCAATCCCTGCAGCGCCTTCGGGGAATTGTCGACCTGGCGTGTGTTCAAATTCAAATTTTATTTGTCGAGCGAAGAGCAACTCGTAGTAATTCCCCTTAAATGATCCTTTCAGCGCCGAATATTTCACGCAGAATTTTCGCGCTTCCCTACCTAGCAGCATACTGAACCGCGTAACGTACAGAAGCTGTAATCATTATACCCGTGCCTATTAATTGATGGAGTACTCCACGCGTGAGAGGTTTCCTTTGTCGCACTGTTCTGTTTCTCTGTATTGTGAGCGTTGCTGTTGTACTGAACTGGAAGTAAATCTAACTCATTGGGTTCCTTCTGTTAGCGTTTTCTCAATGTCGTGTTTATGTGTCTCAGTTCAATAAAGCCTCGCTTAGGTAACGTCACATACCCCTAAGGCGTCCCTCCATAATAGTGAATATCGAAGTCTATGTCGTACAATCAGACCCAGGCAGGAATAAAATGTCAGCCTGTCAGCAATAACTCTACTCTCAAGCTGCACGTTAAAATTTGTGGTGACGGGCGACACTCTAACTGTCGAAGTGTGCCCGCTCAGCGCACTTACTGCATCTCGCTAACGTCAGGAATTTAAACACAGGACTCGACCAGGCCAGAAGCTATAGGTCGTCGTTTCATAATCTCGTACCGTCTCTCTGACGACATGATCAGTATCTTTGAACCACCGCAACGAAACTCAGGGATTATCGGAGGAAAATACCTCGAAGCGACAAGAATTCCGAAGCCGAGCTCAAATGTAGATAATCCGGAATTCTATGGACCGGGTGACTTCGCCATCGGCACGGCTGTTCAAAGTATGTAATGTTGTTGTTTGGGATTTATTCCGTTTTTCTACCCTACTAAGGTCATATACGGCGGATCGATGCTTATAGTATGCATGTTAGTACTTCCAGTTTAAAGCCCTGATCGTTATCACAACCACAAAGCGGTGTTCCCCGAGAGCAGTGTTCTCCATGAACACAGTGTTCCCCATAAGGACAGTGTTCCCCGTGAGCACAGTGATCCCCGTGAAACAGTGTTCCCCATGAAAACAGTGTTCCCCATGAGCACAGTACTCCCCGTGACCACAGTGTTCCCCATGATCACAGTGTTTCCCATGAACACAGTGTTCCCCATGAGCACAGTGTTCCCCGTGACCACAGTGTTCCCCGTGAACACGATGTTCCCCGTGAGCACAGTGTTCCCCGTAAACGCAGTGTTCCACGAAAGCATGTGCTTCCCCCGTGAGCACAATGTTCCCTATAAGCACGTGGCTCACAGTGTTCCCTGTGCCATGTGCAACCACGTAAGCACGTGGTTCCCTTCCCCCGTGTACAGGTACAGGTTCCTCCTGATTAAGAGGCAGCCACTCAAGCTATCCGACTAACCGAGCGATCTCTCGCTATTTCAGTCTTCAAGCATCGCTTCGTGATCACGAACTGTGACGAATACGTTCTGAAGATGTTAGAAGCTTACTCTGATCATTACCCAATCGCGACTATCAACAGCATTCGAGAAAAACACGGCAAAACAACCCCTCTCAAAGTTAAAGAGACAGAAAAACAAGATGAATAAAGGACAAATTTCAATTTTCTGACATATTTACTGTGTACAATGATGCTTTTTATGTGAAAACGCACTTTTATTGTGAAGTAGGCAAACACAAAAAAAATGAAATTCACTGTTTACCGCGCCTTTTTATCGTAGAGAAGATTCATCTTCCTTCTTTCGTTTGGCTCTCTTTTCTCCGGACTAGACGTCAAGGCAGATTTACCAAAGATTTACTTACAACCCAGCCTTGGTTTATTGAGAATATTCACAAGCTTCTCGAAAGTTTGAAAGACCTGATCAGGTGAAGATGGTTTCAATAAACCAAGACTGGACGTTAAATCTGTGGTGAATCTTCTTTAACGATATCTGTTGATCGTCCACAATCGGTTCCACAATATTCTTACTTAAGTAGGGTATACTTATATAAGCAAGAGCGGGGTTCCGAAAGCTTGTGAATGTCATAATTCTCAATAAACCAAGACTGTACGTTAAATCTGTGGTGAATCTTCTTTACGATATCAATTGAACGTTCGCCACCGGCTCCAGTTGGCCTATGTACTTGAAACATTTGTACAAATTCTACCCTATAGGCTACGTTGCAAAAACAACAAGTATTACCATTCTGCATTAGTTTACGGCTATTCTTTTAACCATATAGTATATTTGCACAGTTTTGCTTGCGTCATGTCGCGGCGACGTCGTCGAATGTGTGTTGTGACGTCATGATTCGCTTCAATGATTTTGTTCTGTTCAGCTGACGATGGATTTTTGTATGATTGTTCACTGTAACTGCTGTATTGTGATGTTGATGTATTGATAAATATATTGATTGTGACGTGTCTATGTCATGAGTTGTATTGCGAGTGAAAAGTAGATGAGGAGAGAGAGAAAAATATGTCTAATACACAAAAACCATTGAGGTGGAAACCTCGGACGACAAACGTCAAATCGTTACAGCGATCATTATTGGTACATTTCATGAATAATAAACGGTAAAATAGCTCCTCGATGGCAAATGTCCATGACCGATCGTCCAAATGCCCTACTTCCACGAGTCTCGGTGTTTCAATAAAATTCCTATTGAAGAGTAGGCTAGTGGAGCCGATGGCGGAATATCAGTAGATATCGTAACAGCACAGATTTAACGTTCAGCTTTGGTTTATTAAAAAGCTTTCGGAGATTCGATCCTTCATTTAGGTGAAGATCGAGGAGCCGAGCTCCGAAAGCTTGTGAATGTTTTAATTATCAATAAACCAAGATTGGACGTTAGATTTGTGGTAATCTTCATTACGATATCTATTGATCGTCCGCCATTGGCTCCACTATTCTATATCTTCAATATAATTCCTAACGGACCAAGTGGTGTGGTAAGGTCAAAGTGCACAGTCTTAATCCAGCGAGGCCCCGTGGAAGGTTGCCAACTCTTTCCCATTCCTCTTTCTCTGGGTCGTACGTTTGGATAACTTTGATGCATCGTCTTGCAGCCCAGCAATATCCACCAACGACGAAGATCTTACCGTCCAGCTGTGACGACATTGTTGTAGTTTTGGATTTATGACGTGTTTTTTTATCGCTAACTCCTGGTCAATGAGTTACGCTACACGTGAGGATATTATACTTTAATTAAACCCTACCTTCTTCGTTTTTTTCACTAGCATGGGGCTACAGCTTGTGTCCTATTAAGAAGGCAAAGCGATATTGGCACGACTTGAGGAAATATACTCCACTTTCTTGGTAGAGCCAATATCAAATCGATCTTTTATGGAATTTCATGGCGTTTTCAACTGCTGCGGTCATATACGCCAGGTTTATGTGTTAATATATACACGTGTCAATACTTCCGGAGCCCAGATCGCTATTTCAACCACGACTCTTCGCACTCCGCAGGGAAGGAACGGATACAAATTTAAAAGTTGGATTGACTCGGTTGGGAACCTCCCGATCAGAAGGCGAGCTTGCTCACCCCTTTATTAAAAAGAAATTCAACCATGGCTAAGCTTACCGCCGTTGCTCCTGCTTCGCTTTGTCCCATTGAGATCGGAGTTACAGTCGTCCATTGGTCAAAATCTGGGCTGTATACTTCTGTGTCGAGAACATCAACTCTTTTATTAATCCCTGTATTACCTCCGATGACGTAGATCCTGGTCAAAATATTTCGGAAAATACATTAAACCACGTAAATGGAATGAAGATGGAGGTATGATCATAAATTGTTTGTTTTGAATTAATGGCGTTTTCACCCTTCTAAGGTCAAGTGCGCGAGGTCAATGATCACGCTATACACGTCAATAAGTCCGGTTTATATCCTGTCGGATTACCATCAAAACCTGGGTCTGAAGAACAAGTTCTAGTAAGACGCTGATTTAAGTTAATCCCTGGTAAAACCAACTTAATCTCGGATTAATTAAAGATAATCTCGGATTAACCAAAGATAATCTATGACTAACTAAGATAATCTCTGATTACCCAAAGATAATCTATGACTAACTAAGAAAATCTCTGATTAACCAAAGATAATCTATCACTAATATAATCTCGAATTAACTGAAGATAATATCTGATTATCTGAAGTTAATCTCTGATTATAACACTATCACAACCACAACCCTCCGCACTGCTCTTGATAATGACTGCCATGAAGAGAAGGAAGAGATTCGAAGCTTGAGGTTTTTGGTTTAACTTCGCCGGAACCTCCCGATCAGAAGGCGGATAGTCAAACGACTTGGCCAACTTAACGGTGCTGAACGTAGACTTACTTTTCTTTATGTGTGACTTGGCTATGCCATCCTCTCGCGTATTGCATCGGAGACCGGCGCTCCCAGATGTCATGTTTGGGGTTGTAGCAAAGCATCGAGTCGCTGAAATTTCCGTCGCTGAATCCACCACTGACGTATAACTTGTCACGGTGTACTGAGCCGTTGTGATCACATAATGCGTTCTGAAATTTGAATTTTCGTCTAACTCTGAAAGTTTGTGAACGGATAAATTTCCATAAATTTGACTGGATCTTGAAACTGTGGCGACACTCGACACTCTCTATATCTATCGTAAGTGATCGTCTGTCATCGCCTACTCACGACTGTCACGAGACATTGCTATAAAACGTTAAAACTGTGGTCAACATTTCTAGTCTATCGTTTGAGAACTCAGTGTTATAGGTAGGCCTACAGGTTGAAGCCTCACAACGTCTAGGGTAGCATGAAATTTATAGATTTTACAGATTCATATCGTCTAATAAACATCAGTTTACTGATTCTGAGATTGCTGAGTTCAGATTAGGATGAGTTGGCTAATGGAGGGCTGAGAATAGAATTTGGCTACCGCCATGAGGGTATTTACAGTGATCTAGCATTACATATCTACCTGAGTAGAAGCCACGTATTTCCAGCGATCCTCTTCGACACAGTAGCATTCCACAGAGGACAATCTGCCAACAGAATTTACTCCTCCGACCGCATACAGTCTGTTGTAAGCTGGGATCGCGCTAACGTGGAAGCCAGCTCTACGTTCGTTCATACTTGCAATCTTCATCCACGTGTTGAAGCGAGGGTCATACCTGATAGGGAGAGAGAGAGAGAGAGAGAGAGAGAGATTTACTTTTCAATCTAAATGACCTTCTAGTCATGACGGTCCAGAGACTCCAGACACTAACAAAGCTCTTGTATTTCTACCTAGGCCATCCACAAGAATTCCCGTGGCGTATGACCTATCTAGGCCTTCTGTGTGCGGAAATGGGAGCTGTATGCAACTGCTTTCACGGATAAATAGACCGCTACGCTTGCTTACGCTTCCATATCCTGACCAGCTGATATCAGTAAGTAGTCTGCAAGTCTTTACCTGGTAACTGTGGTAACGGCCGTTTTCCCGCGTTCTTCAAAATGGTTTTGTCCTCCAAGAATGTAGAGGAAGTTATTCAAAACAGCCACACAGTGAGAGTGAACTCCAGTGTCCATACTTGGTAGCAAGGTGTAAGCAGTCAGTTCCCGATTGAATACTGAGAGATGATATTCATATTACTGTGTGCAGGCTGCCAGAGATCATGGTAATCGTATAGGTAGTAGACTGACTTTCGAGAGCGAGTAGTAGGCCTCATCGGAATTTACTTTATTGACAGTAAAGCACGTGAGCTAACAACGTTCAGTTGGCCGACTGGCTTAGACTGTCCGCCTTCTGATCAGGACGTTCCGGGTTCGGTTCCCGACCCAAAGAAAATCGACGACTTTAAAATTGGTATCTGTTCGCTCTCTGCTTGGCAGTAAGAATCTGAGCAGTGCGGAGCGTTTGGATTATGATCTGATTCGGGCTATAAACCAGAAGTATTGACACATTTATATACCCTAAGAATTGATTGACCTGGCGTAGCCTACATGACCTTAGTAGGGTGAAAATGTCATAAATTCTAAATACCAACAATGTGAGTTTACCTTTAAGCTGATTTGATACTTCGTCTGTGTTGTCAGCGCCTCCCAATACGACCAGTCTTGTATCATTGGACCTCACTTTTGTCCTTGATGACGGGACTATTGGTTGAGAATGGGGTAGCATGTGATAGCTGCTAGCCTGGAAAGATTGCGAAATTAGCCTAGGAAATATTAATAATCTAGCCCATGTAAATATGTCACCTCAAGTAGTAAGTCGTTGCATTTTGACCTCATAAAATCGACAACGTTGACGTGAACCATCAAATCTCTCGGAGGCATCAGTGGGAATCGAATCTTCTCCATCAGCTTCCGTATGAAAGCTTGCCTGTAAAAAGTACGGTCGTTTTAAATGTTAATCTATATGAATTTGAGCTCATTTTGGTTATTTTTGTGCGCTGATCCCAAATATCTACTTCTTTATTTCCGGAGACAGTCGGTTACAGAGATATGTGCCCGGAAAAATAGAAACACGCGACCTAGTGGCTTGATCAGATTACGTCACTACTACAAGTCGCGGGCGAATAAGCAGCGCGTAAACAGCCTTCAGTTTGCGCTTAGCAGGCAGCAGGTCAAGAGATTTGGTGCGTTTGCGATAGGTTTTTTAGAAGCAGTCAGAAGATCTGAAGTCAATGTTAGTCTCGCTAGGCAGGCTTGGTCATGGTATACATAGGCTTAAGACTTTCATATGCTTGGGTTATGTGCTGTGTACGTTTGTGGGGTAATGGTAGCTTGTTTGGCAGGTAGGCTATACATTCTACATAACATTACGTCGAAAATAGCCCCCTCGCTCAGTCGCTACGAAGTGCAAACTGGGTAATACCTCAATCTCTCTCCATTTCCATAACGTGAGTGCAGAATCGCATATATTACTGTACCTGGATGGATCAAACATAATCCATTTCAGGGTGGCAGCAAAAACATCGAGTTCAGACATCACTTTCAAGTCGTTACTTTCCAGAAGAAAGTTCATATTTTCAAACGTAAGCTTTTGTAGTTGATTCGATTTGAGAAAGTCAGGAAATCTGTTAAAATATTGAAGAATAAAGAGATTTACCACCTATTAAAAATTAGGGATGGTCAACTTGAAAATGGGGCTAATTCAATGATTCGATTCGAAATCAAAAATGATTCGGTCTACCCATCCCTACCACGGAATTAAAACTCAAATTTACTTTAGGCAGGCCTACTTGTGTTGTGTGAAATAATAGAAATGCAGAAATAAAAAATATATTCAAGTTTAACGAGCGATCGTCACCCTAATTTCGTTCCTAGGGACGTTGAGTGGTTATCTGACCCATATCATTATTACCTAGTACGCAAAAACAAAGGGTTTGATATTACATCACAATGCAATGGGACGTATGAGCACTCAGCAGCGCCAGTGACGCTAGTGACAATTTATCAGAGTCAATATTTCCTTCCATCTTCACTTGATGAAGGAGTGGAGCTCCGAAAACTTGTGAATTATATTCCAATAAACTGGACTGGACGTTAAATCTGTGGTGCCTTACTAAATCTATTACAATTTGGATCGTCCGCCATCAGCTCCACTATTTTTCATGGTCAATATTTGTAATTTTTCGATCAATATTTTCAGTCAGACGACGAGGCCTTTAAAATTCAATATCGTATGCATTATGATGCAGTACCAGGGCCCGTTTATTATGTAATAATGCTAAGGTTAGACGAGTGCTTAACGCCCCCTAATGACAAAGCTAAGGCGATGATCGCTCGTTGGAAACAGGGACTTGAAAACTCTAAGAGAATTCATTCAACCGTGACCATTACTATATTATATAGATTTTCTTAAATTAGAGAATTCATTCAACCATGACCATTACTATAGAATTGACCATCAATTTTGGAAATATAGATTTTGCTAAATGAGAGAATTCATTCAACCATGACCATTACCTCTCAAGCATGAATTTGTAAGCTTTCTCTTCTAATAGAGCCATACTGAAGACTTCAGCGATGTGTATTATGTCGACGCAAGTAGTGACGTCAATAGCCGAGATTAGGAACTCCATGCAAAAGTCCAAAACTGCTTGAATCTGGAATTTTACAGAAAAATTCTTAGAAAAATGTGCTCGAATTGCTATAGTTTCATGGCGGTGCCTTGGGCTCTAGCTCTGTACCTTTGGCGCACTATTCCAGATATCTCAGACCGCTTGGTGAGTTGGGCCTTCATCGATATTTTGTCTTCCGAAAGCTAGCTGTAGTCCGCAGCCATGTAACAACGACTAGATGAGGAATGGGGTCACTTTTTACCTGCATATGTCTTCCGACAGCTAGAATATTTTGTACCGTAGACATGTTGATTGGTAGTTGGCCGGTGTACATGAATTCAACGATGTGTTTTAGTCCATCACTGCTAATCCCACGAAGCTCAATCGACTCCGAGAACCATGTATATTTAGAGCCGTCATTCCTACAGATCTCGGCTGTGAAAAACATAAAGTTGTGTTGAGAGATTCGTGATTCAGATTAGGAGTGGGTATCAAAAAGGCATCATACAGATTGCCTGGCTTAAGCCTTAAACCTGGTTCCCATCTGCGTCCATTATACGGCGAACAAAGTCTCGCTGTCGGAGTGTGTTTCTCCTATCCAAAGCCGACAACGCAATCGCTCTAGTTAAAATTACCTCCATAGACGGAATAAGTCTGAGGATAAAGTCCGTCTCACAAACCGAAGTTGCCGTCTATTCTACGTTTTTTCGCACGATTAGAAGGTTTTAAACCTGGTATAAGGTTCACAAGTTTCGCCACCTTTTTTATCCCCACCCTAACCCTCCTTTTTTAAGGAACTTAGACTGTTGTGGGGGAGGAGGGGCAAATTACGTCATCGTGATTTTCTTATTACCATTCTGAGTGTCTTTTGTGAACATGTCCCGGAAATACGGACTACATGATGCAAGCAATGCTCGGTGAACCGGAAAGCGTTGATTTCCGGTGATAAGTGTTACGTCACAGAGCAAGTTGTTCGCGCGTAAATCATTGAAGCCGTTCAGGACGGTGTTGTTGTAAGTGTTTGAGGAGAAGACGGTCTCTGGATATCCATTCTTGAATGCTGATTGGCTGAAACTGAAATTACGTCACAATGTCAAAGAAAGTATTGGTATCGTAAAAAAGATTCAACTAATGATGACGTGGATTGTATTGATTACGTTGATTAGTTTGTTGATTACATTAAAGATTTTGATTGGTTGATTACGTTAATTGCCTTGATTTCGTCGATTGCATTGATGACGTTGACTGGTTGATTACGTTAATTGGTCGATTACATTGATGACGTTGATTGGTTGATTGCATTGATGACGCTGATTAATTTATTGATTACATTAAGGACGTTGATTGATTGATTGCGATTGATGACGTTGATGACGTTGATTGCGATTGATGACGTTGATTGCGTTAATGATGTCGATTGTGTTGATGACGTCGATTGAGTACTTCTCATACCGTAAAGAATTTTGACCGCATATTTAACGTCAAGTCTTGGTTTATTGGGGATAACATTCACAAGCTTTCGGAGCTCCTTCGTTACAACTCTCAATAAACCATGGACGAAATCTTCTTATGATATCAATTGATTGACCGCCATCGGCTCCACTATATTCTTACTTAGGTAGGGTAATATTGACATCAGCAAGAGCGCAGTTCCGAAGGCTTGCGAATGTTATAATTCTCAATAAGACAACGGCGTCGTCAGGATCTCCAGCCTGTTCCACGGGACACAATTTTAGCAGGTTAGTGGCAAATCTCCAATCCTGGTTTACAAGTTTTCGGAGCTCCGACAACCAAAGCGGAGTGAATGTTATTCTCAACAAACCAAGGCGGTTAATCTTCTTTACGATATCAATTGATTGTCCACCATCGGCTCCACTACATTCTTACTTAAGGAGGGTAACACTGAAACATTCACAATTTTCAAATGTTGAGTCAGCGAGGAATCTTACGATATCTATCGATAAATTCGCCACCGTCTCTATCAGTATTCGCTACTACTAAATGTCGTCAGCTATTGTTTGCTAGATTCAAAATGACCGGACCTGACCTCAACCCTAAATGTGCGTGAGTAGATATCGGTAATTACGTCTTAGACGCCCTGCCGAGTCCCTAAATATTCGTGTGTGCAGAATGCTGAGGTTAAATTTTCGTTTTATTGCCAAAAGTTTTAACGATTTTGAATTACTTAAAACTGACAGGTAATACAAAATTTACTTAATTAAATATCAAGTACTAATTTTACCCTGAGTAATTACTTACTGGAGCGCATCGCTACTTACTTATCAGACTGTGTTCTGAAGCTTGACACTGACGATGCGTCCGTAGACGATTTGTGCATCAGTTTCGAGGACATTTCAAATTGCCAAAATTAACCAAATTCTTTTATGAAAACATAGAAATCAGAAAGAGAAGGAGATTGCTTACCCAACTACCTTTAGGGTGGGGATCAAAAAGATGGCCTAACTTGTTAAACCTGGTTTAAATTTTATTCCGAATTTTAAAACTTCTAACCGTGGCATAAAAATTTAGAATAGACGGTTTGTAAGATGAAATTTATCCCAGTACTTATTCCGTCAACGGAAATAGTTACAACCATGCTCCGATGAGTCTTTTGTTACCTTATAATAGACACGTATGAGCATCAGGTCCAAGACTTAATTAAGCCAGGAATATCTTAGGATATCTTTTTCATCTCCGCCCTCAAGGATTTTATTAATTGAACGGCGTGTAGAACGGCAAACAGCAACAGCGAAAGTAATGCCGCAAAGAGAAGATTTTGCCGCTACGTCGAGTACGTGTACTGTTGAGGTGTTATTCTGATATGTCAGCCTTTCAAAAGTCTTTACAAATTTACTGCAGTTGGTTGAGAAGTAAGCCTACGATATAACAATAGTTCATGCGATACCTTAGATCGGTCGATTTGCAATCTTACAATCTCATTGCTGCGAGTCTAGTTAAAGGTAGACATTAAAAGTTTGAAACCGCAGCACTGTTCATCTGTAACTGTAACTCGTCCGACTGTACTGTGCATACGCACAAAATATCAGAAGTTCTCAAAGTCCCCGTTTACTCAACTTGCTGTTGCGGAAATAGGCCCTTTCTATATGAACAGAACAGAATAATGATCCCGCGTAGGTTGCTGGACGAGTTATCCAACCTACAGTAAACGCCTCGAGGCATACATTTCACGTCGAGAAAGGTCGGTCGTGATGGAACGCAACACGCTATAGATTTCTATCGTGGGTGCTTTCTGTTTTTTATCGCAAAATGCTACAGTGCCTAATTTTAATATATGTGTCTAACCATGGCCTACTTTACTAAAGTAGGCCATGGTCTAACTAATCTGCGATTATATCCCAATTAATCCGGGTTCATTATTAATTCCTGACGCTTTAGCGATCTATGATGAACCTAGATCGCCTGATTATCAGATATAACTTGTATGATAGACCCCGGATATGACGTATATCCTCCCCGATAAAGCCTATAAAAAGTCTAACCTTGTAAGCTTTGATTTTACTTAAGAACAAGAATACACGAAATCTTGATTACGAAATATCGGTGACGTAACAAATTCGTAGGCCGCTAGACGGGCAGTGAATATTGAATACAAAGTTTCTTCAAAATATTATTGGAGTACATGGTTTCATAAACCCGCATTGCATATTGTATTTTGCATATTGAGAATCAAAAGTGCACTGGTGCACATGAGTCTTCCTATTGCATAGTTACACGGATGTATCCAGCGCAAGCACTAAAATCTTGTTCACACTGAGCGCGAATCGTTGTTTGTTCTATTAGCGCTTGTTGCGCTCAGCGTTATTGAGCGTGTCTCGATTTTACCCGCGATCGCTTGATAAGCGTAAAAACTGTGACGTCAGAGCGCAATCACGTGACTTAAACCTCAGTGTTCACATAGTTTTCCACTCTCGCTCCAAGCGCTGCGTGCGCTAAGTTTTACGCGCAATGTGCTCAAGCCTTCGTTGATTAGTAAGCCTGGAAATAGTGATTAAAAAGACAAGAGAAAGGGATATGACCCCTACCTTTCTGGCCAGTTGACCGAGTGGGTTAGACTTTCCGACTTCTGATCGGGAGGTTCCGGGTTCGATTCCCGACCGAGTCAAATCGAAGACTTTAAATTGGTATCCGTTCCTTCCCTGCATGGCAGTCGGTATCGGGGAAGTGCGGAGAGTCGTAGTTGTAATAGAGATCCGGGCCATAAGCCGGAAGTATTGACCCGTATACCGTAAGCATCGACCTGGTGTAAATGAACTTAGTAGTTGAAAACGCCATAAATTTTAAACAAACAAACGACCAGGACTAATGCAGGGTATGGGCGTGACTTATATCGAATCTACGAACATTTGATATCGTTTAAACCGAGTTACTTATAGGAGCGAGTGTTATTTATTCCTATATAGGAATTATAATGACGTGAAGTATGACGTCATGAATACGACGCTGGTGAAAAGTGACGTCACAAAGTGTGACGTGTGACGTCATCGTGTCCCGTCTGACGTAATAATTTGTCTGTGGGAGTGTTACGATTTTCCACGTTGTCTTGAACTTTTAGCTGGATGATCCGGTGGTGGTAGGAGTGTCTACTGGTAGCGGGCTGGTTGTTGTTGCAGGGATCAAGGTGGTTGTGTTGGCCGCCAATGATGTTGCTGAAGGCATCGTTGTTGCTTCTCCCGTGGCCGGTTCAATTAATGCCGTGGCCGCTTGATTGGTGGTACTTGTAGCTGCCACTGCATTGGTCGTATTGGTAGCTTCCACTGCCTTGATCGTACTGGTAGCCGCCACTGCCTTGGTCGTTGACGCATCTGTTGGTTCAACCTCTGCTGCTGGTGTGGTTGTGCTTGTGATGGTGGTAGTGGTTGGTGCTAACGTTGTCGGTTCCATAGTAGTCGTGGTCGGTGGCGCTTCAGTAGTTGTGGTCGCTGATAAGGTCGTGGCCGGAAGAGGTGTGGTTGCAGACGAGGTTGTGGCCGGAAGAGGTGTGGTTGATGTGCTTGTCGTTAGCGGTGTTGTGGTCGGAGTTGAAGGCCCAACAACTGGCGCCGCGGTCGTAGCAGGGGCAGTTCCTATGTAAAGGCGAAAGGGTAGTTAGCAGAAAATGATATTTGACTACCTTGCAATAATTTTATATACAGTCAAGCCAGGGAGGTTCCGAAGGCACAAGGTAGCTAAGATGAATCGTTGGCCTCGCCGCAGTAATAAAGTTGAGGCGCCTAAAAATTTTCTGGCCGCGTTGAGCTTTTGAGCGCCTCCAAATTGGGGTCCCTCTAGGTTTTCGACCCCCCCCCAAAACTATTGGCGCTGTGGCCCGGGCAGCGCCAAAGCTTTACCCGTTCTCATTCGCCATTCAAAGACGTAACTTGACTCAGATATCGGGATTTGCACCCAGGACGAACCAATAGAAGTTGTCCGCCATCGGCTCCACTTCAATCCAATGTTTATAAGGACCAGAAGGGACTCCTACTTACCTAGAGTAACTCCAAGAAGGACTGCAATTACAATCACCAACACAATAATAAGACCGGCAACGATGACTTCCAACTTGTAACGCTTGAAGTAGGAGACGCAACAATTTTCAGGCCCTGATCGAACTGGTATTGGCAATGGCTCTGGCATTTGAACACCTGCATGAAAATAACGAGTGGCGTAACCTGTGTGAGGGTTTATTGAACCGAGACACGTAAACACAACGTTGATAAAAGAGAGAGAGAGAGAACAGAGAGAACCTGCTCGGTCAATTATCGACTTTTGACCTGATTATTGAGGACGATATCCAATTCCGACTTCCTTACTCGGCTAACGGGCGATACCGATCGCAAAAATACAAATATCGGCCCCGATAGTCGGCCAGGGCGATAATCGGTCGACCGAGATTGTTTTTATGCCTCGAAGCCATCCTATATATGTTAAGTCAGCCTGGAAGCTTGCCTGATCTGATAAGTAATTGGGAATTCATGGCAGGCAGACAATGTTTTTGTTTTGGATTCGCGGCGTAATATACGAGAGGCCAGTGCTGGGTACGCGACGGGGCGTGTTGATATTTCGGGATTATAGCCTAGATCACTATTATTATTATTATATGGAAGATTTCAGTGGAGCTTATCATCGGGCCCGGATAACTATTACAGTCACGGCTCTCCGCACTTCCCCGATTCCGACTGCCAAGCAGGGATGGAGCGGATACCAATTTTAAAGTCTTCGATTTGACTCGGTCGGGAATCGACCCCGAAACCTCCCGATCAGAAGGCGGACAGTCTAACGAGTGCTTAGTAGCCTCCCTAAGCTTGGCCAAGTGGTTTAGACTGTCCACCTTCTGATCGGGAGGTTCTCGCCAACCTGCTAACTGTGCCCCGGTCGTGGAGTACTTCATCGCTTACGAGTGATTCTAATAAATACTTAACAAATATGTATAGCCACTCGAGTTCCTAGTGTTACGTCCGTGGCGCACCAGACCTCTGCGAGCGCATGGTTGCCATCTTCACCTGATGAAGGAACGCAGCTCCGAAAGCTAGTGAATGTTTTAATTCTCAATAAAATAAGGCTGGACGATAAATCTGTGGTGATTTTCTTTACAATATCTACTCACTTGTATCATCTGGCGGGTCACGTCCACCATCATCATCCTCTCCTTTGCCGTCTTCGTTTTGATCGTTTCCTTCTTCACTGTCTTTCTGAGCTTCCTCTTGTTGCTCATCAGCGTCTGATTCATTGTCTGGCTTCTCCTGAAGATTGTAGAATAAGATGGTCATCGGCAATGCCTTGGAGGATAGGAGTGCGTAGGGAAGGGGGCATTCACAAATGGAACAGATTTGCAGTATTAATATACCTTTTGGGCTGCTTGAAGTAAGTTGAAAGGAAAGCTTCAATCCTTAACCCACGATCCGAAAAATGTGAGCGTCGCGTTTTACTTACGTCATCGTTTTGTTCTTCGTTTTTTGCTTCGTCATCTTGTTTCTCTTGATCGGCTACGTCATCTTTTTTTTCTTGATCGGCTACGTCATCTTGTTTCTCCTGATCGGCTACGTCATCTTTGTCTTGAGCTTCTTGTTCCTGAGAGAGAGAGAGAGAGATAATTTCGTTTACCGACTCAATGTTCAACAAGCACCTTTCTGTGGTGGTTCCACCAATAGTGTCCACTTCACCAAATATAATGACGTCACTAGGTCCATCGACAATAGTCATCTGGTTCAACCACTCTACCGCTCAGTTGAACGAGTGGTTAGGCGGTACACCTTCTGATCGGGAAGTTCCGACTGAGTCAAACCAAAGACTTATATATTTGGTATTCGTTATCGATGGAGTAATCCGAGCAATTGAGTGGAAGGAAGTATTGGTACGCGTACTAAGCATTGACCTGACGTACATGACCTTAGTAGGGTGAAAACGCATTGATTAAAAAAAATCAGCAAATAGTGTAGTTTCTGCCATAGTACTCGACTTACTTGCTGTGTCTCCTCCGCTTCTGGCTTCTCCTCTGCTTTTGGTTCGTCCTCCGCTTCTGGCTTTTCCTCTGCTTCTGGCTTCTCCTCCGTTTTAGGTTCGTCCTCTTTTTTAGCAGCAGTTAACTCTTCCATCTCGACATCCTTGTCCGCCATGTTAGTTCCCTCAGATTTTTTCCTTTGATGACTCGCAAGCGTAAATGAATAATCAACTGTGACGTAATTAAACTGCTATTACAAGATAATTATGAGTCATAAGGATACATATAAAGCGGGAATATTTAAAATACGTTTACCTAAAAATGTACTCGCACCTCGTATCCTATACCATCCACTTTATTCATGTCTATTGTCTACACCTGCAGTCATAGTGTGACCCTTTCCCTTAAGCAGTTCTACTGAGTCACTGGCCGTCGTTGCAGTCTAAGCGTATACCCCTCTTAAGCAAGTTCAATTGACCAGTTGCGACCTTTGTGGCCGACGGCTAGTATTAAGGCTATACCCTGTTAGACAAATGCCAGTGACGAGTTGCGACATCCGTACTAGGGGAGACCGATTATCATCGAGGCCGATATTTGCGATTAGCGATATCGGCTGTTAGTCAAGCAAGGAAGTCGATATTGGATATCGGCTTCAATAATCAGACGATAATCAGCCTGAAATAGACTTTTGGCCGATTGTCGAGGCCGATATTCATGACTTTTGGATTATCGATATCGGCCAATGATCACTGATCAGTCGCGACATCCGTAGCCTGTACCTTAACTCCTTAACCACCGTGGAGCACTTATAGTATATGCATATAAATGTCTGACTAGGCAAAAAATTGGAACTGATATTTTATGGTCGCTCTATCTTAGATAGCAGAATATATTAGCACGCATTATATTCTGCCAAAACATCCTCCGTGATGTATATCCGGCTAACATGTATTTGCGATATGATAGACCTCCTTGATATTCAAGGATATGATGTCATAGGAATATAAAATATATGTTATGATTTCCGATAGTCGATAGTGGGCGATCTATTGATGTCGTAAAAATTCAAGACAGATTACATCTGCTGTGCGGCTGCCCTGATCTTAACCTGATAAGTAACGGTGCCCCGAAAGCTTGTGAATATTAATTTTCAATAAGCCAAGATTGGACGTTAAATATGTAGTGAATCGTTAATACTGTAAGTCACCAAAGAAATATTTTGCGAATTGTCCCGCCGACGCCCTGTTCCAACGTATTCTGCGGCTGTATCTCTCTGTGATGAATTTTCTTAATGATATCAATTGATCGTCCGCCATTGGCTCAGCTATTTGCTACTATACTAGTGAATGTTAATTCTCAATAAGCCTCAAAGTTAAATGGTGAATCTTCTTGACGAAGATAAGTCACCGAAACAATACTTTTGCAATATCTCTCGCCAACGCCCTCTTCCAACGCTTTCCGCCACTACTTAAAAACGCTCAACATGCAAGCTACAGTTTGTGTCTATCCTAACATATCCGTTTTGTCGCGCGTCTTCATGCAGTTTCGTGAAAAGACTCATTCGGTTGCGTTGCTTATTTGTGACAAAATAATAACAGCAGGAGGTGATTCTTATGACGATATCAATAGGATAAGTCATTCCAGCGTACTGATGCCACCAGATCGCGATGAATGAACAGAAATGCTGCGTGTGCAAAGCTCTTATTCAGTGCCTTGTTGACCGTATTAGGCTTAGTACTTTAGATTGACCATCATGAGACTGCTTTACGCTTATAGCTCTGGAGATATACCAACTTGATTTTCCTACAACCGATTAATCGATCCCGTCGACCAATTTCGGAATATTTTCTTCCTTTTCTCGTTTGTCTCGTTTCTTTTCTTCGGACTAGACGTCAGAGCAGCCACTACTTGGTGGCCTGGTTCTTCAGACCTGCCACTCCACTGGGCCGCTTATACGTTGTCTTCTTTTTTCATATGACTTTCTTCGGACTAGACGTCAGGGCAGCCACAAGGTATAGTCACCTCTTGGTGGTCTGATCAAGGTTCTTTAGACCAGTCACTCCAATGGGTGGTTCATTGCATATGAATGCGTGCCATATGGTCTGCGCTTGATCCTCTGCACCACACTCGTATGCCGTACTGGGCGCAAGACCCCACTTGTGGAGGGATGACCGCACTTTATATATTTAATATCGGCCGCGGAGGTACATCGGTTCACTCTGAGGAGTGACTGGTCTGAAGAACCTTGACGAGACGATCAAGTAGTTCGACAAAATGGAATAGTGCCGTGCGAAAGAAGAAGGTTGACCCGTAGGTCGCTGTACTCATTCCCATTTGCGGCAACTACTGTCTCAAAACGTTAGTGGCTGAGTTGATTTTGCTTAACCCCTTGGTCTACTGCAGGCCTGTAAGCCTGCATTTGTTTCTGATCTAGATCTATTCCAGGCGAAGCGTTTTGCCCTATGAATGGTGAAACCTGTCTGAGTTAGAGTTTGACGATTGCCCGTTGTGCCGTAGGTTTGCCGTTTATTTCGACATAATTGCATTAGTATACAATTTTTATTACGTATTAAGTAAACAACTATTTGTCATCCTTGAACCAAGGTGGAAGTGTCGTGGTGGTTGTAGTCGTCGGGGTTGGCGTTGTCGCCGGCGTGGTCGTGGTCGCCGGGGTTGTCGTTGTCTCTTGCATGGTCGTAGTTGGTTGAGTTGTCGTGGTCGCTGGAGTTGTCGTGGTCGCTGGCGTGGTCGTAGTCGCTGGCGTGGTCGTAGTCGCTGGAGCTGTCGTGGTCGCTGGAGCTGTCGTGGTCGTAGGCTTAGAGGGTTGGGTAGTAGTTTGGTCTGTTTTTGTTGTCTGTGCCATGCTTTGGGTATTTACCCGCGTCGCGGACATACTGGTTCCGGCCAATGTTTCTCCATTGTCTCCAAGTGCTTGCGTGGAAGTGACCCCTGCAGCTTGAATAGTCAATGGTAACGTAGTTTGAACTGTACTGTCCTCTACGTTTCGTGCAGTAGTCATTGGACTTTCAGTATCTGTATTTTCTGTTGTTGATGGGACAGCCGTAGAGATTGTAGTCACCACTAACTCTAGATCTTTTTCAGTTCCACTAATAGTTGAATTCATCAGCGGAGGGACTTCTGTCCTAGCTGGCAGCGTTGACACGGCTGATGATGTCGTTGCATCTTGTACTGCATTATCTGCGGGATCAAGCTCGGGCGCAGTTGTAGTTTGTGTCGCCGGCGATACCGGTATCGCTCCGCCGCCCACCAGTGCGCTGATCTGTGGACCTGGAATATGAATTAAATCAAATCAAATTCAATTCGCGATCGTCCCCTTTGCCTCGTCGCTAGATGCGCGAAGTGCTCACCCAACCCATTGTATTATGATGTAATACCGGGCCCTTCGTTTTTGTATACTACGTAATGATGCAAATGTCAGATGATCAGTTAGCGCCCCCTAGTGACAAGGCGAAGGATACGGTTCCCCATCCGATTTTCGTTCATTCAAAATATAAATATTTTACACATTGAAAAATCGTGAAAATCGGCCAAATCCATATCACACAGCAAGCCCTAACCTAATGTTTACAACCTTAAGCATCTAAAACGCCAATTAACAAGAAAAACAACAATTTGATCTAACCTGACCTAACTTTTTATAGACTACCTACCTACCTACCTTTTATAGCCAACCTACTACTGTAATGAATTCAAAACAACAACTTTGATAGCCAACCTACTACTGTAACGCCGACTGGGGTCGCCACCGCCACAAGCAACACTGTCGTCACTGTCGCTATGATGGCCGCCGTTTGATTCTGCTGTATAAACGACACGATATTGCCCCATGGGGTTCTTGTTGTAGCTTCTGCGGCGGTCGCTGGCATTGTAACAGCTGTAATGTAAAAAACAAAGGGTTGCTGCCACTCGTTTGTCAGATCAAGGACGTTTTGAAACAATCTTTGTTCGGTTTGGGCTATTCGGGTTCTAGCAATCTCTCTCTCTCTCTCTCTCTCTCTCTCTCTCTCGCTCTCTCTCTCAATTTCTTTCTCTCTCTCGGTTAAAATGTGTTGGTGGGAATGTAACATCTGGTTACCTGTATCTTGGGCCGCATCTGTAACTTCCACTGTGACATCTTCCGGACTTATTTCATTACTTGTCTCCGGTTGTGCGTTAGCATTGTCTTTCTCGATCTATTTGCAAATAAGGAAATTGTGTTGTTATGAAATAGTAGTGTAACCAACGGAGCGTGAATTCTTACGTCGTTAGCACCGACAGAATTATCCTTCGGTATCTCTGGCTCCATCTGCTGGATTTCATTCTGTAAATAAAACCAATGACGGACGATCAACCTCCGTCTATTTGCAAACAATTGTTGTTGCTTTTGAATATAATTATAGCGTTTTACCCTACTAAGGTCACATACGCCAGGTCAATGCTTCCGCAATCCCCCGATACTGCCTACCAAACAGTGGGTTAAACGGATACCAATTTTGTTTGACTCGGTCGGGAATCGAATCCGAAACCTTCCGATGAGTAGGCGGACAGTCCAAGCACTCGGTCCACTAAACGGTGTTTGGAATAAACATCGACCGTCACTGGTTTTTTCAAGGCCGATAAGTCGATATTAGGCCGATTATCGCCTGATTATTGAGGCCGATATTCAATATTGACTTCCTTACTTGACTAACTGCCGATACCGATAATTCCAAAAATACAAATATCGGCCGCGATAATCGGTCGACCGCTAGTTAGCAAACAAGCTTTAGGAGCCTCACACTGGACTCTGTATCGAGCGGTTGGTATAATACTGTAGTAGACCTTGAAGAAATAAGGCGCTCTCACCCCGTTAGTCACGTTTTCCGTTTCTTCTTTGAACTCCTCCATCCTCGCTGCTTCGTCAGGCTTCGGAGCGTTTACCTACATTATATACGAGATCAGGCAAGCCAGACATCAACAGATTTGCCAAGTAATAGCCCTCCTTGCCTCGCTGGTGTCAGATCCGATCAAAGAATAATCATGAATATCGATTGATATCCAAGATCGACTTCCTTACTTCGCTAATCCGTGCTAAAGTAACCGGAAATATCGACACTCTCACGCCATACATTACCTTAGTAGGGTGACCTAGTTGCTTAAAAGTCGGTGGTAACCCCTAAACTAAGCCCTTAATCGAATAAATAACACGTACTTACCGTGGCGCTCACGACTAAAATGTTCTTCGTTTAAAATTTTCCGTAACGGGCGAAATTTTCATCGGACATTGTGACGTCATAATGCGGGCGATTCGAATTAAGAATATTCGCCTTACTCGTAGGTCTGTGACACGAGCGGGTTATGGAACAGTGTTTCGGGCATTTTAGAGTCTTATTATTGTATAATTAGTGGAATCATTTGAATATCTAACTGTCTTACTGTACTGTACTGTATACCATAATAAGCGCACTCTATCTTTTAAACAATAATAATAATAATGTATACGTAGGTTTGAGATCGAAAATACATCATAAGATATGCCTGATAAACCTGATTCCCATCTGCGTCCATTATAAGGCGAAAAAAGTATCAATGGTTTGTGCCAACTGCGCATTAGCGGCGGTCAAAATTACCTCCATTGAATTCTTTGTCACAAACCAGATTTGCCATATTTTCTAACTTCATGTGGCACGGTTAGAAGCTTTTGAGCAAGATATCACGTGGCCGACGATAGGAATCAGCCACGCAAGCACACAAAGCACCACCTCTGCGCTCTGAGAGGAGTATGTTAGGAGGTCGATGTAATATGTTACTTAAGTAGGGTAGTCATAAATCCAGGGCTTTTGTTAGAAATGCAAGGTTCAATGAAAAGACAGACGTAAACCCGCGGTCCACGGGAGCACAGCACGCGGTTGACCGTAAGCACAGTGTTCCCCGTGAGCACGTGGTTCAACGCAAAGAAGTGATCCTCGTAAGTACGTGGTTTCCCGTGAGCAAGTGGTCCACCTAAGCACTTGGTTCCCTCGGGATAGGAATCAATAGAATGTTACAAGTTTCCAGTTCCTCGCAAACACACATAGTCCGAGTACCACCTCCAACACCAGCAGCAGAATGCTGACACACAAGGAATCTACAGCGTGTTGCGAATGTTACCCGTTCAGTACTACTGCACATGCTGCCACGCAGGCAGGACACTGCAGCAGCATTTAGTTTGCCAGTGAAATTTAATTAAATTTGATGACGTCACTAATGGCAGCGCCATGTCTTCTCTAGCTCCCGCGCACCAGACTCGCAGCATAACAACAATGACAAAGGAAAGTATATATATTTTAATAATTCCACTGATGACGTAATTTTCGTGAAGTCTAAACTAGAGGAGAAAAATTTAAAACAGAAGCCTTGAATATTTTTGAATTATTTAATAACAAATATTGCAGTGTTAAAAATCTGTTATGTCACAATGGAGTTGTTATATACAGAGCCACAGGCAGTAAGAAATTTGGGCCAATTCATGAAAACGTTTGTCCACACACCCTCAAATGCACTTTTGGGCCCCAAATAACACTAAATGACTTTTCGGTCCTGGTTTTCATGAAATACTCCGTAAATGCAATCCCCCACGGAGAACACTAAAACGGATTTTAAACCCTGGTTCACGAAATAAATTGGACCTCAACTCTGCAAAATACAATTTTGCGCCCCAAAAAGGACTCAAAGGAATTTGGAGTCTCGAAACACGAAGAAATTCTGCCCACCCTAAAAAAATGCAAGTTTTGGGGGCCTGAAAAGTACAGACAAATTTGGACCAGGAGTATGAATACATTTTTCGGGTCCCTTGAAAAACAGCGCCAAGAATTTTGGTAGGGAATCCCCGCCTGGGTGTCCCTTAAAACAGTAGTCATGTTAACATTAGGAACCAGTTCCATTTGTGGCGTTTACGACACTGTTTTTCTGGATCATGCTCAAAACAGGCGATATCTCGTTGCCAGGTATTGAAGACGTTGACATGCACTGGCCTGCCCTCATGTGGGAAGGATAATGATTAAATAATCGCCACGCGATGGCGTTCATCCACGCGAGTCTTTCTGCTTCGCTAACACAATAGATGCAGTAGGTCCTATCGGGCATTTGAATTCTGCAAAAAGATTGATTGGTTGCTTATTTTTTACAATTTATGGCGTTTTCAACCCTACTAAGGTCATATACGCGGATCAATGCTTATAGTATGCATGTTAGTACTTCCAGTTTAAAGCCCTGATCGTTATCACAACCACAGAGCGGTGTTACCCGAGAGCAGTGATCTCCATGAACACAGTGTTACCTGCGAGCAAAGTTTTCCACGTAAGAACATGCTTCCCCCGTGAGCACAGTGTTCCCCGCGAACACAGTGTTCCCCATGAGCACAGTGTTCCCCATAAGCAAAGTGTTCCCCGTGAGCACGTGTTTCCCGTAAGCACAGTGTTCCCCGTGAGCACAGTGTTCCCCGTGAAAACAGTGTTCCCAGTGTAAACAGTGTTCCCCGTGAGTACAGTGTTCCCAATGAGCAAAATGTTCCCCGTGAGCACGTGTTTCCCGTAAGCACAGTGTTCCCCGTGAGCACAGTGTTCCCCGTGAAAACAGTGTTCTCAGTGTAAACAGTGTTCCCCGTGAGTACAGTGTTCCCAATGAGCAAAATGTTCCCCGTGAGGAAAGTGTTCCCCGTGAGCACAGTGTTCCCCGTAAGCACAGTGTTCCCCATGAGCACAGTGAGCCAGGTCAATGCTTAGCACGAATGTCAATACTTGCGGTTAAAAGCTAGGATCACTATGACAACCGCAACTCTCCACAACCCCCGGCACTGTGATTGCCAAGCAGACTGAAGGGAGGGATAGCCTACTAATTTTAAAGTCTTTGGCTTGACTCGGTGGTGGAATCGCACCCGAAACCTCCCGATCAGAAGGCGGACCTCGTGGTTAATTAAAAGGCAAAGCAACTGAGTTGCAACAGCGGGTTGTGATAGCATGCGCGCGCAGGAAATCTAGAGGAGGACTTTTACTAAAAAAGTTACCCGAAACAATACGGCTTTCCCATTGAATTTTCTTCTGTCACCGTCCTGCATTGCTTCAAGTCTAGAGTGAAGAGTGGCCGATCGCTCTGGAATAATAGAACCATTTTAAGGGTTAGGATCTAACAGCAGTTCTGTTGGCCGAGTGGGTTAGACTGTCCGCTTTCTGATCGGGAGGTTCCGGGTTCGATTCCCGACCGAGTCAAATCGAAGACTTTAAAATTGGTTTCCGTTCCTTCTCTACTTGGCAGTCGGTATCGGGGGGAAGTGCGGAGAGTCGTGGTCGGGATTTATCTAAATTCGTCACTAGGACCTTTTGTTACGTATTAGCCACGTCAACGAATTTGTGACGTCACTTACCGACGGTTCGTCGTAGTATTTCATCTCAAATCCTTTCAGCGTGAACCAACGAATCTTCCAGCTCTAAAAAACAGTTAAAAATGACAAGCGTTACGCACGCTACGTTTTGCTCTCCATATGAACAAGCCGTAAGACTAATTGGGTGAAATGCCGTAAATTCAAAACAGCCAATATCTATATGTATTACTCTTGGCGTTTCGCGATCACGTATTTTTCCACTCTCGCTCTCAGCGTTACGCACGCTAAGTTTCACTGTCAATGTGAACAAACGTTTATTTCAATTTCGTGAAAATAGCCTTGGATATGGTCGATCAGCTTTAGGTCCCTTTTATCCAGTCCACTATCCGATATCAAATTCCGTACTTGGTCACTGATTGAGTTGTTTGACTCTCTGCCTATTTACCTTTACATTCCCTCCACGTTTAGTCATGAATCCATCTTTATCTGAAAGCCCAGACTTTTCCCAAACATGTCTATTCTTATCGCAGGCATCAAAGGCAGCTGTTAGTAGATCCATTTTCCTGACGCTGTCAAACGCCGTCATTAACGATTGGATGATTTGGTGAGCTAGTAATACGTCATCCAAATCGGGGTGGTTGAAACTTGTAAAGGTGGCCAATTCCTGCAAAATTTGCATTCAAACTACAGTACATCCAAATTTCACCGCTAATGTGACGTAATTTTGATGCTGTTGTGACGTCATTGCGTCGATAATGTGACGTCACACAGCTCATGATAAAGCACTCTCTAATCTTTAGACATTCGCGGATTATGGTTGTAACGATATTTAGCGTAAAAGTCACGCAGCCAAAATTCCGATTTTTGAATTCTGGATTCCCGCGGGTCTCATTTCCCGCGAAGGTCGCTTCTCTCCCCTCTATCCTATCTCTTCTTCCTTCTCTCCTATACCCTCTCCCCGCTCTCTCTTCTTTCTTCTCTCCTCTCTCGTCTCTCCTCTCTCTTCCTTCTCTTCTATCCCTCTCTCTCTTCTTTCGTCTCTCCTATCATCTCTCCCCTCTCTTCTCTATGGGCAACTTTAGTACCTCTCTCGTCTCTCTCTTCTCTCTTCTTTCCTCTCTCCTATCACCTCTCTCCTTTCTCTTCTCTCAGGAGTAGACTGTGGCGGGGCCTCACCTTTAGGAGAACGCTGTATCTTCCGATTCGAAGCAGTGGTTCTCGAAGATAAACTTCTAAAACAGACTTTCCTTTAAAATCATCTTTAGGCGTCGGACAATCTTTCGCCCACATCTGTAATGTGACGTAACATTTGCCGTTACGTAACAGCCGCCGTGACGTCATACTGCTGTACTCGCCTGAATAACTCTTTTCATTGTTGACATTTTCATCAAGTCTGACATCATAATTTGGGATCTTGAGTGATTCGATATGTATTGATCGTAGATTTGAAAATCCTCTTTCTAGAAATGGAGAGAGAAAGAGATCGTAAGTCAGCACTTTGATTGGTTGTCATACGCTTGCCGATTTAGGGCCTAAACGCTTAACGTAACTAAGATAGATAGATATAGTGGGTCATCACAGATTTATCGTCCAGTCCAGTTTATTAGAAGAAAGAGAGAGAGAGGGAACATCAAGCTAGATTTAGCAATACTTTGTTTTAGGGCATAAAGCCCCAACTGGGTGAAATGTGCAGCTATGATGTAAAAATGAGCAATCATGCGCCATTACTACGTCACATATCGGCACTTTGACGTCACAATACTCACCATGTTAATGAAACAATGACCGACGCTGTTTTTTGGTTCTCGTTCCCGCCCTTCCGGTAAAGCGAGACGAAGTTCCGCGAAAAACGCTTTGTGAAGACGCAGGATTTCGTCAATGTTACCGAACAATCCACGCACGTGACCTTCGTCTATTTCGTATTCAAGGAGATCGGAACAACGTTCCAAGTCTCTCCTCATTCTCTGGAAAATGAGAGTATAGTTAATGGTCATTCGAAAGAGAGAGAGAGAGAGAATATTGGAGGAGAGATATAGAGGAAAGAAAAGGAAGAAAGCGCATTAGTCTCTCGATGATATTCAGTGAGAGAGAGAGAAAGAGAGAGAAACTATGTAAGAGTATATAATACACGACCATGAAATAAAAAGAGAGAGAGAGAGAGGAAAGAGAAGGATAGCAGAAGCCATATACAGTACTCTGAAATTTGATGTCTAATAATATTTAATGAAGAGAGAGAGATAATGGAAGGGGAGAGAGAAAGATAGTGTGGTTAATAAAGGATACATAATCATTAGAGAGAGAGAGAAAGAGATAGACTGGTGATAGAGAAAGGGGGTGAAATACTAATATACACGTAGAACGTCCCACACTTGCCATCATGCTCAGAAAAATGAGCAGCATATGATGTGTGTGTGTGTGGCAGCGATAGAGAGAAATAGATAGATAGAGAGAGAGACTCACATTTATTGTAAACTCCATTTTTCGTAAATATTCTCGCTCTGATTCGAGTAACTCCTCAAGAACCAAGGCCCGAATTTTGTCTTCATTTTTCAAATAATCGTAACTTCCTTTCCTGCGTCTTTCTGTCGCCATTTTTTTTTAATTTAAATTTAATATCAATTACTAAATTAGAATTCTGCAAAAAAAGATGTGTTTACATAATAACCTTGATTCGAAAAATAGTTGAGCCGATGGCGGACGTTTCGAATAGCAATAGTCAGGATAGGTGACCACAGTTTTACCGCCCGGATTCCTTAAGACCGATTCGTCTTGTTACAGGTGGCTTGGCGTGGCTTGCATGCATGACGGTATCGTCGAGTTCTTCTGGAAATCGATGTCGATATGCTTCTAAGAAAGTTCCCAATAGTCGATATTGTAATCGTTTTAGTTCGAACAACCTCCCTTGCCCTCTATTCTAAGTTTTGTCGCACTACATTTCCTATAGGCCTAATAAAAATATGACCCTCCGATATCGCAATTCTGTACTTAGCACCTTAAACTGGCCTACTAAATTTACACCTCTTTGGGTAGGGATAAAAAAAAAACCATCATAAGATATATCTGGTTTAAGCCTTAAATCTGGTTCCCATCCGCGTCCATTATACGGCCGAAAAGACTCGCCGGAGTGTGTTTTACTTTTCCAAGTCTTGTGCCGACTACGCAATCGTTTTAGTTAGAACAACCTCGATAGACAGGATAAATTCCTTCTCATAAACCTGCCTTGCCGTCTATGCTAAGTTTTTGTCGCACGGTTAGAAGCTTTTAAACCCGACATTAAATTCATACCAGGTTTAGCGAGTTATGCCACTCTTCTTATCCCCACCATAAATCTCAAATTTCCAGTCCTCTTAACTTACTAACTTACTTGACAAACTGATCTATAACTATATGGCGCTCTAATGGAGTCACCCTAATCCTGACAGGCCTGCTGCTGGAAGCGCTGTGTAATACAAGCGTATACAATCAATGGTGGGTCTACTATATATCGTAATGTCTGTGGCAAATAACAAACTGCTTTTTACCTACGCATCACAAAAGAATTTACGCATAAGCATCTTATACTCACGAGCGTTGCCAGCACAGTAACTCGAAACTATACATTTCCTATTTGCTGTAGAAGCAATACGCTTGCATAAACGCTAATAACCTGCTGCTGCATGCGTCATGTTCTGTCGTGATGAATAAGGCGCAAGGCACCGCTGGGCTTCGGAAGCTAAACTGTTTTAATACGGTCTCACAAAGATGATCTAATCACCGCTACTACAATACTTCCATCTTCACCTAAAGACGGAGCGTAGCTCTGCAAGCTTGTGAATGTTATAATTCTCAATAAACAAAGGCTGGGAACTAAATTTGTGGTAATCTTTGCGATATCAATTGTCCGCTATCAACTCTTTCATCAGGTGAAGATGGTCTCAATAAAGTAAGTGATCTTCTGTACAATATTCTATATCACTAGCAAGGAAAACTGGGTTAAACGGTCAGCAACATGCAGAGACGCAACTAGCCAAATGTGAAGTCATGTCTACGACTTCATGGCGTGCTGTCAGGGCAATAGCAAAATGCACAAAAGTCCAATTCGAAACTGTAGCACCAGAGAAAAGCAGTGCTTCAAGCTAAACCTCTCCTGGCTACGTCCACGCTGAAACGCGTATAGAGCTTTCTCTAGTTGTTATAATATACGAAAAGAGAACGAACTGCTATTCTATTCGGTCCGAATATCTTGTTATTCGATTCGATTCGAAGTATTCAAATTCGAGTGCTCAGTCCTAACCGCTACTGCATATTAGGACTAGCCTACAAGTACAGGGGTATCTCATGACTATTCTGACTTCTTTACAACCTCTATACCTTCAGGTTCAGGCTTAAGACATATATTGGATCAAAACGCCTTCTATTCTCTCTGCGAGCACATAGCCAACAAATCTTCCTGGGAATAAGCCTTTCTACTGCAGTTAAATCATCGAATAAGGTCAACATTTTCGATCAGTTTTCCGCTCTCGGAAAACATGCAAATTCGCCAGGATTTCCTGCAAATGAAATGTCTATCGCTTCGCTGAAGATCAAATGATCAAATGGTACTGTTTATGTCTGTCTGCCGTCACTCCGAATTTATCGAAAAATAATGGACGATCTAAAATGTAATATACTAGATATATTAGATATAATAAGTCACCACAGATTTAACTCCTTCATCTCCTGAGGAAGGAGAGAAGCTCCGAAAGCTTGTGAATTCCGGCTTCTTCGACGTCTCCTTGTCCGGCCTGCATATGCACTTCATGCACGCGTGGTATGCATATGCACCGGTATATACTGTGTGTGTAAGTGTGTGAGTCTGCGTAAATGCAGCAAATATCTAATATGGACTGCCGGAGACAGCCGGAGACAGCCTTTCTGTGAATAGTGTATTGCTACCACCGTAAATGGGAATGAAAGTGTGCGTATAACCTCGTTCCAGTTCGTTAATAGACGAACTTAGTCGTTTAGATACTGTACATTAGGATAGACATACGTTTACTAGTTATATCAGTTAGATTCAACCATGTGATGTTAAACCTGATTAAAATGATCAGCCATTTATAGTCATTTTGCATGTTGAGTTACTGACTGAATGACGTCATATGTCAGCGGGTTTAGACAGGCGCATTAAGACGAAATTGGCTGATTACGTCATTAGTTACTGCAGCCGAGTTTATTGGAATATAAGTCATAAGCTTTCGGAACTCGACCCTACTATAGTAATAGATATAATAAGTCGCTACAGATTTAACGTCCAGTCTAGTTTATTGGAATACAATTCGCAAGCGTAAGGAACACTACCCTACTATAGTAATATATATCGAATGTCATCACACTAGGCAAGCATTCGAAGCTCCGCTCCTTCATCTCAGGCCTGAACCAAACAACAACAGCTTGCTGTCTAAATCTTTCCGATTCAGGTACTCTGCTATTAGACATTATAAGTGACGCTTCATCACTAATGGTCTAATACGGATAGGCAAGACGGGTTATTAAATCGAGCTGACCATTCTCAGTTTCCTTTTTCCTCGTCATAAATTTTTTGAATTTGTTTCTTTATTACATCACACACATCATTCATTGATGTATTACGTCATCATGCGTCATAACATGAGCAACGGATATAAACAGAAACGTATAGGTTAACTGCGTGGAGTGTATTCTCTAAGCAGGAGTATGCGCGCGCCCTCATTTTGCCTACCGCTACTGCGCGCCTCACTCTGCAACGCAACAAGTACAAAAACTTGGGATCTGTAGTTGGCTAGTCTGTCATGGTCGGCGGGGCATCCGTTGCTTCCTTTACTGGTCGGCCAGCAAATTGAGGATAGTGCGGAGGGGTGGCTTGACTTCGATAGCAAACCAGCTTTTTCGGGGCGTTCTATTCCATCCTGCATGGTCGCATGATATGCATCTGCACGAGTAGGCCTAGTGTGGGTCAAACACCAATATGGACAGAATCGCGGGCAGGAGCTTCCAAAATCGCCATATTTTTAGCTGGGCTTCATACCTATTCCGAAAAAGCCGACAAATTTGGCGTCTAACTGATTAGAAAGGCTATAATATAGAAAAATAGCCGATTATCTACCGGGCAGATTCCGATGATATATTGGTGGATTTTAACTGGAAATTCTGTGGAGTATTCAGGAACTCTACGCCACTTTCAAGGCAGACCTCATAGACCTCATAACTTGGCTGAAAGCCGACAGCAATAATGCCGAGTCCGAATATAGCTGCCGCGGGCATATTGCCTTTAGCTGTCATAGCCTCCCACCCTATTCAAGTAGGCCTGAATCACTTCCGTACAGCAGCATAAAAACAACATTTATAACAATAAGTGATCCAAAGCAGATTGTTTATTATTACACTTGTGTCTACCTACTCGAAACTGCGCGGGCGTCCTGCAGCCGACGCAAGATCGATAGGCTACCTGTGTTAGGTTGGTGTTTGCGGGTAGCCGAGAGTCTTAATGTTTCACTTCACAATGGTATTGGAGGGTTCTCTTATTGCAAACGTACCCAGTGACATCGTCACATGCATTCGTATAGACAGACAAACATAAGGGATACTTAAAATGCATATAAAGAGGCAGCTCGTATGCTCTCCGCAGATCCAGATGACGGGCGACAAGTCATTTAATGGTGTTATACCAAGCCCTCAAGCGGTATGTAGCCTAGTAAGCACATGTTAACCTCTAGATCGGGCCACTACTATAAGGTAGTAGATGTTGCCAGTATTCCAGACTGCACCTTTTGACCACAATACCTTTCAATGCCAAAACATTAAGTGCTCTAAAACTGTGCTGTGGTATTTGAAGTGCTCGCCTAGGGCCGACTGAAGCTTGCACAGTCTTACAAAAATTGGACTGAAAAAAGGTATTTAAACGCACTTTTGATTATTGAGGCTGATATCCAATATTGACTTCCTTATACTTGGACTAACTGCCGGTACCGATAATCGCAAAAATACAAATATCGGCCGGGGCGATAAATAATCGGTCGACCCCTAATTTTAAACGAACTTTTTCAATCACCGACGTAAGACGGAAGCGCGCGTTGGGGACAATGATTCCACGGTGGGCGCACAGCGGTGCTACATCTTCTGTAAATTCGCTGTCCTTCGTCATGATTGATCACTGGTTCCTCGTGAACCACCCGATGGCGATCGTAAAACCGAATTTCATGCGTTTGTGTCTCCGAAATGTGTCACTTGCCATTTTTGTTCCTGTTATTAAGCTTGTGTGTTATAGACGAAACTATTTCCAACCGTCAGAATTATCGCTCGAAGAAATTTTCGATCAATAAGCCAGCTTTAATAGACTTAAGATAACCAATGAGATATATAGGCCTATTGTAGGGATGAGAGTCCCTTATTTATATTATGTCGTTGAGCTAAAGCATCGTGAATATATTTTGTAGTAAGCCTGTTGTGATAAGGCTCTCGAGAGTGCCCAAGAGCCTGTGGTACGAGTTATAAGGGCTACATGTATGTCAAAATATTCGAAATCGTTCGTCCTAACGTCAAGTAAAAATTTAACCATAGAAGAACAAAACCAGTATAACCGCTGGAAATAAGAGTCCATGATTCTGCACGGCTGAGTCAAGTTGTCTTGCCAGTTTATGTCAAAATGGGTAACAAAAATTTAACGCAGTATTAGAATTTACACGCCTTATCGGTAGAATTGTTTAATAATCATGAGATATATATTGTGCAATTTCGTAGAGATACAATATTTTGAATATAAGTGTTTTTCCAAATTTTACGAAGTGCGCTGCTTCGCAGGAAGTCTGGCAAGAACTATTCAAACCATACATGGAAGGTTCTGGATTCGCATGGGTCGCTAGACTTGCGTTTGCCCGGCACTGGAAGTTGGGCGTTGAATTGTATATTTAAAATTGTGTTTGGCTGCGATTTTTGAACTGTGGAGAAATATTTTGCGTTCTAGAAGTTCAGGTTAAGGTGTGCAGCCTTGTACTGGCATTTAGTAATCACCTGGAACTTTGCAGTCGTCTTTTGACGTCTTATGGTTTATTTTTCTTCGCAGATTCTTGTAATATTTAACAGTAGTTCACACAGAATATTGTCAAAATGGTAAGTACGTTATAATATTGCTGTGCTGCTGATTATGTGAACTGTTGACAAAGTCTTTGGTTTCAACTCCTCCCCAATCCTCAATGTCAGTCAACATTTTCGTGGTTAAGTGTCTTCTCCAGTATGCAAACCGTGGCAGCGCCGCACCAGACCCTCGCAATTCCGCACAAAAAGTACGGAACGCTCCCATAACCGGAAGTAGTCGCGCACGAAAATACGTCACGTTCCGTGTCATTTGCAATGTTACCAAGTTCGTTATTGATGCTGTGGCCACTGTGTAAACTGAATTGTTAGGTCGACTTTTGCGGACCAGAAGTCGAATTTTGCATACCAGAAGTGCACAAGTGCTCATTTTCCCGCACCCGCTATAGCAATTAATTCTGCACGAATTTTCAATATGCTGCACGGAAGACGAAACATGTTCTATCGTTTGCACACTGGTATCTAGTGAGAGCGCGAGATATTTTCGACTAAATGTTGTGCATGGGGTCTCCACGGTCAGCAAACACTTCTTTCATTTGGCTCTAACTCTTCCTTTGGACTAAATTCAAGGTTAGCCGCAGGCGGCAAGCTTTTCACCATACTATAACTCATCTTTTTCAGATGTCACTTAGCCCCATTTCGATTTACAACGCCGGCGCAGATGAAGAAAAGGCAGAGACTGCAAGACTGGTAAGAGTTAAGCATTTCTTTTGTAGAAAACGAACGGCGTGCACCAATCCAGGATGCCAGATCCAATTTTAACCATCACACTTCTGCCAAAAGTGAATTAAGTTTGGTCCCTTCTCAGCTATTTTAACAAATTATAAACCGACCGGTGTATTTGGTAGGAAAAAAGTAATTGTTATGTTATATAATTTATTTTAGTCGTCTTTTGTCGGAGCTATTGCGATCGGAGATCTTGTAAAATCGACACTCGGTCCGAAAGGAATGGACAAGATTTTGATGAGCATGGGTAGTAGTGGATTGGAACCAAGCATTACCGTCACCAATGATGGAGCAACGATTTTGAAAGCTGTTGGTGTCGACAATCCAGCAGCAAAAGTACTTGTTGGTAAGATGGTGTTTGAAGTTAGGCCTCTCTTTCATCTACTATGGTATATCTTCTCTTGAAAATGAACATACTCTCTCTCCTCCACCCTTTTTCTTTCCCACATCATCCTGTTCTCTCCTCTACTCTTTTTCTCTCTCTCCTTTCCTCAACTATGGTACTGTATATCTTGAACACAATCTCTCTCTTCCATCCTTTTTCTTTCTCTCACATTATCCTGCTCTCTCTCTCCTCCCCTCTCTGGTAAGATGCCAATGTGATAATCGACTCTTTTGCCAATCTCAATCATCACAAATTTTAGAATATCAGCCGCGATTATCGTGTTTTAACTGATTATTGAGGTCTATATCCATTATTGACTTCCTCCAGTCACTTTACTAACAGCTGATACTGATGATCAACAAAAGTTATCGGCGCCTAATATACAGCATTGCATCCTTGCATATCATAGCAGTTTCTCCAAGTCAAGCGCTTCCTCCACCCTGCGATATCTGCATCTGCAAGCGCTTGCCTAAACACAATCTTTTTTCAAGATATGTCAAAAGTTCAAGACGATGAAGTTGGTGACGGAACGACCTCTGTGACGGTGCTAGCCGCCGAACTTTTACGGGTAAGAAGGCAAAGAACCATTTTATTTTGTTCTTCAGAAAAGAGCTCCAAAAGCTTGTGAATGTTATAATTCTCAATCTCAATAAACCAAGGCTCGGCATTAAATCTGTGTGGTGAATCTTTACGATATTCATCTTCGTCTGATGGAGTGGAGCTCCGAAAGCTTGTGAATTATAGTCCAATAAACTGGACTGGCCGCTAAATCTGTGGTGACTTATTCTATCTATTACTGTAGTAGGGTGGAGTTCTGAAAGCTGATGAATTATATTCCAATAAACTGGATTCAAAGATGTTAAATCTGTGGTGACTTATTCTATCTATTACTATAGTAGGGTGGAGTCGCGGAGCTACGAAAGCTTGTGAATTATATTCCAATAAACTGGACTGGACGTTAAATCTGTGGTGATTATTGTATTCCTAAATTTTCCTTAAATTTTTTTTCACACAGGAAGCAGAAAAATTGATTGCTCAGAAAATTCATCCACAGACGATCATCGCCGGATGGAGGCTGGCGACGGAAACTGCTCGTAAAGCTTTGCTAAATTCTGCACGAGATCACGGGTACGTGATGGTGTTGTTGTCGAGGTTGATATAGAGAGTGGGGGGCTAACTGATTGAAATCAATGATTTTGAAGAATTAGTGTAGCCGGGGGTGAAAGATCAGTACAATGTCGTAAGTACTGTACGTTATCTATGTTGAATCTAGTTTGCAACAATAAATATTTTTGCCGTATTCGGTGTCGGTCGTTAGCCTATAGAGGTTGATATTTGAAATCAATTCGAATCTTTTTACGATTTTAGTGACGATCCGGAAAAATTCCGTGAAGATTTGATGAATATTGCAAGAACAACGTTGAGCTCAAAACTCCTTACACAGCACAAAGATTTTTTCGCAAAAATGGCCGTCGACGCTGTAATGAGATTAAAAGGAAGTGGAAATTTAGAGGCCATTCAGGTAACTTGCAAAGTCAGTAGGGAAGGAGGCAGTTCATTCTAGTCCAGGCGATGAATGAAAAGCCCAACAGCTACAACACTACTCGCATTTATCATAATCTAATTAGGGAATGTCCAATATTTGTATTCTTGCGATTATCGGTATCGGCAGTTAGTCAAGTAAGGATGTCAATATTGGATATCGGCCTCAATGATCAGACGATAATCGGTCTAACATCGACTTTTGACCGATATTCATGAATTTTGGATTGTCGATATTGGCCATCTATCAGTGAAAGATCGATTGTCGTGTCGGCGTTGGAAAAACCAACCAATCAGTCTATCTCTCGCTCTAATAGAACCCTAGAATTTTCTATTATTTTTCAGATAATCAAAATTCTTGGAGGTACGATGACAGATTCAAAACTTGACGAAGGTTTTATTCTTGCTAAAAAAATTGGAATGAATCAACCGAGACGGATCGAAAACGCAAAGATTCTCCTCGCTAATACTGGAATGGATACCGATAAAATTAAGGTACGTAAGCCTTGAACCTAGATCCCATCCATGTCAATTTTAGGTGACAAAAGACATTTTTCTTCTATCCAAAACTCGTCATTAGAGAATTAACATTCAGAAGCCTTGGCGACTTCACTCTTTCGTCACATGTGCGACTTTGAGAGTTAAGATCAAACAGATATGCCATCCATGTCATCACTACAGAATTAACGTTCACAAGTTGCATGGTGTTGACTTATTCTATTTATTACCATAGTAGGGTGGAGTTCCGAATACTTGTGAGTTTTATTCCCATAAACTGGAGGCGACGTTAAATCTGTGGTGACTTATTCAATATATTACTATAGTAGGGTGGAGCCCCGTGACTTGTGAATTATATTCCACTGAACTCGACGTTAAATTTGTGGTGACTTATTCTATATATTACTACAGAAGGGTAATGTTCCGAAAGCTTATGAATTATATTCCAATAAACTGGGGTATTATGTATTTATTATTATATATTATTATATATTAATTTCTTGTCGCAGGTTTTTGGATCTCGTGTTCGAGTTGATGGGATGGCGAAAGTTGCAGAAATCGAACTCGCTGAAAAGCAAAAAATGAAGGAAAAAGTTGATAAAATATTGTCACACGACATCACCTGCTTCATTAACAGGTAAGCGGGAAGAAAATGACAATTCAATTCTTAGTGAATAGCGGGTTCTGATATTTTACACGCAGGGTGGGGAGACTCGTGATGGAAGGGGAGTCGCCTTAACTTCACCACTAGAGGCACTAAGTGATCATCTGATCTATTGAATTAAGATTTAATACGAACCCTCCAGTCCAGTAACTTTGCCAAGCCCTAGGTGGCGCTATGGATCCCGATTCGATATCTCTGTCTTCAATTTTTTTTCGTATGGCTTTTCTGTAGACTAGACGTCAGGGGCAGTCACTGACTCGCGGCCTCGTCTAAGTTCTTCAGACCATTCACTCCGTTGAGTGGTTTGTATATAGTACAGGAGTGGATGACGTGGTCTGTGGTTTTCTTCTCTACATCACACTCACATTGACATTCTTTTGTTGACAGACAATTGATCTACAACTACCCAGAGCAGCTCTTCGCTGACGCCGGTGTCATGGCGATAGAGCACGCTGACTTTGAAGGTATCGAACGCCTCGCTCTTGTGCTCGGTGGAGAGATTTGTTCGACCTTTGACCGGCCTGATCTCGTGAAAGTTGGGACTTGTAAGCTGATCGAAGAGGTAATCATCGGAGAAGACAAAATGATCAAGTTCTCTGGTAAGACTCAGTTTTGAAGGAGAATAGCTACGAAAGTTTCAATGTTATAATTCTCCGGTGACCTCTCTTGGGGATCACCTAAACACTTCCGATTGCTTCCCGGCAGTCCACGTAATCGTGACTTTAGCAACTCCTAACACCAGGCTCCATACACATTTGCCCGTTTTCGACCTCCTTATCTGATTTTCGGTGCATTAACATCACCTGTTTTCATGGTCTGCATTTTCAATATTTCTGCCCTATGACGTCATAATGTCATGTGATTCTTAAACTTTGCTTTTCATTCCATCTTCACCTGATGAAGGAGCAGAGCTCCGAAAGCTTGTGTGTTATATACCAATAAACTGGACTGGACGTTAGATCTGTGGTGACTTATTATATTTATTACTAATTCTCAGTAAATATCTTTAAAATTTGCCCCAGATTTACGTCCAGCCTCAGTATATATTGAGAATTATAACATTCTAACAGTCTATTTACCCGTTGCCAATCACGATTGTTGAAATACTCTTTCGCTGTCAGGGTAGTCCACATAATTACGGAACTCCCTCCCTCTCGAGGTAGTCCAGTCACCCACGGTGTCGTTGTTCAAACTAAGATTAGTTGAAGTAAATTTATCTCGCTTTATCAAGGGGTAGTGTTAGTAGCCTTATTACGCTCATCTTCTATTCAGTCAGTGTTTTTTTGTGTAATGGGAATAGTCTCTCGCGTGATCTTCTTTCCTCTTCGACCGGTGAATAAATACACCCACATACATTCACAAGCTTTGGGAGCTCTGCTCCTTCACCAGTTAACCAATGGACTGAATCTGGGATTAAAGTTAATGAAATCTCTATTTAAAGTTAATCGGACTTAAAATGGGATTATTAACGTTGATCAGTTATTAAAGTTATTCAGTGAACCTAATCCGAGATTAAAGTTAAGCGGGGACTTAATCTGGGATTGAAGTTAATCACTGGATTTAATCACCAGATAAAGTTAACCAGTTGATTAACCTCTTTGGCTCCACTTGTTCACAGGCGTGGAAAAGGCTGAAGCTTGCACTATCATTCTTCGAGGAGCGACTCAGCAAATCATAGACGAATCAGAACGATCCATGCATGACGCTTTGTGTGTTTTGTCACAAACAGTAAAAGAAACAAGGACAGTTTTTGGAGGTAAATTGTCTTTTTTTGTAGCGGATACAACCTTTAAAGTTCAAGGATAAGGTGTCCTTCAGCCTAGAACTCTCTGGCTGAAGGTAAATAGGTCAGTCTGCATTTAGTAGTGAGAAATGAAACCTCTTCTCTCTTCTCTCTCTCTCTCCCTCTCTTTCTCTCTGTAATATAAGTCTGTATTGCTAGATTATTTGCCGCCGTAATGTCGACAGAAACATGACGAAGTGTTTCTTTTGCCACAGGTGGATGCTCAGAGTCGATCATGGCACAAGCAGTTGATGAACTAGCCGCCAGAACTCCTGGTAAAGAGGCAATGGCCATAGAGTCATTCGCAAGAGCTTTGAGACAGGTTCGTCTGGTTATGTGTTGCAACATTTGGAAATGAGAATACTATATTCGACTGTAAGTCCAGGAAAATATACAGACCTCAAACAGGTGGGATACACAGTCTGTCCCAAGTGCGACAAAATGGGGTGGGCGTTAGCCGAACCCTGGCCTTGGTGAACCAGCAGTCACAGCTTCTGGGAGCGGTGACAAGAATGGCCACGGGACTCACAACGTAACACGGACCCAGGCCCAGGAGAATTAAGGGGGGCCCAGATGGGGAGGACTGAGACAAATTGCAAAGGAAATTTGACAAAGTGACTAAATTTTGCTTACTTTATTCTAGATTCCAACAATCATTGCAGACAACGGCGGTTACGACAGCGCTGAACTTGTATCGCAACTACGTGCTGCACATACTGAAGGCAAAAAGACTGCAGGACTCGGTGAGTCTGGTTTGCCACTCTTGAGAGAATTTCTGTCTCTGGCAAAACCTTACTGTTTACATGAGTGGTTCTCAACCGGGCGGTCCACGGAAAATTTTTACTGGTCAGCGGAAATTTGGCGAATAGGCAACAGCAAATTTCTCTCTAAATGTCCATTTCCTGAGCCTGTAAATATATTCCAGTTTTCCCTTTCGTGAATATAGCGACATGAAACATCATTGCTTGTGAGACGTATTCATTGAGGCGTGAAAACGCGGCGATGGGCTATACGCCAAAATGGTAGCATTTTTTAGAATGACACGTTTATGTGCCGATAATCGGGGTCCACTCGACGCGTGAATTTACCCGCCCGCCGTAGTGAAGAGGTTAAGAACCACTGTATTGCTTGCCTGAATTTTTTCCCTGCTTCGTTTCTATAAATAATGGAGCAGGTGTAAAACAGGCTGATAGAAAATGGTTATGAAGCCTGCTTGCTTGCAATATTACATTCAAATTGCCAGGGGGTTTTGGTACCTACAACGCTACAAGTATATATCCATTGATTGATCTGTATACAAACCTAAAATATTTCGACATCCACTAGGTGGTGGTAGTAAGCCCGACTCAAAATTTGTGGTGGAATGGGTTCCGAATATTCAATTTGAGATGCCCATCCCTAATTCCCACTCACCACAAATGCTATACAACTTACTTTTGTCACACCTTCCATTTCTGTAATGCGACAAATATTTTAGATATGAACCAAGGATGTGTTGGAGATGTAGCCGAGCTTGGTATCACAGAATCTTTTCAAGTCAAACGACAAGTGTTGATGAGCGGCTCTGAGGCTGCTGAGATGATTTTAAGAGTCGATGACATCCTAAGATCTGCCCCAAGGTTAGAGCGTTATCTTTACAGTCCGACCATCTCTCGTGTAGTGGTAGGTCGCTGTCCACGAAACCTGTAGGTTTCGGGTTGGAATCCCGAGACCGCATTGTACCAAAGATGTTTACACTAGTATCCGTAGCTTCCTCGCTAGACGGCCAGAGCGTCGAGGATAGTACGGAGGTGGGCCCTTGACTTCGATAGCCATCTGGCTTCTTTGGGGTCTCCCCGACCTGCTCCCTTAATGGTTCGTTAGGTTCATTGTCCTCTGAGCTCCTTTTTCTCAAAACGAATATTTCTTTCTCAAGGCAACGTCGTCCAGACCATCCTCATTGATGACGTAATATCTTCAGCTCAGTACGCTGAATGAGTTCTATCGTGACATCACAAAAACGTTGATCGTCGGACGTGTTGTAGTGACGTTATGCATGCAAGTTTTCACGAATTGAATAAACTTTTGTAGACTGTGGACACTAGACTTGTTCTTTGCAAAAAAGTAGCCTCAGGGGTTTTACTTTGTGTCTGCGTGCTGCGTGGCAATAAGCAAAATGCTTTATTAGATCCTATTGTGGGTAGGCCTACCTTCCGCACATTGACTTGGCTAATTTTCTTAGGTAGAGACAGAGAGGTGGTACTACTGTGTCTGCGTGGTAACACTCAACATGTTTTAGATTCCTATCGAGGGTATTTTTCACGCATATTCATTCTGTATGCTGCATTTTCCGGTTTCATATCGTATCGGACTATAGGAATATCAGAATCGGTAGTTCTTCGAGATTTGTGCTGATCAGGAATTCCGAGTCATCTGATCTGATTAGTTTTCTGTGGCGAAGGATGAGACAGTGAACGCGTGACAAACATTCATAGTGAATAACAGCTCGGTTGGTAATAGTCTTTTAATCAGAGTACATTCGCCTTTTGCCATGATTCGCTGTCACGAGTCATAGCCTACAATTTGACCTTTCATCTTTCTATGGTCGCATGCACAGAGATTTCGCGCCCGCTGAGCTCAAGATTGAAATCGTGTTGATTTACCAGTTTTTTTTTCGTTTTGGGCCGATTTCAGGGGGATTTTGAGGCATTTCGGCACCTCTGAGCACCGTGAGTAAAATATTTTTGGAATCGGTGGAGTTGTGACTTTCATTTAATTTTCGTACATTTGAAAATTCTGTGTTAGCCATAGCAGAAGTGCCTAATCGGTCGCAGATCGCACACAGTTACCGCATATATCGGCAGGAAGGTATCACAGGTCCACAGGTATTTAGGGGTCGCATCCACTGAGATGAATCGAAGAAGGCGGGAGCCGAGGCAGGCAGGTCGAATGTCAGAGGCAGGCGAGAAGGGTAGGGGTGGGCGATTATAGGGCGACGCGACATTCCCGCACTGCTTCCTTAACCCGCCTCTCACATATTTTGCAGGGTAGTTATTGAATATACTATAGACTTAGGTAGCAGAATTCTAATGAAAATATGGCTACCGGGACTTCAGAAAAAAGTATGACTGATCAGATAATCGCTAGTTTAAGTGCTACCATGTCGCCTGACATCAATATAAGACAATCCGCGGAGGCTGAGCTCCTGATGTTGGAAGTAACTGAAGATTTTTGTGTCCATCTCGCTAAACTTACAGTCGACAGGAATTTTGATTGTGGATTGCGGCAACTTGCATCGATAATATTAAAACGATACGTTGACACTCACTGGACTGACTTATCAGAAAAATTTGTACCGCCAGAAGCAAACGAAACAGCAAAAATGGCGGTTAGGCATATGCTACCGTTGGGCCTCAGCGATCCAATGCACAAAATAAGAACCGGTGTTGCTTACGCGATATCTACAATTGCAAGTTGGGATTGGCCAGAAGATTGGCCGGATTTGTTCGAATGCCTAATGCAAGGATTATCATCTGGTGAGCAATACTCTGCTCACGGAGCGATGAGAGTTTTAACAGAATTTGTTCGTGACATCAGCTACGTTCATATGCTTGAAGTGATTCCAGATTTATTGCCTGAAATGCATAAAATATTGACAGATACTGAACGGTACGATGTAAGAATTCGAAGTCGAGCAGTATCAATTTTTCAAACCTGTGTCACCTTTTCTGCTGACGTCTCCAGTAAAAAGGATGAACTTCGAGTTGCTGTTGGTCGTTTTGTTCCATCTTTTCTTAAAAATTTTATCGCAACGTTGAAAAACCCACATTCTGATGACGGGTTAGTCAAAGAAATAGTCCGCTCGATTACAATATTGTTGCAAGGCTATAAAAAGGATTTTTACCCTGTCATTGCCGAAATTTTACCGGTAATCTGGGGAATTTTCACAAAATCGGCAGAGTCGTATTTAAAGCAACAAGTCCTGTCTTCAGAAGGTTACGAGAATGTTTTAGATTCTGAAGGAGAAGGCGTTGGGTTTGAAAATGTTGTTTACAGTACATTTGATTTTATTGATGCCATGATCTGCATAAAAACTTGCTACCAAATCGTGGAACGATCATTTGAAGACTTATTCTATCATTTGATTATGTACATGCAAGTGACCGAAGAACAGATTGTCATTTGGTCTAGAGATCCGGACCAGTTCGTTCAAGATGAGGATGGCGATGCATTTTCTTACAGCATCCGAATTTCTGCGCTTGATCTGTTCTTAACTTGTTGCAAAGACTACTCGGAAACCGGTGTATTACAATTATTCCGGGCTATCGAACGACATGTTCAACATGCGAACGAAGCACGCAATGCGAATAATCCGTACTGGTGGAAATCTTATGAAGCATTAATGTTAGCGATTGGCTCCGTGGAGGAATTGATCTCAGAAACTATCCGTGCGGGGAACGCGAATTTCAACGTCAACATTTTTCTTACTAATATCGTTTTACCAAGTTTAAAAGCGTCAGAATTTCCGTTTCTGGTGGGACGAGCAATTTGGGTCGCAAGTCGATTTGCTGGCATGTTAGAGACTGATATGTTAACCCAATTTCTTGAATACACTGTTGAAGGATTGAAAGAAAATCACCCTCCTGCGGTGAGGATATCAGCGGTACGTGCTGCATGTAATTTCTGCGATCATCTTTATACAGCAGACGCAACGGATAGACTGTTCCCATACTGTGACAGTTTGCTTCAAGGATTAGCCCGACTTGCTGCGCAGGCATCAGTTGAAACACTAGCTCTCGTACTGGAGGCTCTAGCTATTGTGATTAAAGTCAATGAACCTGTCTCTGCTAGCCACGAACCGCACATTACCTCAATGTGTTTGGCTGTATTTTCACGGCACAATCTCGACCCTTTTATCATGGAATTATGCACCGACGTATTTGAAATTATGGCTGGATTTGAATCTTGTAACCGAGCCTTGATTGATCACACTGTGCCAGTTTTTGCTAATATTCTGACTACCGCACCACAGAACAAAAACGCCACCGCTATTTCTAGCTTGGTCGGGATCACGTTAGAACTGATAACGGTCATAGTTCGTGGCAGTAAGCCACCATTTCCAGACTCTTTATTGGCAACTATGTTTCCTATAGTGGTTCAGTCCATTATGACATCAGATGACACGGGAATCATCATGAACGGTAGCAATTGCGTCCGTGCGTACATCTCAAGATCTCCTGCTCAAATTTTAGAGTGGAGAGATCACGATGGCATCACCGGATGGCACTATGTACTTCGTGTCGCGTCTCATACGCTTGATCCAAGACTTCCGGAGCATTCAGCTGCAATGATTGGCCGTCTCATCGGGGTGATGATTCAATATTTTGGTTCTCAACTTGGTGAAGTTTTAAATCAACTCTTGAGGGCAGTATTGAGCAAACTTCAACAAGCAAGGACCATCACAGTTGGGCAATCACTGATAACGATTTTTGCTTATTTATTTAAAAAAGACTTGATCGCAACGTATAATTTCCTGTCTTCAGTTCCCGGACCAAGAGGAAACTCTGCTTTTGAGTTTGTGATGTCAGAATGGTGTGAAAAGCAGGCATCATTTTTTGGACACTTTGATACGAAACTCAGCACTTTGGCACTCGCTGATTTATTCAAACATTCGATAGCAGCTAATGACGAGAGAATTAATAAAATTATGGTAAAGGGTGACCAAATATTTAACAAATCTTTCGAAATCCAGACAAGGTCCCGAACGAAAAAGGAGCCGGAGAAATGGTCGAGTGTTCCTTTACTGGTGAAGATTTTCAAACTACTCGTCATCGAGCTCGGTCACGCTATCGATCTTGACGATACAAAAAATAAAGACGGTCATGATGAGGAATGGGAGGATGACAAAGGTGAGCAAGAACAGGATTTTCCATATTATTTTCTGCCTTTTCACACTACACCCACACTACTGCCACACGATCAATAGATATAATAAGGAAGATTTCAATGTCCACCGTTGGTTTATTGCAGTGTTTCCCAACCTTTGTCACATTCGTACCATTTCGAGGTTTTATGCTGTGCTCGCGTACCGCCTACATAAGTTACGCGTGCTGAAGGCGGTGAGAGAAAAAAGTCGTTCCTTACCACGACGTCGACGGCTTCGAAAAATCAACCCAACTCCATTCCGTCTAATAAAAAAACAGAATGTACTCGCGTACCACCTGGAAGACACCTTCTCGTACCACTAGTGGTGGGGAACTACTGGACTGTCTTCTGATCTATTATATATAGAGAGACTTCTATTGTGTACTAAACCAAGAGACAACTGGAGAGATGGTGACTTCAAATCGAATATTCCAAATCAATTCGAGGACAATCTTTAAGTGGGATTTATATCGCCACCTACTGTTTTACAACAGTGAATCTTTACAATATCTATTGATCGTCCTCCGCCTGTTCCACTATATGCTTCTAGCGCATGTTATTCTCAACAAACCAAAGTTGGACGTTAAGTCTGTGGAGAATCTTCTTTACATTAAACACAAAACTATCATCTTGTTCACAGACGATGACGAGGATGAGGAGGATGAGGAGGATAGCCGGTTGTCTTTATCAGAGCTACTCGGCGGAGACATGTTAACGGCTGAAGACTTTGCGGGAGAGAAAGAAACTGACCCTGATATTTTATCTGATCCACTCAATGAAATTGACCTAAAGTCATACTTATCCGAGTATTTCACGCAATTCTCAGCTAGCCCTGTTTATAGAGACATTTTCCTTCCAAACCTCAATAAATCTGAACTAGATGTATTAAAAAAATGCAATTTAGCTTAACAACGAACCTTTTTACTGTCACAGATGTTAGTTTTGTGCAAATTAGGTCGCATTTTGTCCACTTTTTTTATCTTAACTGTTTGGAAATTATGTCATATGCTGCCTGTTGGTATTGTATTGATTTAATATTTAAGGAGTTTATAAACTAACCTTAATTTCCAGTTTACTACTTCTGTATCACCGTTTAAGTAAAACTCATAAACGATGTTCAAAATTTGAGTCTGACTTTAGCTAAAGGTTAACTAGAACTTAAGTAAAGGTTTGTAAGTTACTTAGGTACTTGAGTTTAAAGTGCCGATCTGACCTTTGCTGAAGGCAGATTGCAACTTAAGCCAAGTTTTGTTTATTAGCTTGACTAAAGTTCTGCCTGATACTCAAGTACTAAACTGGACTTATTATGTTTTTGAACTTCAAAACTGTTGATGTTGTGAAAAATTTCAGCATTTACGGTAGGTACTTCGGTGGTTAATTTACTTGACTAAGTTCTGACTGATACTTGGTGCTGACTCTACTGGGTGAATTTGGTGGTTTTAAAGCGATATCATTCGAAAGTAGCGGAATTTCCTTGTAAGGATCTTCTCTGCGTTTGCACTTTGCAGTCGTAATAGTTTGGCAATTTTTGTAAATTTTGCTTTCTTTTTTGTTCTAGCTGTGACGTAACAATAGTATCATCTAGTGAATATGTCATCTGTGAAATTGTATTCGTACTGGCGAAGTTCTTGCTCGTGGAGAGTTCGAATTGCTCTTGCATTAAAAGGCATCAAGTATGAATACGGTGCGGTTCATTTGGTCAAAAACGGAGGAGAACAACGGACTGATGAATACAGGTAGGCTGGTAGGGGTCTAGTCGGTAGAGATGGGGGATCAGGACTGGGGACGGGGGGATCAAAATTGTTAGTCTTACTAACTCTGAAGGTGGTGTTCGATAACAATGAACTGATAGGTGCAGGTAAGCTGGTCCCTTGGAGCTGGGGTCGGCAAACTGCGGCCCATTAGTGCAAGAAGTTTGCCGACCCCTGCCTTAGAGTGAATGTGGGTCTTGCCAGAGAGATTTGTGGGCCCAGGACTGTATCAGCCACCACTTGAACACCCCACGGGGCGTCAAAATTGTTGGTTCAAAAGGTAGTACCCGATCCAGTTGCCTTATATAGTGATTTGGGCACTGGTATGGAGATAGGGCTCGGGACTGTATCAACCACCCTGTGGGGGCTCAAAATTGTCATTCCTAACTTTGAAAGTAGTTCCATATTTGGTCGAAAACTAAATGCGGGGAAAAAGTAGCCCAAGGGCAATCGGGGACTTAATAAAGGAGAAAGGGTCCTCGCTACCCACGTGAAAATGATAATAGATCCAATTATGGAAATTTTGTGGCCTTCGACACAACGAGGCCAGTCACGGTGGCTGGGATAATGTGAGAAAAATTAGGAACAAACTAATTTCTCTCTCTCTCTCTCTCAGAACTTTAAATCCTATGAAACAAGTTCCATCTCTTGTCGTCGACGGCAACACAATCACTCAATCGATGGCGATCATCGAATATCTCGAAGAAAAATTTCCGACCGTGAAATTGTTTCCAACTGATCTTGATAAACGAACAAAAGTCCGAGAAGCGTGCGAGGTATCGTTGTATGACGAGTGAAAATATCTTGGGAGGGGGTTGTGACAGTGATCCCGGGCCGGAAGTATTGATCCATGTACTGTAAGCTTGACCTGGCTTACATAACCTTAGTAGGGTGAAAACGTCGAAAATTCAAAACAGCTCGGATTGGGAAATTCCTGGTTATGATACAAGATTTCAAATATTTATAGTATTTGTGGTGACTACAATTTCATTTCTCGTAATTCAGATCATCAATTCTGGAATTCAACCGATCCAAAACCTCGTCGTACTTCAATATTTAGAAGAACCGAAGCGAGCAGAGTGGGGACGACATTGGATTGAAAAGGGATTTGAAGCACTTGAGTTATTTCTGTCTAAAACGGCTGGAAAATATTGCGTAGGAGACGAAGTGACAGCGGCTGATGCGTTCTTAGTACCACAGGTTGGTTTGTGTGGCTTTATCAACTCATATGTACACTTGACGGTGGAAATCAAAAAGACGTCACAAGATATTCCTGGCTTAAGGCGTAAGCCTGGTGTTCATACACGTCTATTATAAGGTGACAAATGACTCATTGGAGCATGGTTGTAATTCTATTTCCGTAGACAGAATAACTGTCAGGGTAAATTCCATCTTACAAACCGTCTATTCTAAGTTTTCATGGCACGGTTAGAAGTTTTTAAACCCGAAATAAAATTCATACCAGGTTTAACAAGTTACGCCACCTTTTTTATCCTCACCCTAGGTCAACACTAGTCTAGTACACAATATTACATTTTCTGGTTTATAGCGTTTATAGACATCATTTATGGATGATATGGCATGCATGCACTAGTTGTGTATAGATGTCTGGTGTTGTTTTGAACTGTACACTACAACCTCTTGTTCATTTGCAGGTGTACAACGCAAATCGTTACAAAGTCGACATGTCAAAATTTCCGATAATTTCAAGAATTGAAGAAACATTGCAAAGTCACGAAGCTTTCATAGCGGCTAATCCTTCAAATCAACCAGACAATCCAGAAAAAGCTGCTTAAACCAACTATTGATCGACTGAACCTTTTAAGTATTGACCATTGATGGCTCTCAGACAGGCCTTTCAACTCACGGCGATTGATTTACTGTAGACTGGTTTTCAGTTCTTGACCATTGATGGATATTTCAAGTATGGACTGGCCTATTGACCATTGATGTCTTTGTTAAATATGGACTGGACCTTCAATTATTGACCATTGATGGCTATGTTAAAAAACCGCACTACTGCTGCTTCATCATGTCACAGTTATGCACACCTCCATGACATTTTATATTGCCAATATCTTTTATACTGCATTTGCCAAGCGAGCCGTCCTGTTACTTTATTATTGGAGACCAGCCAAGTTGGTCTTTTCACCTGGCTCGTATGCTTTCTGGAATAGAGAGCTATCGATATTGATATTTTCAAGACTGTTGCAAACCTTATCGCCTGGTTGATGACTGATATCGATAATCTAAAATTCATGAATATATACCTTGATTATCATGTATTGAGGCCGATATCCAGTATTGACTTCTTACTTAACTAACAGCCAATACCGATATTACTATTCTTTATTTGATTCTGCAAACATGAATGAAATCGTTGTTCAAGTTATTCATCATTTCAATAACAATTCGGTACGTGAACAGAAAGTCTGACCAGTCAATCTGTGTATTATAAGAAGTTTACGAGACCGTGGTTCCAATGCTCTTCTAGGGTTCAGTGTATCGGACATTGTGTGTCAGCGCTCAGAGGACATTCTTAATATTATTATATATGAAAGATTTCAGTGGCGCTTATCACCGGGCGGCGTTTTACCCCACGAACAAGACAGTCTGGAGCAGATACATACTGTAACACACTGTGAATAGTACCCAGCGACAAGGTAAGCTGTGCTGCGCATGGAGAAGGTAGGTCTATCCATGTAGCAGGCCATGGTCCATCTTGAGCTAACGAGTTGTTTTGATTGGGAATTTATGGCGTTTTCACCCTACTAAGGTAACGTACGCCAGACTGTCGACCAAAAACAAACATGCTTTCAGCCATACTGATGTAACACGTGATATCTTTTTTGTAAGATTGTGCATTTTCGACTCTACTAAGGTCATGTAGCCTACGTCAGGTCAATACTTACGGTGCATTGCTACTTGTACAGTTTATAGCACGGATCAGGACCACAACCAAAAAAAATCCCCTGATATTAATAATATTGTAAAGATTTTCAGTGGCGCTTATCACTGGACGGTGTTTTGCACCACAAACAGGACAGGCTGGGGCAGATACATGGGTATAATAGTAACAGAAATAGTACGAGTAAATAATAGCTGGGATTGGGGACGATAGCACTCAGGAATGGGGGTTCTATAATATAGTCCCGGATTCTGTAACATAATCGTAAACAAAAGAGGCACTCCCCTGATTTGGCGACAATTGTAGGAAGGCATGGACCAACTTGTACTGTAGGCTCTATGGGAAGTGGGGATGTCAAAAATTACCTGACGAATGATATCGGTCGTAAGCCATACTACTCACTATCCAATCCGCCATGCACGCCCCGTGTGTCTCCGCCTTACCCCTAACACTAGCTGCCTCAAACCTAACCCAACCATAGTAAGCTTACCCCTAATCCGCTCCGTATCGCGTACCGGAAGCGTCTCATTCATCTCATCCTGGGCAGCGACTCACCCCCATTTCCCCACGAGCTCATTGTTTCCCATGAGCACTATGTTCCCCATGTACTCAGTTAAATCACCCACAATAAAAACGATTTTCACAAAAATTATATATTTTTTATAATTTCGTGAAGCTGACTGCGTTCCAGAGACCTAGTAATTACGATACCCGAGTTTGGTTCATATCAAATATCCAACGTCGTCTACGAGAATATATTTGATAGAATTTTGTCAGAGTCAAATCTCAAGGGTCTCAGAATGTACTTCTCTGACTATATACCAATTAGTTGAAAATGATATGAATATCAACCTCTATCTATAATAAGCTTGTTTCTAGAAAAAATTTAAACGAAAATCATAGACATAGAATTTTGTATATAGTAGAGATCGACCAATATTGGTTTTTTCAAAGCCGATACGATAATCAACCTGTCACATGACTGATGGCCGATATCGGATCATCCAAAATTCATGAATCTCGGCCTAAATCCAATATCGACTTCCTTACTTGACTAACAGCCAATAACGATAACAGCAAAAATACAAATATCGGCCTCGATAAATCGGCCATAGCGATAATCGATCAACTTATAGTGCTGACTAGGCGTACAGTAACAAGATTGTTTCTAGAAAAATTTCAAACAAAAACCGTAATGTTTATATAACATTCGATGGAACCTTGTTATGTTCAATTTAGGCTTTACTTACTGTTAAAGTCAACTGAAAGGAAGTGACGAGTGCTTACTACTATTAATTCTTAATGGGACTGACTCGGTAACTTAATGGTCGTATCGTCCTTTATGTCGACTTAAATTTATCAGATGATTCAAGGTTTTATGGAAATACATATCTATCTATAATATTATATATAGATAGAAATAAGCCACTACAGATATAAATAACATCTAGTCTAGAAGATAGATTCCAGCAGAGTTTGGTTGTAAACTTAGATTGTTGGCAGGCCTGATTCAAGTATTTGTCTGGCCGCATGTGAATCACGTGTCTGATCTACAATGTGCATTGTGCGTACCAAAGTATTTAGAGTTGAAAAGTATATATATCTACTCTTTTCCAGTTTTTAGAAGTCTGATGCATTTTTCGAGGTTTTCAAGAGCGGTCGGGACATCCTGATACATAATAGCGCTCGAGGCATACTTGCATAGCTTCTGTGCTTGGTTGTATTGTTGTGCCGTTAGCTCCACTCCTGTCGACGTTGTATAGGATGGCTCTGGTTCGTACGATTGCACAGGCTCTGGGGCCGGCTTTGAACGCGCCACTGGTTGAGGGGGTTGAGATGGTGGTTGCGGAGCGGGTTGGGTGGTTGGTGCAGGAGGGGGGTTGTAACTAGTTCCAGATGCTTCTTCTCCTAGTTCATCCTCCCATGAATCTTCTAACCCCCCAACCGGACCTGGTTGTGGGGTTTCCCCGTTTTTGAGACAAGTATGAATGTAAGTTGCTTTCCATCTGGCGTACTTTCGTTGAGTTTTGGATTCCTCACTCAAATCGCCTAGTCCCTCGGCTACGTCGTACAAAATCGATGAAGTGTAAAATGCTCGCACGACATTTTTACCGAAATCTGAATTTCGATCTTTGCCATCGGCATAAGTAAAAAGTTTGGCTGCCTGAGTTTCCACAACAATGGCGCCAACCATCTGAAATTTGATGACAAATAAAATCATGACACTAGCAGAGAAGAGAAGCCAGACCCGTAAAACATCCAAATAGAACTGTGAAAAGATAGGAACGCAGTATATTCGTTTTCCTTCTCTGCATTTACACAGACTACTGGTGTATAGATCGAGTGCGAATGATATGCAGTAGCATGTGCAAATCATTGAGAATGGTGTGAATATACAGGGAAGACAAGGATGAGAAACTGAAGGAGTCAGTAGGCAACCAAAGTCGAGTGTTACCCCTCCACACTATATTCGACACACTGGCCGTCTATCACATGAGTTATTTATTGGTTAGAAGGAAAGGAAAAATTTTTTTTTTCAGTGTTATAACTTACTTCAGATGTTATTTGTTCTTTCATTTCTGGATCCGAAGATAACGCTCCCTTCTGTTTCTCCAAGGATGTCATTAATTGTAACAGAAACTGCTTGCAATCTGGTGATTTACTATCGATTTTCATTCCGGTCTGCATCGCGTGCATATCGCAGTGGAAAGCGACAACTGGCTCACGTTTTCTCATGTCCGTCGCTACCTTCAAATATGGCTGAATAGCCTTCAGATTTGCAGGCAAAGCCATAATTTGAGGGAGATTACAGTAACTGCAAGACTATTATACAATATTATAATAAGTCTATACCGTATATCTGCTAGACAGAAACATGCTCATCAAAGACTCGATTACTAAACGGCGGACAGAAGAGTCCCGTCGGAAACTAAACGGCGGGTCGCATAAATATTTCACACGACTTTTGGTGAGATAATACCATAGTTAAAGGGGAGCACCGACTACAAGTTCGCGTGACTCTCTAAGAATTCTGTAGTCCGCTGGATCCGCCGATTAGTTAGCATATAGATATCGCCAAGCCCGCTCGGTCCATCGTCAAGTCGTTTATTGGCACCCTTACATCGCTTGTGGGCCGCTTTGCTTTGATATAGTAGTAGACTGTAGCTGACTCAAAATAACACACACATTCCCGAACCAACAGGCGTAGGATAAACGAAGACGGAACGACGTATAACTACCCCCCTACTGTCATCTTCGCCTCCGTTTACTCACATGACCGGGAATCTCCCTACAGTGGACCTTCAAGATATCTACGCCATCTAATGGTCAGGTGTCATGAACCATAGAGATTTAGAATGCTTTACTTATCTTAGTGGATGAACCTGCCGTAGAGTGTGGCACATGTACGTCAGTAAAAATAAAGGTTCACTTCCTACAGACTAGCGGTAGACCGATATTCGCATTTTGCGATTATCAGTATCGGAAGTCGATACTGGATATCGGCCTCAATCACTGATGATAACGCATTATTATTGGACCACCTTCTAGCATATTTCTGGCATCTATATTAATCAGTCTTTAATTGTCCAATACCGCGGTAGAAATTCATGGTTTCAGATCATGAGCCATGCGAAAAGGCTGATTATCGTAGGCTATCTGCCTTGACGAAATCAATACCAGTCCATCTCTTCTGCAAACAGCCCTAACCCTAGTTGCCTTAACCCTAGCTGCATCAACCCTAACCGTAGTCGCCTCAACCCCAACTGTAGCTTCCTCAACCCTAACACAAGAGCTCAAGCCTGACCACTGCCTATGTTGGATTGTTCAAATTGGTAAAAAACAGAAACACACTAAACCAGGCTTCAGATATTTACACATACATGATCTAAAAGTAGGGATGAGACGATACCAATATTTTTGCAGATACCGAACCCAAAAATTTATCCAATACTCTGATACTTGTGAAACAGAGTTTCAGAAATATAGCTCTTGCTTATATATGTTGACATTGATAGTGACCATGAACGAAGATGTGACATATTTACTTATTGGACCTGAATTTCCGCTCAAAAACATATATTGCGATATAAAAGACCAAATACATTTTTCAATGTGGTAAAAGAATAGGGTGACTTGTCGAGCCCACAGTGATAGGATACATTTAGCCCACATAGGGGTTGGACTGTAACATGTAGTCTCAACTGTGTGACTGGTGTGAGCATAACATTGAATGCAATGCAGTTTGCGCATTATGGCAACGACATAGCATAGTATCGGAAGTATCGGTTGAATTTCAGCCAATTCCGATACTCGAAATATTCGCTGATACCCTGATATCGATACTCGACCCACCCCTATTTTGAAATCTCTCGTCCCTTTGTTAGTGTGAGGTCAAAAGTCATTGCCAAAGTACAGAAAATATAGCAGCGAAGTCAGAGGTCGACTGTGAATGATTTTTTCAATGTATATACCAGCTACTCCTAACCCAAGGTATACAGTTGACTGGTGGTCCACGAAACCTTATACTAGGGTTCGACTGATTATATCATCTCTGCGGTTTATCGACGTCGATATTTGTATTTTCGTGAATTATCCGTATCGGCAGTTAGTCAAGTGATGAAGTCAATATTGGATCTATCAGCCTCAATAATCAGTCACTAAATCGACAAAAAGATAATAACTGAGGCCGATATTCATGAATTCTTGATTATCACTCGACCACCAGGCAGGCATCATATCCACTTTGAAATAAATCAATATCTGTCGATCTCCACACTACACGAGCGGTCCGTTCCGTTCGATATTTAGTATGGCCCATGTTTGCATTGTCATTACGATACACATAGTCTTACATCATGATTGTTGGAAGTTCATTTTGACAACGAACAGATCGTCAGACGTCAATATAAACATCATGTCATTGGCAGTATGGAATCCGTATATTAGATCATTAGATGGCAATGTCACTAATTGTTGTCTCGATAAATGCGCTTGTTTCCCAGTGACTCTATTCCTTAATGGAGCTGAAGATGCCGTACCTGCATGATATATAAACACTCTCCTCACTGAGTCACAGAGAGCAGCGTATGATGCGTTTGACGATGAGTTGGCATATTTAATGTCCTGTTTCGATGCTTTCACGTAACCTAACGCATTAAATGTTGCAATGTGTGTCCAGGGGCATTCTAAATTGCTATGTGGCGCATCACATGTCCACATCAACGCGTCTACATCATGTCGTAAAACCGTACAATATTGTTGCTCATGGTAACAGTTAAAAAGCCATTGGTTACTTGCAAGGCTTGCTTCGTTTGTGAATTTTTCAAGTTCTCCGTCAAAGCAATACAAAACAGAGCTTGCATCAGGCAGGTCGTCACAATCTTCATATTTATCAAGACCTGTTGGTTGAAAACCACGAACTTCAGTCATTGTGACATCATCAATGACTTCTTGGGCAGTGTCACCTTCTAAGACGTATTCCCATCGCACGTCTCCGGTCTTTTTTTGGAGAGAGACCTCCAATATGCTCTCAGATAATGTCCAATGACATATACCAGGATCGACTTCATCAAATAATTCTCCCTTCATTAAAACATTCATTTTTTCGTCAATTTTTGTGCCGATTTCCACACTTTTGGACTCGATTTTGCAAAATACATCGTCTTTCGTGATTCCCTCCGATAAAGGTATGCTGATTGTGACATCATCATCACTTTGATTCCAATTGTATATTGTTTTGTCACTATCGTTTGCAATATTGATATCATTTTGGGTTATATCTTCATCCCAGGATAGCACGGTTGAAACTTTTGATTGACAGCCGATGTGGATGGTATTGCAATTTTTGCCGAAGCTGATGAAAAATGGAACGTGCGTTGATTTGAAGATCCATCTTGTACCTAGTTCCCATTTAGTCTCAGTTTTTACTATTGTGATCCATTCAGTATAGATAACTGTCTGTGAATCTGCTTCGTGGAGCCTCAGTACTGCCATGTCAATCATATTTGATGAGTCATGATTACGTTGACTTGACTGCAAAATCATGACTTGGCAAGATTCATCGTCGATTAAATTGCAATCAAATACAGTGTTCCATTTCGTATTCGCAGATGACGTTCGGTCACCCGTATCGACGAGACAACACCGTCCAACATCATCGACAATCAGACACAAGTCCGCTGACGGGAACGACATGGAAACCGGCAAAACTTTCGACAACGAATAGAAATCATGCTTATAAACGGAGCTTGGTTTTTGAATCGACGTTTCTATGGTGACCGAGATTTTTTTTACCATACCGTCAGGATCAATGTAGTAACAAGTGCGGTCGTTCCAAGGGTCAGAGGACAAGTAATTGTGCATCGCCAGTAATTTAGTCCGTTGGTAGGAGAAATCATCTGTTTTGGGTTTGATAAGGTCTGGACCGATGTCGAGTTTGACAGAGTAAATCGGAAGTTGCTCGAAAGAAAGCTTGTAAGTTTCGAAGCTTGAATCAAGAAGATTCAAGTTCGGCTTCAGATTTACGCACGTCATATTTAAGTACGATCTAAATTAAATTAAGAAACTTAATAGAACATTTGAAAAATTCAAGTCATTATGGAAAGTTCGGCAGTTTCACAACCAAGATTTTTTGCCCTGAAAAGCATGTCATATACACTAGAGATCTCAGCAATAACGGCCAAAAAATTCATAACAGAATACAGCTTATAACAAGCAACAACTGATGAACAATTTAGTTACACACCATCATAACAATTAATTAACGATACTGGTACCGGTGTCACTAAACAAAGGACCACAAAAACTACTGACCAAGCGGACTTTGCGATATAATAAACGAAAGGTTGTAACCAGTGGATTATAAAATTGTCAGACAGACGTTCGAACTTTATCCGCTGTTTATTAAGACCCTGGTGGTACGATAAAAACAATAGGAAATTTTCTTTCTCCATGTTTTTATTTACAGCATGGACAAGTGACGTGGGGATTGAGAAAAGGCAATTACGCCATATTTGTGGGCATGGAATATCTCCTTTCAGTAGGTGGTATTCCACAATTTTGAAGCAGAATTTTGAAGGCCCATGAGGGTGTGTGTCATTATGTGGGGGTCAGCCACACTTTAGGAGCATTTCGCTTTTTTGGGAGGGATTTTGAAGGTCCGATTCAGCATCACGTGTGGATCTGCAACACTTTGCACACAAGCCATCAGTAACACATCCCACTGCTTTGTTTAGCATAGCTGACATTTACATTCAACATGGAAGCCAAAATTTTAAAATTTTTCCTTGCATCTTCAACGCAATCTGAAAAGCTTTCATCCTCTACTGACATTTCTATAATTTTTTGGAGTAAATCAACCATTTTTGATAGTTTTAAGGCAATTTTTTCAGAATTTTTATTGCCTTTTACAGTCAATATATCCACCTTCATTTTGAACAGATGGCAAAATCCATAATAAAACGAAATCTCTTTCGACACAGCCCTTCCGCGACCTTTACCCATTGAGAAGCCTTCTATTTTTCCCATTTTAACCCCGTGGCTGACACCGTCCTTGTAGCCACGGCTGGTCTCGTTCTCATCAGCAAATGTTATACAGTCAAACTCATCCATTCCATTCCACGCCGACAATAGAGCGCATGTTCGATTAAATGCTGGAAGCTTTAATAAAAAGGGTTGCGACAGGTCTTCGCGTGGCATACAGGTACGTTGCGAATAGGTCTTTGCGTTACTGATACGTTTTTGGTTTACGCCATGGGGTTCTTGCCGCTAGACGAAGTACGACTTAAGTTGGGGTTTGATCTAATATATTTTCGTAAGTTGGCACTATAGATCTATGTGACCTATAGCGCCAACCTACGGAAACATAAAGTGTACAGAATTAATATGCGAGGGAAGTACGCAGTGTTGCCACGTGGGCAGGCGTAGATGCGGTTGGCCTGCATCGATGTCCCAAGGTTCTGTCCACTGAGCCTGTAGCCTACGTAGTCGTGCGCCTGCAAAGACTTCTGAAGGAGCAAAACAACGAGGTTGACATTGACGAGAAGGTTAGATGGGTTTCGTTATGTCCGTGTATGTCTAATTATTCCCATGTAGTTAGACATATATTAGTGATAACTGAATGGGTCTTTTTAAATAAACAATATGTTTAGACTGCACAGGAATGAACTCTTTCTAACTCAAGTAGCACGCGACATCTATCAATTGATTGGTTATTATATATGGCGTGTTAAAAACGTCACAAAGCGTTTTGCCTCACGAGATAGATACCACTTCCGGCTATGTTATCACGCACACGCATGATAATAAAATAGACAGTCATATTATTCTGCGCGCTTGATCAAACGTGCCCAGGAGCGTAGACAGTGATCATAATATTCAATTTTACAGCGAGGGCATATTGGAGTTGAGCCGCCCGTACAGTCTCGATATGACGATTGCGCAGTATAGAAAGTGATACATAGATTCTATATAGGCTGGCCTAATAATACAAGTAGACCGCGTGTACAGACACAATATGCCTGTACTGCAGCGCAGACAACTGTATTGATAACGCGCAATAGGAATATAGAGATCGGGTGTGCAGACGCAATATGACAATTGCAATACAGCATATACAGCGATATTGATTTCAAAGGTAAACTTGAAGGTCTAGTGTCGGATAACAGTTGACCACGTGTGCAGACGCGATATATCCCAGTTGCGTGACTGCAGCGCAGACAGCGATATTAATAATAATAATAATAATAATTTATAGTAGTGATCGCGCGTGCAGCCGCGATGCATGCCAGTTACAGTACTGCAGCGCAGACAGGGATTCTAATCGTCGAAAAAGAGCGGAAGTGTTAAATAGAACAACAGTGTATAGACGGCTCGCTCACTATTTCGTCATATTTATGAATTAAGACTATAAAGCTGGCGTCATATATACATGACGTCATTGTGCTCATCTGAAATGAAAATTCGGATTACGGCCCTGCTATACGTGGCCTACACAGCAATGGAAAGACGGCTAGGAAAGTAACAACGCTACTGTCTCAAGCACAGCTTTAGTTTCAAAGGTGTAAGTTTTTATATACTGTAAAGTTATGAGTTTCAAAGTTGAACCAAATACCCGTAAAGGGCGAAACTTCCTCTCTGGCGCTGCTGCTATACATTTGTGGGGTTTTAGCTGATTTATTGTATCCGTTCATCCGACAGGAGGTGTAACGTTGGCAACAGGCCGAAACATGCAGCTCCTCCTCTGCATCACACTCACATGACGCACTGGACGCAAGACCCCACTTGTGAAGGGACGACCCGAAGCATCTGTTCTAAGACGGTTCAGGCTTCGTCAGTTACTGAGAAATTTATGTTTAGTTTAAAAGTGACCTGTGTCCGCAGATCAGTAAGCACAAATATCAGACCATAACTCGATATCTTTAACTAAACAAAAAAGGCACCCAATTAACCGTTGAGTGACACATGGCGTAATTACCAGCATCAAGAATGCCAATTGAGGACAAAAATGTCCAATTCACAATGATTCGCAATTTAATCCTATCTATAATTACACCAACCCGACGCACATGATTATTACTAAGGCTTATGACCGCAGATTTTGATAATATAGGATCTGTATACCGCAGTATGAGTCAGACAGGCGAGTACAAACGTCGTGAGTGGCTGACGTGCGAGGTTACACCAAAGGCTTGTGTATGGATTAGGGGTCGACTCGACCGATATTTGGATTTTTGCGATTATCGGTATCGGCAGTTAGTCAAGTAAGGAAGTCAATATTGGATATCTGCCTCAATAATCAGACGATAATGGGCCTAATATCGACTTTTGGCCGATATTCGTGATTTTTAGGATTATCGATATCGGTCGACAGTAATGTGAAAGGTCGATTAACGCATCGGCCTTGAAAAAACCAATATCGGCCAATCTCTAGTATGGATACGGAACGCCACGCTTTGTATGTCCTATGTATGGCCTTTGTACTGTGTGTTTTTGGCACACACGGCCCATGCCTTTTCGCAGTAATGTAAGCCAGGTATGGCCTGAATAAGGTCGCAAATGGCCCAAAAACGACACTGGCCGATATTCCGTTTGCATACCGTTAGCGACACACAGGCCACGCGCGTTGTAGCGTCGTGTCATGCGTGGGGTAAGCGTAAATTTGTGGTTAACTCAACAGCTTGATCTCAACAGTTATTCAATGTTATAACAGTGATGTAAGTATCAATTGGATCACGTGGTATGCATATATGCCTATAATAACTTTAACGACAGCTTGGCGGGTTATGTCAGAACTTATATATTCGCGCGGAAGCGGCACTTGAAAACTGAAACAAAGCCTTCATATTGACATAAGCATTAAGAACAAGGTAAGAAGTGATCTCATTCCACGCATATTGGCTTAAATTGATCAAGAGTTTAATAGCCTGCAGAGAATGACATGACAAATCCTCATAAAATAATTGCCACATCTTCCTAGAAAGCCAGTTTCGCAAGGACAGCAAAGGTAATGCATAACTATCAAATATTCGCAGGGGGTCCGCACAGACAACGTTGTGCTTGTGTAGTGTAGTTCGGCGTTTTCTAGAAAATAGATTTACTAAGTCACCACAGATTTAACGTCCAATTCAGTTTATTGGAATATAATTCACAAGATTCCGGAGCTCTGCTCCTTCATCAGGTAAGGATGGAATGAAGAGCAAAGTTTAGGATTTGAATTATAAAGGACTACCCTACTACAGTACTAGATAGAATAAGTCACCACAGACTTAACGTCCAATCGAGTTAATTGGAATATAATTCACAAGCTTCCGGAGCATTACCCTATACTACAGTACTAGATAATTTATGTCACCACAGATTTAACGTCCAGCCTTCGTTTATTAAGAATTAGAACAACATTCACAAGCTTTCGGAGCCCGTTCCTTCATCACGGGAAGACGGAATTATTTGCGAGATTACTAGTAGTTCATCGACGCAGCTGTTACGCTGTAACTGAATGTTTTTTTTTATCTACACCGCGAACAGGGTATTAGGGTCAACCCTTTGCAGTTGTTCTACTTTTTAATCCAGTATTTGCGCTGCTGTGTAAAGTCGAAGGCCTCTTTATAGCGATGAAACAGCAGAGGCAAGCATAGTCATATTTGCTCAGAAGGATAGTTAGTTAATTAATTTTCTTTCTATTTTGGAAAATTAAAAATATCACATATGAACAAAATTTAGTATGCGAGGGAAATTAGATCTGCCCACGACAGGAATCTGGAGCAGACACACCTGAGTATCACGCTACGTCTGTTTATAAGACAGAGTATAGGTCGGCGTAAGGCTCAGTTATATAGAGATTCCATCCATGGCTCCTGTAATGCCTTGGCAAATGAGGATGCCTGTATAAGACAGTGATTGACAGTTTGGTTCCTTGATTCAAAATTTGATCCGCTGACAACCAATATTCATTAAAAGCGTCGAAAGAGAAGAAGGAGAATTAGCCAGTTATGAAAAATTCTGTTCATTTTGAAGTAGCACTAGCTATACACACTAGATATTTGATTGAAAACTGTGCGCAAGATGAACGCAGCACATCGAACGGTAAGTCGTTAAATTCGATTAATAGACCACCACATCCTCGGTAATTTCAACTTCTTGCGTTTTCCTGACGTATTTATCTCCAGTTGGTAGACCAGGGGTCGGCAAAATTCTTGCTCTAACGGGCCAATTATACACATTGTCGCCAACTTGCGGGCCGTTCTAAAGCCGTCTATACACGCATGCGTGGTGTGATGGTAGGCCTATCTGTCGCCGAGTATTTGTGTGTGTGTGTGTGTGTGTGTGTGTTAATACAGCGAAAAGAATAAGGGACAGAAACAACCTACGTTCTTATCCAGGACTCAGCATACATTGAAGAGCAATCGGTTGGAAACAATTCGACTGATTTGATCTTCTCCGTCAAAGAAGAAGTTGGAGCTCTGGCAAAGGCACTCAAAATATTTGAGGTGAGCAAAGGTGCCACTAAGCGACTGAAGAAGAAGGAGTGCTAAACGGCGGACTCACGAACTACAGAAATTGTCGGAGAGTCGCCCGCACTCAGTCAGGGCTCTGTTCGCTCATTCCCCAATCAGAAATCTACGAACGGCCCACGTATGGCGCGAGGCTGCAATTTCGCATGGCCATTAATGGCCTGTGTGTGGTTAAGGATATGCAAACGTAACACTGGCAAGTGTACACGTGTGCGTGTTCGAACCATTTACGGCCCTACTAAGGCCATAACTGGCCCACGTGAGTGCGATACGGCATGGACCATCTGTAGCAAAGATGTACACGGGCCAGGTATTTCCCTAACAAGGCCACGTGTGGGCCTCATAACGCGTGGCGTTCCATGCGCAAGCCTTTGCAACCCAACACGCGGGTCACGTAGGGTCGCTCGCATTTTTCTGACTGGGTCCGTCGCTCACTCCGCAAACTGCACCAGAACCTTACCAGTATAACTATAATTCGAGATCCGCAAGTGCCTGGCCTGGTTTAGGATCAGTAATTCTAAGTGGTCCGTTTGGTTTGCCGCTCAGTATGACCTAGGGGTTAGCATGGCTCAAGCTGTCGCAAACTGGCAGAGGCCCTACTCTGTGTGGCTGTATGGCAGCACGAAACATGCTTGAGATGCCTACCGTGGGTCATTTCCTCGCTTGCTTAGTCTGTGCTAAACCAAACAAGCATATCATTTTGAACGGACCCAAACTCAAACATTGTTACGATTCAGGGAGGAAGTCAGTATAGTGGTAACAAGCGTCACGGATCAGTGGTGTCGGTAAATGGGCACGTCCGATTTTGTGAATTCTCCATACAGTATATAGGTCTCGCTAGCAGCGGCACTTCATTTACTGAAATGTAATAATCCGAAGCCCAATAATTTCAGAGCAAAGGCGTCAACTTGACACACATCGAGTCTCGACCATCGCGTACAGACGACAAAGGATTTGAGTTCTTTGTGACGTGTCAAAACGATAATGGTGTCGTCACTGACGTAGTCGAGCTTCTAAAGGCGGAACTCAACGCAACTGTTCTACAACTGTCACGTGACAAGCAAAGTGCTGACGCGAGTAAGTCAATCTAAAGACGACATACTGTAATTACCGGACACTTGGGGAGCGAAATTATTAGTGATACTCTGTGTGTAGGCCTGCGCGACGACACGCAACATGATCGTGGGTAATTTCCTCGCGTATTGACTCTGTGCAGTGCACCAAATACTTTAAAATTGGTGTCCGTTCCTTCTCTACTTGGCATTCATAAAACGACAACCACGACACTGCGCAGTGAGCTACGTCGAGGTGCCATGGTCAAGTCTTTGAAATTTGCTCGCTCCCCGGCGAGAGCGACGTCGGGTGAGCGTAAATATCACTGCCGCATTCTGAGCCGTTCGATCGGCAGTGACCGCCGACACTAGAACTGAGAGTAAGAGGAGGAAAATTGCACGTCACGGTAGCTGCTGTTGTTGATTTGGGCTTCATGGCGCTTTCAACCCTACTATGGTCAAGTCAATGCTCAGCACAATCACAACCCTCCGCAATGCCCGGGTGCTGGCCGCCGGACACAGAGGGAACGGATACCAATGAGTCACTATATACGTGTAAATACTTCCGGCTTATACCCCGGATCACTATCACAAGTACAACCCCACCGCACTCCCCGACACTCACTGACAGTTCGACTTGGTAGCGAATTGATTAAATTGAACTGGGACTTCAGTTCAGAAAAAGTTCAAGTACAGATGGGTTGATGTTTACATAATCTTGGTTTACGTTAATCTCTGATTAAATTTAATCTTCTACTTAATCGAGAATTAAGTTTATTCCCACTTAAAAACTGTACTGGCCCGGATTGCCATCATCAGTTATGCTACACGAATCATTTTAAAGGTGAATCTCTGAGCAATTTTCGCACAAAAAGTTCCGAAGGACCGAGAACTATTTCTGGTAAACGTGGCATGAAACGCATCCCTTTTCTTTGCCTTGAGATGGAAAATTGCTGGTGTTAGAATGATTGAAATATCGGCATCCTTCTAAAGGCTACACACCATGGATGGATTGCATAGAGAGCTGATGATAAACTGTCCCTGAGACCCTAATACCGTTGATATTCGTTAATTATGTAAGGGTGGCGTCTAGTAGAAATTTTGATACTGGTTTGAGGGATGAAAGTGTGTCATGTTGTTTGAATAATAGTGGAGCCGATGGTGAAAGATCAATCGATATCGTAAAGAAGATCGCCACACATTTAACGTCCAGTCTTGGTTTATTGAGAATTAAAACATTCACAAAGGGATACTTATCTTGTCTGCCAGACCCCAGAGACCTGTCATTAAGACAGTCAGTCTTACCTTCGACAATTTCGCCTCTACAATTTCAGGATATGCTCTCTCAATGCAATCCATTCAATGCGTAGCCATTCCAGGGGCAGAGACTTTATGCCTTGGTTTTGTTTATAGGTTTATAAGTTCGTTCTCTCTCTCTCTCTCTCTCCGATATCATGTACTTTTACTCTAATCAACAGTAGCAGGCCTCGGGCTCTGCCCTGCATCATGCCTCTCCGCTAATCAGTATAAATAACAGAGACTGTGTTCTGCGCAGTGTGTAGTTCGCGATTCATACGCTGTGTCGGTTAGCCCCTACGCCTACAGCCGTTTAATGTCACCATCAAGAGTATTGTAATAATACTCAGTAGTTTTATCTTGTGTTTCCCAATGCGTAGTGGTTGGCGTCTATTCGCTGTCGCAATAAGCCCCTACATCACTACCATGACTTACTTTGATTAGACCATGTCAGTACTTTGCAGAAACGGGCTTTAGTTCTATCATTAGGAGTATTGTAATAACTCTCAATGGTTTTAATTTCTATTTTCCCGATCGATTTCTATTAGATTACCTGCCCGATTTATGTAAGTCGTAGGGACTTGCGGTTCCTATGAATTTCCTATTGCCGTCCTTCCGCGGAGTGTGTCGAATACCTAACTTCGGTATCTTCCACGGTAGCCTGATAACGCAGTAGGTAGCGCCTTCTATAGCTATAGCTTACTGTCCGTAGTAAATGCGTTAATGTCTGTGGGTGAATCTGTTCATAATACCGGTAAAAGTTGCGTAAAGCTTTCGGTGACTGCTTTCTGTAGGTAGTAGAGATCGACCGATTATTGCTTTTTTCAAGGCCGATTCTTTCGCATGACTGATGGTCGATATCGATAATCGAAAATCATGAATATCGTCCTCGATATTCGGCCAATTATCGATTATTGCAGCCGATACCTAATATCGACTTTATTACTTGACGAACTGTCGATACTGATAGTCACGATAATGCAAAATCGAGTCGATAAAATCGGTCGACCCCTAGCAGGTAAACATTACAAACAGTAGCCTTTATTATGAAAACTGTGAAGTTGGCAGAATTCTGGGTCCGCTCAACTGCATGGAATCTCACTATGCCTTTCATACGGAACCGATGGAGGACGATCAGTGGATATTGTAAAGAAGATTCAACACAGATTTAACGTACAGCGTCCAGTCTTCGTTTATTGTGAATAGCATTCACTAGCACCAGATACTGGGGCCGACGGCGAACGTAAGGAAGATTCACCACAGATTCAAAGTCCATCATAAACAAATCACAGTACTGTCAAAACTCAAAAGTCCTGACCTTGTATTTTGCAGCTCCATGGTTTCCAAGAACTATCCGAGATCTCGATCAATTTGCGAATCAAATCTTGAGCTACGGATCTGAACTTGACTCAGACCACCCAGTAAGACAATTCTTAATCTAGTAACCTACCCTAGGACACTAGAAGAAAGGGTAGAGCCTGGGATAAAGCCAACCCAGAACTGCACTACCGTACCGGCCAGCAGTAAATCTCATACCGAATGCAATGAAGCATATAATCTAGAAGCGACTTTGGTAGTCACGCAACAATAGCTTCAACATAAATTGTGACATCACACATCAAAATTTCACGCTCCACTGCTTCTATCTCCAAGTGACTAGCGACCACAGTAGCGACAACGACAGTACTACCGGTATACTATCAGTGCAGACTGCGCAGTGCGCAGGCGCGCGTCTCGTGTAGGCCTGCTCTGTGTACTATTAGGGGAGCCATTTAGTTTCTAAATGTGTTGATTGCCTTGATTACGTTGATCACGTTTATTGCGTTGATTGCGTTGATTGGTTGATTACGTTGATTACGTTGATTACTTTGATTGCGTTGATTGGTTGATTGCGTTGATTGGTTGATTACGTTGATTGCGTTGATTGGTTGATTACTTCTAATATCTTAAAGATTCCCCACAGATTTAACATCCGACATTAGTTTATTGAGAATTCACAAGTTTTCGGAGCTCGGGTCGCTCCTTTATCAGGTGAAGATCTTCAGTAAGATATACCAAGGCTGGACATTAAGTCTGTGCTAAATCTTCTTTACAATATCTGGCATCGACTCCACTATATTCTTACTTCTGATAGGGATTCACTGACCCCACTTACAGAGCGCGAAGAAAAGAGTTCGCGGACATCGCATTCTACTACAAGCAGTAAGCAAATAGAAGTTTTCTTTTTGACTCCAAGATAATCTTCTTCATCAATTCATCGATATGTTTAAGCCTATTTCATACTGGTGTGTAAGACTTAACACCACCTTCAAGGTGCTGGAAATTTTTTTGAGCACTGAAGTCTTATTATTCGAGAAGTCGCTTAGTGTAGGTTCTGGGCCTGCTGTGGAATGAATCTTCATAAAGGGCGGGCAAATTTGACGTCATTGTTTTCTTTTGTCAGTGGTCAAGTCATCCCAAGAGTAGATTACACCGAGGAAGAGACTAAAACATGGTAAGATGAGCGTTCAAACTAGACTTTATACACAGTTTCACGGAATCGTGATCGTTATTGCGATTCGTGAGCTAATCCTTTGTGACCGATACAATCCCTCCTCAGTCCACACGCGCCCTCCTTGAGTCGTGTTGACATAGAGCGTAAAACCTCGCCCGTTTAATGCGTGGAACGAGGGAGAAAAACTGAGTACGCGCGCACGTAATCGCTAAGCATCTATCTCATTCCAAATTCTTCATTTTAATCGCAGGGGTACCATTCTACGTAACTTGACTGACCTCTACCCGACTCACGCTTGTAGAGAGTTCAATCGGATCTTTCCGATTCTTCAAGAGCAATGCGGCTACCGCGAAGATAATATTCCACAGTTGGAAGACATTTCGCAATTTCTACAAAGTAAGGATATTGCGTATACACACACACACAGAGATAGAAGACTTTTATTTTGTCTAACCAACAACATAGAAATAATGCGGGGCCCGCTAGGCGTTGCAATCAGTCGGCCGTTCAATTGGCCGAGTGACGTAGACTGTCCGCCTTCTAATCGGGAAGCTCCAGGTGCGAGCGATTTCCAACCAATCCAAACTAAAGACTTATTGGTATCCGTTCCTTCTCTGCATGGCCGTCCGTATTGGAGAGTTATGCGGTTGGTTGTGGTGCGGGCTATAAACCGGAAGTATTGACACGTTTACTAAGCATTGACCTATGACCTTAGTAGGGTAACGAGCCATCAACGCAAAAAAACAACCACCTTTTTTATCGGTACAGGAAGCACCGGTTGGCGTATTCGCCCCGTAGCCGGCTTGTTATCATCACGTGACTTCCTCGCCGGATTAGCGTTTCGGGTGTTCCACGCAACACAATACATACGTCACAAGTCAAGGCCTCTCTATACACCTGAGCCGTAAGTAGTCTTGGCATAAAACCTCGCCCTTGAAGTTACAATGATAAAATTGTGTTTTACTCTCTCTCTCTCTCTCTCTCTCTCTCTCTCTCTCTTTCTCTGTCTCTCTCCTCGCTCGCTCTCTTTCTCCCTTGTACCACAGATATAGCATCAATCCTTGACATATCGAGAATAACAATATATATTTGATTAAGATTGTTACTATAGAACTAGGTGTTAAATCTATGGTAAATCTCCTTTACGATATGTTAATTGAAAGAGATAACGTTATCCTTTTCCAATACAGAGATATCTGCCATGAATTGATTGGTCACGTGCCGCTTTTTGCCGATCCTGCGTTCGCTCAGTTTTCTCAAGAAGTTGGGCTTGCGTCTCTCGGTGCCCCTGATGACTGGGTGGAGAAACTCGCTACGGTAAGAATAATATTCAGTTCAAGTCCGGAGTGAACCGTGTATCGACACGTGTACTAAGCATTAACCCATGACCCATGGCCTTCTTTAGTAGCTAGAGTAGGCCATGATTGACCTGACGAACATTACCTAAGTAGGATCAAAACAACAACAAATTTTTGACGTGGCTGAATGAAGGGACAGATACACAAAATCAACGTGTGTGGAAAGGACCCCCAATAGATTATTCATGCATGTTGCTTGTTGCGACGTAGACACAGAGTGTTGACTACAACCGCCACCATGCACCCCCCAATACCAACATAACAGAAATCTCGGGCTCTCAAAATCGCCATTCAAAGTGATCCAGAAATTAGCAATATCCGCAAATATTCAAATCACCATAAATTTGTTTTTATCTAATTTCAGTGCTACTGGTTCACAGTAGAATTCGGACTTTGCCGACAAGACGGTCAATTGAAAGCATACGGAGCCGGATTGCTGTCATCTTTCGGTGAATTGAGTTATTCCTTATCCGGAAAACCGGAGATGAGAGACTTTGAACCGGAGAAAACTGCGATACAGGTGATGTTTTCATTATTTTTGTGACCTTGAACTGGCAGACTTGGATTATTGGACTTCCCGCAGGCGGCTTGTATATTGTATTGTATATTTATTCACCAGTCGTGCGACTCACACATTACCGTCCAAGGGCGGCTGTCAAACAAAAAAAGATCAAAAAGGCCGGTAAGAATGAGCTGGGACGATATCGATAATTCAAAGATCATGAATATCGGACTCGATAATCGTCCAAAAGTCGATATTAGTCCGATAATCGTCTGATTAGTGAGGCCGATATCTAATATTGACGTCCTTATTTGATTAACTGCCGATACCGATAATCGCAAAAATACAAATATCGACCGTCTTAGCCAAAGATATTTAGACCCACTCATTTTTGTGCTGACATCAAGCTCCTTTGTAGCCGTACCCCATTACGGAATACCAACCGATTTATTACGTCACTGAGAGCTTTGAAGATACAAAGATCAAGTTACAGAAGTTCTGTGAGCAAATCCCTCGTCCTTTCGTCGCCAAATACAATCCCTACACTTTGGAAGTGGAAATGCTTGATAACAAGGACAAAATTATGAACCACGCAGCTAAATTACGAGGTACTAATCATTCTCTTCTTTCGTGGCCTAATCCGGCGTTTTCGGACCGGTCATTGCACTGGCTGGCCTGTACATTGAAAAACGCAGCTAAATTATGACGTACGAGACACTTCCCCACTGAACCATTAATTGTTGTTGTAACGAAACCATACAGAGAGAGAGAAAGAGAGAGAGAGAGAGTGAGAGAGGCAGAGAGAGAAGTTGAAGGAATTCGTCATTCAAATGGGAATGGAAGGATTCCTTTGCCGCACTGTGCCCGTTAGTCTGTAGCCTATAGTGAACGTTAATTGCCATTACGCTGGCTGGATCGAACTGCCTATTTTTTCTTTGTCAGAGTGTTCTCAATGACTTCTAGTTCGACAAGGTCTCACTAAGGTTACGTCACACCCAAAACTGCCATACGGTGATTTCATTGTTTCATCACTATGTAATATTATTTCAAATTTCTTTTCAGACGACGTTGAGATTTTAAGGGAGGCTGTAAATCGTCTTTGCGCATGAGCTTTCAAAGGTTAACACCTTGTACATACTCTCCTGTACTATAAAAAGACTTAACAGAGCGGTGATGGACTGAGTGGTACCCGGGCCCATCTTCTTTCGTATTGCTTTCATTGGACTAAGCATCAAGGCAGACACTGCTTGGTCGCCAGCAGGTGATGCAGCTTCTTTACACCAGTCACTCCGTCGGTTGTTTTGAATATTGTACAGGAATGGATGACATGGTCTCTGGTTTTCTTCCCTTTAGCTCTTGACCTTTTGACGACCTCTTGCATATGTGCCTATAGATGTACTGCACTTAGCCTACTGTACGCCTAGACAGTAGGCTATTGGGTTTTCTATTAGGCTGAGTAGCTTTGAATACTGCTCGTCAAGGTGGCCTAAAAATTTACTGGTTTCTGAATTCGCCGCGTCGAAATAAGAGATTTTACTGTAGATTCTGAATGTTTTGAGTCCAGAATTGGATGGGACGGGAGGGGATGCCTCAAAAGCGGTTTAGCTAGCGACATCTTCAAATCTAAAGCCGGTTCTGAGCCTAGATATGAGAAGCCTAAATTGAAACAGATCTGCCGAATGTGCTTTAGAGCTTGCCCGCAGTTAAACACGCACACGACACGAATATTGGCCTGCACAAGCATGACACATGGCAAGATTATAGAATCGTCTTTTCGCACAGTTAGAGAAGAGAGTGTATGCTCTGGGATCGATTATGTGCATGATGTCCTAATAACCTAGTCGTTTGTGGCCTGTAGGCCGTGAATGTTCATGCTGGCTGGTGGAAATACAGCATGATTCCGACAAGTTTGCTGGCGCTGTGTCAAATTGACTGATAAATCCTAGGGCCTGTTGCGTGGACCTACACGGGCTGAAGATCCCAAACTGCTTTGTCGACTCGCTCTACGCAATTCAACACGATGTAGGCTGCTGTATATATATGGTTTCTAATATTAGCGCAGCGTAGCGACTCTGAAAATTCAATCTCCATGGTTTCATCTACTTCATCGTGCGATGGCGCAAAAGAGACGCAATGAAGCCAAACTAAATCTATTTTTACACCAAAAACGTCATGAACTAATATTAGATTCCAGCGAATACGTCATTCTCACCCGGCTGCTTACCAGACTCGAGACGTCGATTTGGCGAGGCGAAATTTGCTATGAAAATTTTATTATAGGGAAGAATTTGTTAGAACAGATTAAGTAGAGTTATAAATAGTGTAGATTAGACAAAAAAATGCAGACATATTGAATCAGGGAACCAATGGAATGTAGTAAATTTCGAATTTATTGTGATTATTGATGCGTAGCCTACGTAGGCTTACTACGGCTAAGGCTTCAGACTGAGCGTCCTTGCGTGTGACGGTGCATTTCTAGGAATGAGTGGTCAAGTTGTGAGGTAGTGAAGTTTTGGGATCAAAAGAAAGATAGAGACACGTATGTATTGCATGGTAGGCCTAAATAATTGCACAAAATTTTTTGGCGTTCAAGTACCAGTGCTGTAAGGAGTTGAAAATTAAGATAGTTACCTCTTGTACGGTGACTTATTTAGATAATACCACTGTTTGTTTGTTGTGTAGGCCTACCACCAGGTCCACCACTATGCCAGGGTGAGATTGTATTAGTTAAACTGTGGTAAAATCCATAACAGGGCCAGGTGGTGTACTATTGGTTAAATACTATTGTGGATGGGCAAAATGGTATTCCACTGTAAGTTTTGATTCGTAAGCTGTAGGCCTCTTGACTAGGGGTCGACCGATTATCGCCCTGGGCCCTGGTCTATTATCTAGACTGATAGTGCTATTTTTCTGATTATCGGTTTGGACTGTTTGTCAAGTGAGGAAGTCGACATTAGATATCGGCCTCAATAATCAACCGATATTTATAATCGGTCAAAAGAGGATAATAGTATTGGGACGGATATTCACATGATTTTTCGATTATCGACATTGGCTATCAGTCATGCCAAAGGCTGTTATCTGAACAGCCATGAAAAGAAAACAATATTGGTCGATCTGTACTCCTGACTTTTATGTCGTAGGACTTCATGCTGTGCCCGCACATTTTAGACAGGGCCATAACTAGCTAGGCTGCACACTTCAAAAAGCTGCTGCTTTCACCCAAGGTCTTGGCAAAAATGCCCAAACTTGTAAGAAAGTCGTTGTCTTCAATCTTGTAGAAGGGCAATAGGCCTATGCTGGAATCTCTCTTATGTAGGCAGATAGGCAGAAATGAATGAATGACACCTCTCTTTGCGCTATTTTTAGTCATTTCCAAACTGTAAATATTGTAAGAAACCAAGAAAATTTGAGTTTCACTTTAATTAGTTAGAGAAACTAAATTGTAGTCACGTTTCAGCATTAAGCCATTCGAAAGAATTTGCCCTCCAGCTATGATGTCAGACAGAATGCTTTATTACCAAACAATTTATCCATTCTTAACATCACCGAGATATTTTCATAATGATTACGATTTCAGACTTAACGACAATCTTTATAGATAAATTTTTAGTACTGTCTACCAAAAATTATAATATTTTTTTGCATAATTGTATATTGTCCCGAAGCCAAGATAATTTTTATGTTTACATCATCTAGAACTATTACAAAATTAACAACCTCTTTGTTATCTTCGTCTTTTCTTCGAGCTAGAGATTGACCGATATTGGTTTTTCCAAGGCTGATACGATATCGGCAGGGTTACCATAGATTCGGAATCAAAAATAAGGACAGCCAAAAAACAGCGTTTTCAGCACACATTTTTAGTGGAAATATTAAGTATATATATATATTTAGTGTTTTTTTTATTTAGTAATTATTACATAACAGTAATACAACAATCTTGCAAGAAAGAATATCTAATCGTTATTGTTTATAATAGTTTCTGACGTTTATGCTGAAAATGAAAAAAGTGCAACGAATTTTTCTAAGGCACGCGCATTCCCAAAAAGGACAAATCTTAGAATTGAGGACGGTATGGCAACCCTGGTAGCTCAGTCTTTCACATGACTGATGGCTGATATCGATATTCCCAAAATCATGACTATCGGCCTCGATAATCGGTCATAAATAGGTACATAAATGCATACATAGATAGATATATATGTCTGTGAATATCGTACATAGGTATATGTCTACTGCATAATTATGCATATTCATATTCATCACTAACTCTGATACCAAGCTTAATGGCTCATTAGCGCTATAATAGGCCACTAATCTATCTTCAAGAGCGTCAGTTTCATCAAAAGACAGTGTTTTTGGTTTATGATAAAGTAAATTAGACTATCATTTACGGGTTTATCCTTAACATTGATATTATCATAGTTTTGTCGATATTATATCTGATCATCCACCATCGGCTGATCGGCTCCATATTATATATATATTTGTTATGATAACTTTTGTTATTTATTTTTTGAGTAGATACAGCCATTAATTATCGTTTTATAAAGAATTTCGCTGTTTCAGCGTTTTAGGTAAAATATTTGATGGCAATTTTAGGATTACTAACAGTAGGCTACTAGCCACCCTGACTTAGATAGCTATGATTCCTCCCTTGTCTAGCACGAGAGCAGTACCGTATGCATCTTACATAAGGCACCAGTAGTGTGTAAATGTCATCATGTGATTCTGTAAATGCTTACTCAAACCCAATCCTGAGACTCGTAAAGAAAGCAAAGGAGACACCTTATCACCAAGCACATGTTTGCTAGAAGACCTTGATTAACACCCCACACCAGCATTATATTTGAGACAGATAGCGATAACAAGTGATACTTCACGTAACAGTGCATGCCATATCTGGAAAGTTCATAGCCTGGTCGCATCACATTCACACAAGACGTTAGAACTGGTTTCCGCAGCTCCGTCCTATTAGGCTAGAGAAGAGTAACAGCTCATGACAGCTCAGCATCATGATCAGCATCGTCTTGCTCGAAGGAGAACATAAACTGAGACGCTCTCTCTATCTATCTCTCTCCAATGCAGGAGAAAATAAACACCACCCGATACTCTGACCAATAGAATGCTTTGTTTAATTTACGAAAAATAGTGGAGCCGATGGCGGACGATCCAAATAGTATACAATAGATTTAGTAAGTCATCACAGATTTAACGTCCAGTCCAGTTCACAGAATAAAACTCACAAACTTTCGAAACACTACCCAACTATAGTAATAGATCGAATAAGTCACCACAGATTTAACGTCCAGTCCAGTTTATTGGAATATCATTCACAAGCTTTTGGAGCTCCGATCCTTCATCGTGGTGACTTACTAAATCTATTACTATTTGTTCGATTTGTACATTAACATTGTTTGATCAAGAATTGACAATGGATTTTTATTCACTTTCATTTTTCAAAATTTTTGAACATCTGTGATTGTCGATGGTCATGAATATGTGGTTTAAATACCATATTTAATGCCCAGTGACGAACAGACAGACTGACTGACAATATGCTCATTTGTATACAGTGTGAACGGGCCAGACTGTGGTCTGCATACCAACCAGTTGAAAAATCATGAATATTAACTAGGGGTGTACCGTTCGGTTGGCCGAGTGGGTTAGACTGTCCGCCTTCTGATCGGGAGGTTCCGAGTTCGATTCCCGACCGAATCAAATTGAAGACTTTAAAATTGGTATTCGTTCCTTCCCTGCTTGGCAGTCGGTATCGGGGAAGTGCGGAGAGCCGTGGTTGTAATAGTGATCCGGGCTATAAACTGGAGGTATTGACTTTGACACGTATACCGTGACCATCCACCTGGCATATAATTATGACCTTAGTAGGTGAAAAACGCAATAAATCCCAAATAACAAATTCCATCTTCATCTGATGAAGGAGCTGAGCTCCGAAAACTTGTGAATGTTTTAATTCTCAATAAACTAAGGCTGGACGCTAAATCTGTGGTGATCTTCTTTAAAATAACAAAACAAAAAATAAAGGAAAAACAAGGGTCAACCGATCTGACCTCTGAGGAAGTCAACATTGCCTATCGACCTCGATAATCGGCCAAAAGATGTAATTGAGGTCGATATTAATGAATTTTCTATCATATATCGATATCGGCCAAACGGTCTTTTTTTGTTGACACTCAATCTCGAGATATCATGGTTGACTGCCCAAGAGTCACTTACCTTTGAGCAGCGTGTGGTGTGATTATCGGTCATACGGCCTTAAAAATATTGATATTGGTGGAGAAGGTTAGGCTACTATTTGCAAAGAGTCGTGGTTGTAATAGTGATCCGGGCTATAAACCGGAAGGAAGTCTTGACACGTATACCGTGAGCATCGACCTGGCGTAAATGTCCTTAGCAGGTGAAAAACGTCATAAATTACAAAAAAAAAAGATAACGCTATGATATTTGCTTGCTAGTAAGGTTAGTGAGGGATTCCAGACCAGGAGTTTGCAACCTTTTCCGGCAGGGCCGATTCTATTTTCTGTATCGTTCTGCGGGCGGGCGTTCGCGCAGACCTGATATGTACTTGCGTATCATTAATAACATTTATGGTGACTGCAATAGAACATTCATGGAAACTCAGATGCAGGTTCATCGATACTCACTCCAGAACTGGACATTAAATCTGTGGTGACATATTCTATATATTACTATAGTAGGGCATTGTTTTAAAAGCTTTGGATTTGCATAATCCAATAAAATGGAATGGACATTAAATCTGTGGTGACATATTCTAGCTATTACTATAGTAGGGTATCGTTCTAAAAGCTTATGAATTGCATATTCCAATAGACTGGACTGGACGTTCAATCTGTGGTTTTTTTCTTATCTATTACTATTTGAATCGTCCGCCATCGGCTGCACTATTTTTCATACCTTAGAACATCTTATTTTTAGAAATAAAGGTGCGTGTACTTTCGGCCGGATGACATGTCTAGTCCAGTGTCTGACTCTCACGTTCCGGTGTTGTGTTTTATCGCCTTTGTAAGAGATCGGCCTTCGCGTGTCACATTACCTATTCACACAGTGATAGGTTGTGGTGTAGGGAATTTCAGCCGCCAAATGCCAACAACAAATGAACCTGCGATGTATCAACGGGAAAAATAGTGCAGCCGATGTCGGACGGTCCAAATACTGTAGTAATAGATAAAAAAAGAAACCACAGATTGAAACGTCCAGTCCAGTTTATTGAAATATGCAATTCGAAAGCTTTTAGAACGATACCCTACTATAGTAATAGATAGAACAAGTCACTATAGATTTAACGCCCAGTCCAATTAATGGAATACAATTATATTTAGACCTTTAAATCTGTGGTTACTAAATCCAAATCGAATGTCTGTTTGCGCTAATTTGGCTGGAGCTGAGCTGGAACATATTAAGGTGCAGCTTCTTGTCCGTGGCCATGGCGCCGTCTGTGAGCTGTAACATAGTAATAGATAAAATAAGTCGCCAAAGATTTAACTTTCAGATCAGCCTATTGGAATATAGTTCTAACGCTTTCTGAACTCCACTCTGCCTCTTTGGCCGGGTGGTTGGACTGCCCCTTTCTGATCGGGAGTTCCCGGGTTCGATTCCAGGCCAGAGTCAAACCAAAGACTTTAAAATTTGTTTCCGTCTTTTCTCTGATTGGCTGCCACTACCCGGGGGAGCGCGGAGTGTTGACCAACGCTGGAAGTTAAATCTGTGGTGAATCTACTTTACGTTATCAATTGCTCGTCCGCTATCGGCTCCACTATTTGATACTAGTGCATGTTAAATTCTCCATAAACCAAGACTGGACGTTAAATCTGTGGTGAGATCTTGTTTTTTCGACGCATTCCTGTATTTGCACATTTTTCTGGAATAGATCATTATTTTCATAAATCCATGTCATAAACCAGACATTTCGTTTTGAACTTTCTGTTATTCTCAACTGAGTCAGACACTGTCATGTCTAGCCTGTGTTCTGATTATGTCTCAGATGCGGTTCTTTGTCCCGTAACAACTATAGCGATGACGTCATCCCTGCTATGTAATATGCTTAGTAAATTGTCCACTTATCTTATCAACCTTATTACCTATAACCCCACTTTCCGGCGAGTGGCTGTAAAATTTCAGATGGACTGGTATAACCGCCATTTTCGCCTGAATTATCCATTAGGCGGTTTGTATCATTGTATGTAGCAAATGATTGGATAGTTTGGGGTCTACGGTCCGTTCCTCTACAGCAGGGGTGGCCAACCGGCGGGTCTTCGCCTGGTTCAATGCGACTCTTCTCCGCAGCTCCTATTTCTTCTAAAAATGTACAAGTACGCTATGTAAGAATCCCAATCACCGTCTGTTAGTAACGAAACGTTACGAGATGGAACAAATCTTGGCCGTAACTGTTTGACCTTTTGTGTACTTGCGCTACAATATTAATATATTGCAGTGTTCGCGAACTTAAATTTTACGAAAATTAGGTTCGCGGAGAAAAAAGTTTGCGAGAGCCACTGTTCGATGCAGATGTGTTTGATATGTCTCTTTGCGGTAACACATTAAGGAATGTGGCTCTCAGTTTCGGATTGGTTGGCCACCCCTGCTCTACGGTCTACACCATGCTCGAATGCCATGGGATCTGAAGGCTAACACAGATCGCACAGATTGCACAGATTGCACAGATCGCAAAAATACGAATATCGGACTCGATGAACGAAGGACCGTGTAGAATTTTCTGCCCGTCGCGACAACTTAGCTCCCTAGCAAGGGACTCCATCCGCTTCTTCCCCCACCCACTCAACAATATTATTGCTTATACATCCGGGGTAGCAACACTTCTGGAAGTTGAAAGTCTTCCTCTTTTTGCGCCCACGTAAATACCTCTTTTAGAGAAGTCACTGGCGGTGGGTGCCATCAACCGTGTCAACCCATTACCGTTTTTTTTTCAATTTCTCCTCATCTGATTGATGATTGGTCCATACTTGTACAAATTATTGTGACATAACAGTAGAGCTACGGCCATGTTGTTCGCTTAGGTTCAAAGCACTTGAACTATCGTCCTTGTGAACCGCGTCGAGTTTTTATATGAACCGTGGGGTAGGCTTAAACTTGAGCATTGTGTCGTAACAAGCGTAGCGAAAAAAAGCGGAAACCCACCATCGTCGTGTCACAATACTCTCTCGTCACAAAGAACGCGACTCTTACGTCATAATGATTCGAGATTTTGAATGTAACTGAGTCGCTTTTTGGTTTTACGACATATTGGTGACAGGTTACTAGCATTTCAAGTTTATTGGTCTTTCACGACGTCGGCTTCGGGTTTGTAGCGTTGGTAAGGCAATTTGCTACGAGTCGAAGGTCAGGTTCGATATCCGTACATTCTTATATGAACTTATATGGCAGCTTGCAGTAAGGACAGACCTTAGGGAAGAGTTGTTGCTCTGCTCGTTCTATATTAGAGGTCGACCAATTATCGAGTCGGATATATGTATTTTCGTGATTATCGGTATCATCCGTTCGTCAATTAAGGAATTCGATATTGGATATCGGCCTCAATAAACAGCCGTCATTCATAATTTTTCGATTATCGATATCGGCCATACGAAAAGCCGATTATCTTACCGGCCTTGAAAAAAAAACAATATCGGTCGATTTCTATTCTATATATATATATAAGGATAAGTCTACCAGTAATAGCAGGGGTGCGTTTTATACTATCTAAATCACCAATAACAGTGCACTGACCTTACTGTTTATTCATGTCAATTCACCTTGATCGGCTGTCTCCGTACATGCTTATCCAAGCGATAAATACGACACAAAAGTTTGCGTGATATGGAAAATATTATTTTTGGAAGTACTTGTGCGGTCGTATCGCTCAATCGCTAAGCCTATATCGAGGTATGTCGCCAGAGCCCGTAGCGGATTGTCAATAGATATCATAAATAAACTTTACCACAGATTTAACGTCCACAGTCTTGGCCTATTGAGAATAGTAGTAAATATAATAAGTCACCAGAGATTTAACGTCCCAGTCCAGTATATTGGAATATAATTCACAAACGTCCGGAGCACTACCCTACTATAGTATTAGATAGAATAAATCACCAGAGATTTAACGTCCCAGTCCAGTTCATTGGAATATAATTCACAAGCTTTCGGAGCTCTGCTCCTTCATCAGGTGAAGATTGAATGAAGAGCAAATTTTAATATTTGAATTATAATTATAATTGATAATAACATTAACTAGTAGGATATAGAAAAGCCGATATCGGACTATCGATAAAAATCCTTAAGCAGATTCACCACAGATTTAACGTCAAGTCATGGTTTATTGCGAATTATTACCCCGATAACGGACGATAACTTCATACCGTATAGAAAATTCACCATAGATTTAACGTCCAGACATGGTTAGTTTATTGAGAATACCATTGCCTAGTACAGTCGCGGGCGGACGGACGGACGGACGGACGTGGCGGACGATCAATAGATAGCATAGATTAGATTCACTACAGATTTAACATCCTTGGTTTAGTTAGAATTAACATGCACTAGCGGCTAATAGTGGAACCGATGGTAGAGCTCCGGAAGCTTGTAAATCAGAACTAGAATTGCTATACATATTTGTTAAGTTTTTATAAGAATCTCTCGCAGGCGAGGACGTACTCCACGACCGGGGTTAGTAGCTGGGGCACATTAAAACAGCTTTCGCCTCTTTTGTGTTAGAAACAATTTGAAGGCGTGACTGACTAGAAAGTACTGATTGATTGATTGATTGATTGGATGATTGATTGATTGATTGATTTCTATTCTTTGGACTAGACGTCAGGGCAGCCACTGTCCACAGAGCAACCACTGTTTCGTGGCCTCGTGTCACTGATGTCCGATACGATAATCGGAAAAAATACGAATATTGGTATTGATTAATAGACCGATTTATTGGCTGACGAGGGATACCGATACTGATTATCACAAAAATACGAATATCGGCTGCAAAGTCCGTGACAATTTAGTATTGTGTCGTACGTAGGTATCACGTGTCAATTTAAATTGTGTATTTTTCTCGCGGTTGAGAGGTTGTTTTGGTATTTACATTATTACTCGACAATGCGGCAACGTTACAGCAATAATAGTCGAGTGCTGGGTCACATGATACGTCCATAAACGTCTCTCTACTTCCCGCGCTTTTGTGTCTGCGTCATAAGTAAATCTGTTTACATCTCTTCCGCGTCTTTTACGCGTCATAGCACAGACTGACATAGCTGTGAGCGCTGAGGAATTTATCACCTAACAAATGATTGGTAAGCATTTGTCTCGATTGCCTCAGGAAACCGAGTACTCGCCACGATGTATCATAGATCTAGTGCAATTCTATGCGCGGTGTAGCCTCTCTCGCTGAGCTATTTCAAGCCACATTCTAGTTTCTATGTACTTGAAGTGATATATTGATAGTTACTGAAGGCAGATGATCGCTTAAGGATAGATATGGAGAGTGTCACCACAACCAAATTTATAGCAATATATTGATAGTAGCCGCTGGCGGACGATCACTTACGACAGATATAGAGAGTGTCACCACAGTTTTAACGTCCAGCCAAATTCATAGCAATATATTGATAGCAGCCGATGACGGACAATCACTTGCGATAGATATAGAGAGTGTTACCGCAGTTTTGCCGTCCAGCCAAATATATAGCAATATATTGATAGTAGCCGATGACTCACGATAGATATAGAGTTTAACGCCCAGACAATTTTATAGCAATATCATATTGATAGTAGCCGATAGCGGACGAACAGTTACGATAGATATAGAGAGTGTCAGCACAACTCCTTCATCAGCTGACAGTCTATTTGATCTATCCTTATCTAAGCACTAAGCAGGTATATTTTATCACATCTCTGACGTATTTGCGTCGTCATATGTTTGTACAAGTACACTGTTGCTCGCTACGAAGTTTTGAGTTGTTATAAAGCAACAAATATGTCGAACGGCGTTAACAACTTTCCGTTTAGAACCCTAGAAGCCCTAGATCATGCGTTGTTCTTGTACTCGTTTGGTTGGCCGAAGGGTTTGAATGTCTGTCCTCTGATCGGGTTGTTTCGGTGCAAGTCTGATTCTCGTCAAATCCAAAAACATATTTGTAACACCGTTCACTTGATCGAGGGGTTTCGCTCTTCGCCTTCTGATCGGGAAGTTCCCGGTCCGTTTCCCGTCCGAGTCAAACCGTTCCTCTCTGTTTCACATGACTGATAGCCGATATTGATAATCCAAAATTCATGAATATTGGCCTCGACAATCGGCCAAAAGTTGATGCCAGGCCGATTATCGTCTGATTATTGAGGCTGATATCCAATATTGACTTCCTTGCTTGACTAACTGCCGATACCGATAATCGCAAAAATAATCGGACGATCCCCTAGTCCGCAGACGATACAATCAGTTAATCAAGCTCTTTATTATTGTAATATCACAATCACAATTTACGTGGCGATTGCCGATTGGTTGAAATTTATATACGTCTTTTCAATCGCTACCTTCAGGCGTTGACGATACTTAATGAGGTGACGGTGTCTATTACTAGTAATTGATAGAAGCTATTCATGAAATACGTAATCAGCACTACTGTGTAGCTAGGTGGATGTTTACTGTTAGGTACTAAACGGCCGGTAACATAATCTCTTGCGCCGATTTATCGACATGATTCTTTTGTTTGGCTTTTCTTTTCTCCTGGCTAGACGTCAGGACAGCCACAGAGCAGTCACTGTTTCGTGGCCTCGTCTAGATTCTTCAGACCAGTCACTCCGTAGGGTGGTTTGTATCTAGTACAGGAGGGGATGACGTAGTCTGCGGTTGATTGATTGATTGATTGATTGATTGATTGATTGATTAGTGATTGGTTACTTCTTCTTTCATGTGGCTTTCTTTTCTTCGGACTAGACGTCAGGGCAGCCAGCCACAGTCCACAGAGCAACCACTGTTTCGTGGACTCATCTATAGATTCTTCAGACCAGGAGTGGATGACGTGGACTCATGTCATTGGTCTGCGGTTGATTTAAAGTAACGCGCATGACTTGAACAGCTTCTTCGAATAAATTTTGTGACGACACAAGTCTTGTTGTGTATGCGAACGACGACTTGGCGCGATTTGTCAAACAAACAATTAAAGATTCATTCTAGCGCAACACATACCACACACGGTATAATTATGACGAAAGCAATCATAGCCAGTGGCCATTGTTTCGTAAACTATGTGCCGCCAATTCTTGACGCGAATCGTGAGCGACGGCTGTAGGTTAGATCCGGCGATACGAGTAGAAAGTGGAAAAGTATTCGAAATTTTGCCCGCCGGCGATCCGCTCGCGATTTTTCTTAATACTTAATGCTGGTTTTCCACTTAGTCGCAGTGATTTACGCATTAAGTGCTTAAAAATGCCTGCAACGTTGCCTAAATTGTTATCAGATTAATAGAAAAATACTGAGGAGGCGATGGAATCTTCACCTAATCAAGGAGCGGAGCTCTGAAAGCTTGTGAATTATTCCGATAAACTGGACTGGATGTCAAATCTGTGGTGACTTATTCTTTCTATTACTATTCGGATCGTCCGCCACCGGCTCCATTATTTTTTCGTGCTCACGAGTGGAATACAGAAAAGCCGATAGCGGTTCATCAATTGATGTCGTCAAGAAGACTCGTCGGTCATCACAGATTCAACGTACTGCCTTCGTTTATTGAGAATTGCGTTCACGAAGGTTTTAGGCCCCGCTCCTTCGTCAGGGTGAAACGCCTTCTGATATCGGGGAGAGAAAATAATGAAGCCGAAATCGGACGATATCGCGTAGAAGATTCACAGTAGACTTAACGTACAGCCTTGGTTTATTGAGAATGTAGTATCAGTCGATCTTTTTAAAGTTTGTTCAGCGATTATGCGTATAGTCCTTGTCCGGTTGAGATGCGAGATTTGTGACACTTCGTTTATTTATATTAAGACGTTGGTGGTGATTCAACCTGTAATCGTCTATCTCTTTATTGGCTCGCCGTACTCACTCCTTATCTATTAACTACTTGGTCTCTCTTTGGTCTAGTCGACAGAACAGCTACTGTTTGGTATGGCCTCGTCCAGGATCTTCAGACCGGTCACTGCAGTGGGTGGTTTGTATATTGCACAGGAGTTGATGGCGTTGTATGCGGGTTGCTCATCTGCACCACACCCGCATGCCGCACTGGGCGCGATACCCCGTGACGTAACCTAAGCGAGACTTAATTGAACTGAGACACATAAACACGACATTGAGAAAACGCTAACAGAAGGAACCCAATGAGTTAGATATACTTCCAGTTCAGTACAACAGCAACGCTCACAATACAGAGAAACAGAACAGTGCGACAAAAGACACCTCTCACGCGTGAAGTACTCTATTAATTAATTGGCACGGGTACAGTGATTACAATTACTGTGCGGTACACGGCATCGGAAAAACGTACAGAACATACAACAGGTCAGTTACCAATAGTTCATCCCGTTAGTAACACCTTTCAGTTGGCCGAGTGGTTTAGACTTTCTGCCTTCTGATCCTAGGTTCCGGGCTCGAATCCCGACCGAATCAAATCGAAGGCTTTAAAATTGATATGCTTGGCAGTCGGTATCGGGGAAGTGCGGAGAGTCGTGGTTCTAATAGTGATCCGGGCAATATACTGAAAGTATTAATACATGTAATGACCTCGCGTAAATGACCTCAGTAGTTGAAAACGCCTTAAATTCCAAATAAACAAACAAACCCCGTTTGTGGCGGACGATTTGAAACATCCCGATATAAACCGTATAACATAAATTGATATGTTGCTTAGGGCGCAGCGTATACAACCGATACATTTAAATCTACTAGCAAGTCACTGACCGCAATTCACGCAATTGGCATTTGAAACCAGTCAAGCAACCGCCTGTCGTCGTCGTCTGCGTTTCAGAAATTTCAAATTGTTTGCACCTCTCGAATTACTTTTCATTTTCGGTCATTATCATCGTAACAATACCGATCGCTTGAATGCTTTTCTAGGGTTGTTGACTGCAGACTAATGTGTTCTCCATGTACCCGTAATAGTGTTCCCCACGAACACAGGATAATGCAAAGTTTCGGTACTCTGGGGATTAAGAAAATGGCAATTCCCCGATAGCATGTGCGTCAGTTTTAGTTTCTAAACAGTGGAGCCGATGGCCGATGGCCGATGTGGTCTAGATAAAGGAGACAGTGAATGAATAATCTTCCACAAATTGATACGCGGTATGCCCAAGTTAATATTCCCATGCATTGGAATAGACTAAGGCGGTAGCCTACTCTGTGTGGCAACACGCAACATGTTATAGATTTTTGTCTTGAGTACTTTCCTAGCATTTTGATTCTGTACATCCCACATTTTTCGATACCTGGAAACAATGTGTTTTGGTTTTGATAATTCACGGGGAACGTTACTTTTCATAGGCAAATGTTTTTACCATTTTTTCTCATATCTATAAATAGCATAGCCTACTACGTTCGTGTTCTCGCGTGGATTAGCACCCGATACTTGATAGGATCATGCGAATTCTTTTATCATGACGTAACACTTTTGAAGAAAAATATCGAACAGTGTTGATTTTTAACAAAGCGTATAAATGTAAAATTTCGCCGCAAATTTAACGCCTTACTTCGGGTATATGGAATTTTTTTCGAAAGCCTCTTTCTCCTTTAGCTGGTAATATTGTGAAATTTAAAAAATTGATATCCCCGGTTACCGGGTACCAGTATAGATAAAGATAAGGAGCGGGAATGTCACCACAAATTCATTATATTTGGAGATATATCCACAAGCTATCATGCTCCGCGTCTTCCTGATTGGTTGCTCAAAAACCTAATGTATTGTGACGGTATAATGCAGAGCCATCTGCATAGAGATCATGTTACAGATGAAATAATGACATCCGCGAATTGAACTGAACTAATGTAACATGAGAAATATTACGTCTCCCGGTATCCTTCCTCAAAAAATGCCTCGGAAATGCACTATTTCGTGACCGCGTCACGCGCGCCTTCACAAAGTAGGCTTAGTCTAGTACTTAGCACGTTGTTAACGGAGATGTAGTAGACTTGCAGTTAGAGTTTGTAACGCATATAGGGAGTGTTTGGGGCGGTTCTGTTTGATTATTATATAGGTGTACTGGCGAGTTTGAAATCAGGGTAATTGCAAAGCTGGTCCCTGCTTGAGTCCAAACATCGGTCGATCGTTCACCAGAATTGAGTGGTTCCCACGCTGTGATGTCACATCGGAACATGCCTGATTACACGATGCTATGTGCTATGCGATGGCAGGAAACAAGTTCCACAAATCCCTGGGAAATGCGCTAATTCGGGGCCTCGTCGACTTTCACAATGCGCAATTATTGGCCCATGGCCTACTTTAGACATGATTGTCCTACTATATTTCGATGCGTTTGTTACACCCTTCGCTGCTCTACCGTTCAGTTGGCCGAGCGGGTAAGACTGTTCGCCTTCTGATCGGGAGGTTGCGGGTTCGATTCCCGACCGAGTCAAATCGATGACTTTTAAATTGGTATCCGTTCCTTCCCTGCTTGGCGGTCGGTATCGGGGAAGTGCGGAGAGCCGTGGTTGTAATAGTGATACGGGCTATAAAATGGAAAGTATTGACACGTATACTTTAAGCACTGACCGGGCGTAAATGACCTTAGTAGTTGAAAACGCCATTAATTCCAATGTCACATCGGTACATGCCTGAATACACGATGCTATGTGCTATATAATGACGGGCGACAAGTTCCACAAATCCCTGGGAAAAGCACTATTACATGGCCTCTTACTTAGCTTAGATATAGTACTGTAGCTGACTTGCACCGCAATTATCGGCCTACTATATTTCGGTGCCTTTGTCACACTACTCGCTCAAAGGAAAGTGACTCTATCAGGGACACCTATAGATATCCCAGGACTCCAGGCGTAGTCAGCCATGATCTCTTGAAATCGACGGGGCCAAAAAAATATTGCGGTGCGTTTGTCAAATCAGCGTAAGACCTCTAAGCGTTACTGGATTGCTCAATTGCATCGTATGTGAGGAAAGGTTTCTCTCAGCCGGTTTCCTCGCTAGCTGTGTTACATAGCCGTTGTTGGTTTGACTCGAAGATTAAAATTGTCTTCTTGCATTCCTGAATTGGATAAGCTGTGAGGTGAAGTTCAGGAGCAGAAATCACGTTAACTGAGTTAAATAAATAAAGAAAATACTTTGTGCATGTTTATATCAAGTCGTGAAGTGATGGGTTGCGTTTCCCAGCCAGAGCAATTCTATTTTCCTTATCGATATAATAAGAGAAACGCACTAAAGTCTTTCACGTGTAAGTGTACCTTGACAATAAATATAATAAGTCACCACAGATTTAACGTCCAGTCCAGTTTATTGGTATATAATGTATTATATATATAGTGTATTATATACCAATTATTTATATATTATTTATTATTATTATTATTACCATATAATGTATTATATATATAGTGTATTATATACCAATAAACTGGACTGGACGTTAAATCTGTGGTGACTTATTATATTTATTACTATTTGAATCGTCCGCCATCGGCTCCACCATTTTTCGTGGCATTGACACTATACTTTTGTCTACCGGTATATCTGATCGTCCGTCATCGCTTCTAATACTTAAACTGAGGGTGGGCGTGACATTTGTGGTGACATAGCCTATATTTAAACCAGCTCTTTGGCAACCAGCAGAGTTACTTGACTTTTAGCCGTCGTTCAATTTCGCAGACAACAGCAACGTGAGTGTGCTTTAATGCGCAGCATGCCGATATGACGTCATAGTGGTATATACATAGACTTGATAATTATCGATTCGTAGTCCGTTACGTTGACAAAGTCCGCTTGCTAAGGGAAGTGTACTAGATAGATATCACGCGTCTAATAGGTTAGACAGTGTTAATGCAGATTGATACACGTTATACAGACAGTTGAAATGTAAGTGTTTTATTTATAGTGTACATGGATGTGTTTTGCTGTCGACAATTTGTTGATAATAAGTCATCACAGATTTAACGTCCAGTCTAGTTTATTGGTATATAATTCAGAAGCTTTCGGAGTAATACCCTACTATAGTAATAGATATATTAAGTCATCACAGATTTAACGCATAGTCTAGTTTATTGAATTACGGTATATTCCTAGAAATTTTCCTCAAAGTAGCCTCCCGGCTCCCTCGGTAATCGGTACCTCCTTGTTCAGCCAGCATTTGCGCATCATACTCTAATGGTTGATTGATTGATTGATTGCGTTGATTGATTAATGGGGGATGGGGGAGCTTGACTTCGATTGCCTCTCTGCTCCTTCGGTGTCTCCTGTCCGGCCTGTATATGGACATTACGCACGCATGATACGCGTATGCACTAGCAGTAATGTGCGTATATATTAGGTGAGTCTGTTTAAACGCAGCAAAAATCAAATGACAACGGCGTTCTTTCCTTTTCGTTTCCTCAGTAAAGGGGTTTACGAGCAACCATTAAGGGCCTATATAACGGAAGCGACCCGCTTTTCAATGCAAGGAGTTTCGTTTTGTTGGTCATGTATACTGATAGCGGAGAACGTGCGTTCGAGTATATTATTTTGCAATAATGATCACGGATTGTCCATTATTATCTCATTTAGATTTGTTTTCGTTTGCACTAATAATAGCTTTGTTTCATCACAAATAGTGATAAATACATCATTAATGGTTTAACGTTGTCGTCGTCAAGGTTTCGAAACAGTGTCCGTACGGAGCGCCAACCACGGCCAGTCCCAAGCTCCCAAAACTGGGCCAATGGGAGGGTGGCGAAAGAGCAGCCGGTGGTAGCTAGAAATATGGACTTGCGCACAATGGGAATCCCGCTGGGAATTTAGTCTGTAGCCCCCGACTCAGTTAAACAAAAGCATTCAAAATTGGTATCCGTTCACTCTCTGCTTGGCAGTCAGCGGAATGTGCATGGTTTTGGTGGTGAAAGTGATTCGGACTACAAGCAGAAAATATAGACACACGCACTGAAAGTATTGACATGACGTACATGACTTGAAATGAAATGAAATGAAAACGCCATAAAATTTAAAAAAAAAACGGATATTGATTTTTTAAGGCCAATACTATAATAAATTTCGTCACCAGACTGACGGCCGATACCGATTGTATCGAAACATCATGAATATTAGCCTAGATAGGCAGCCAGGTCAAAAATTCTATTAGCCTAGACGGAATGTGCAACGTTGTATATAGGCTAGTTGTAAGAGAATGCTCGGCCGGTCACGCGCACGCGCAGTTACTTAAACCGAACTTCATTGCAATCAACAAGTCGTAAAATGACGACAACAGTCATTATGACGGTAACAATCGATAAATAGGATGCAGTCTTCAAAGCATTCGGCGTATTGCGTACGAATTCGTGGTAGCCGTTTTTAGCAAAGGTAGAATCTGATGGCGGACGATCACTTACTGTATATATAGAGAGTGTCACCACAGTTTTAACGTCCAGTCAAATTTATAGCAATATATTGATAGTAGCCGATGGCGAACTCTTTACGATATATACAGAGAGTGTCACCAGTTTTAGCGTCCAGCCAAATTTATAGCAATATATTGATAGTAGCCGATAGCGGACGAACACTTACGATATATATAGAGAGTGTCACCATAGTTTTAACGTCCAACCGAATTTATAGTAATATATTGATAGTAGTTGATGGCGAACTCTTACGATAGATATAGAGTGTCACCACGGTCAAATTCATTGGAAATTTTTCCTACCGTTTTAGCGGTCAGCCGACCACACCAGTCTAAAATGTCTTGCCAAATTTATTTGAAAAATTTCGAGAAAACAAAGTTGAAATGTTAACACAACGAACTATCGGACATTGATGATTGATTTGATCTCGACTTTCCTTTCCCAGAGAAAATATTCGGCTCACCGCAACGAAAAATTAAAATTGATAAATCAGGCAGCGCAATTTCAATGTATTCAGTTGATCTGTGATGCACAGCACTTCCAAATGTTTGACCAACAGCACAGTGCCAAGTCGGTCCAAATTTTGATTCAAATTTTTGCTTTATATGTTCGGCAATGTCTTCTTCTAGTTTTAAATTCATACAAGCACGAACGGCAATTTCTGCGGCGGCTTCCTCCATTTCTGCTGACATGCTTGAAAATGTAATCATTTTTGATGAACCTTTGTTCATTGGATGCATTAACGATCTTGCTACATGCTGTTTTATAGTCCTTACAAGTTGACAATCTTTCCTCTTCCCTTCTTCAAATCGATGTTGACATACTACAGCTAAAATTGAGCATAGTAACGCTAGCAGCACGAGATAGTAGGATGACGAATATGCCACTGTTAAACCTGATGTGTTAAACAATTGTCGCGATCTCGCCTTCGCTGACGCGACACCGACACGAAATATTGTTACCACAAACGTTAGCAAGTTCAATGAAGCAGAAAGCAGGGTTAAAAATGAACGTGATCTTTTCGATGATAATTCTTTCAATGCAGCAGATTCATATTCTTGATCGGTTGCGAGGATAAAAATGGCGAATAGACAGAGCATCGACGGTATTATACTTATGAAAGTTAGCCAGGCGTAGTCAGTTTCGTCCTTAGTTAATACTTCTCTTGATGATTCAAATTCGTAACAGCCCAGAGGTGGCGGGAGCGGCAGACAGTCTAGGAAAGACACCGGGCTCCACTTTGCCCAAGTATTCTCCCGAAACGCCTCAAAGGACAGTAGTATTGACAGTCCATTAAAAACTCCAGCAAGGCCGTACTTTGACTTATCCTTCCCACGAAAGAATTTCATCACTACGGCTCAGTTCCGGTGCGTTTTTCCCGCCAACGCCGCCAAATTTATCCGTCTGCAACCTTCTACGCCGCACGCAGCGACCGACGACATCTCAAAGTCGCGGTTCTGTTTAATTCGGACTAATTCATTATGACGTCACGCGGTTTGTTACGTCACAGTGACACGTTCATTATTCGCGACTGGACTGGACTCCGCCCATTACAAGTATATCTAATCGGCGATTAGGCGACGTTAATCTGAGATAAAGTGATACGTTGATGATGATTAGGTGATGTTAATCTACGTTTAAGTCTGTATCGTTTACAAAGACCCTTGTAATAGGCTCTGCTCTGTTGAGGTGGCTACCGATACCGATATGATAGATGTAGTGAGGGCATCATTTCTGTTTTCCAGACAAATTTATGGAAACTTAGTTTGCAAGTCTTTTGGGTGACTTTAAAACTGCGTGGTGACACTCTCTATTGTAAGTGATTGTCCAACATCAGCTAGGCTACTAATAGGATATCAGATGATCTATGACACAGCAGTGTTGCGTTTCTATAGATATAAATAGACCAATATGCCACTAAATATTCATGTCACACCGTACTATGCTCTCGGAAACATGCTATGTCTATCTTCGGCCTACGCTAAAAATTTCCACCAGATGCAGAAACTGTCATTCAGCCTTGATTAAAATTACAACAGTGGGTTATTTTAGTTAGACAGATGTCAACATTAATTATGATGCTATTTCCGTCAAATATATTATATATAGTTTAGCCGATAGCTGACGATAAATTGATATCGTAAAATAGTTGCACCACAGATTTACCGTCCAGTCTTGATTTAATGAGAATTAAAACATTCACGAGCTTTCGGAGCTCTGCTCCTTCATCCAAAGCTGGACTTTAAGTCTATTGGGAATCTTCTTTACGATTTATATTCACTCTGAGAGAGAGAGAGAGAGAGAGAGAGATTTGGATGTTAGTTTGGTGACTATGACTAGCAAGCAATTGGTAACTGTAGATGACAGTGTCATCATGACACGCTTGATATTATATATGAATACCATTCTATTAATTTATACATTAATCCTGTAATTTGTGTTATTCCAGACAACTAGATTATGTTACGCTAGCAATTAATGGAGATGCATCATTTGCATGCCGTTGTTGGCATGCAGGCGGATTAAAACCGGTCAGAAGAAACTCAAAATGGGAGATAACAGTGAAAATTATCACTCACAAAACAATGGAAACTACGAAAATCACCAGCGAGGTGGTATGGAAGCCCTCATGTCAGCCGCGATTGAACAACAAAACAGAAATTTACAACATGCGGTCGCTTCGAGTGGTTATTCAAGGATGGGGAGCATGCAAGAACAAATAAATGCGTTAATCGCCGCAAACCCCGCTCTGGAAGCTGAAAAAGACAGGCTATTGGCTGTTGCTGCTCGTCAAGCTATGTTTCCGAATATGCCGACATCGGCATTTCCTACAACAGGCCAAAGTCATTTGAACAACCTACCATTCAGCTTTGGATTGCAGCCGATGCCGGGACTAATACCTCAGACAACGATGCCTGGCTATCATAGTATCCCTAATATTTCAACAGATAAAGTACCGACAATCCATGAAAGTGGACCTAACGGGTTGAATTATCCGGGGATACACGCGTTGTCACCGTTTATGAAACTGCCAGGTTATCCAACAATGCTACCAGGAGCCTCAGTTCCTAGCTTGTTTCCTTCTATCGGTAGTCTCAACCCGGCAGTTTTAGGTGCTTACTCGCACTATTATAATGGATTATTCGCAAGGACGCCACACATTCCTCATGTTGACCAAAACACACTTATTAGGATGCATATGAACATGGGTGTTAATGCACCACCGGCGCAACCCGTCGCACCTGAAGCCACAAGCGCACGGACAGAATCACCTATGAGGTTGGAAAACCGACCGCATTTACCGGTGCGGGATCGTGTCCAAAGGCGCGTTTCGGCGCCAATTTCAACCGGGAATCCCCGTTTTCCTATCCAATCTCAGAACGATCCAACAATGGATTTGAGGAAAAGCGTTTCTCCTTACTCAATGAACCACAGAGCTCAAAATGACCCAAAATCTCAGTCACGCATCAATAATCAAATTATCGGAAAACGAATATCGGATATCATATCACAAAATGCAAAAATTTTAGACAGCCCACAGTTAGACCGCGTTAAACCACGTCGACCAACAAGAAGAAACAGCTTAGACGCTTGTACGTTAACCCCACCACTGCGAAAACACCCTCCACTGACAGCAACACATTCAGCTCCACGCTCGATGGACAAGTTCTCGAACACATCAACGACTCCCGACAAGCAAAGGTTCGTGCCAGTCCAAAGTCAAGGGAAACAACCAAATCCGTTCAACGCTTCAAAAATTGTGTCCACGTCGATTCCTGACACTAGAAGTGCTGTTGACAATCGTCTAAACGTTGCTATGGTAACATCTGTTGATAATCTGGAAAATTCAAATCTCAGGCATTCTAGCAACATCCAAAATGCTATTGACGAGTCACAAAGCTATGAGTTTCAATGTCCAGATTGCGGTTCGAAGTTCTCAAAATCTGACACACTAGGAGCACATCGTGAAATGTATTGTCTAAGACGGCCGAAAGACCACGAAAAGAGAGACTCTCCTAATCTTCGGCAAAGCGTCATTCAACACACCCGATCAAATTCGGGCGACACACCTCCACCACACCCTCACGGAGTAAATACACCAGCAGAGCATCACAAAGCGCCTCAAATAGACGAGACAGCGAAAAATCCAGTTCCGGACGCGCTACGAAACATGCATAAAGATCTACACCGAACGAGGAGCGCAGATGCAGCATTTTTAGCGAGAACCCTCGGGAACACCACCCCCTCCTCGGCACTTACAAAAGACAGGCTAACCCCGACGATGCCAAAAAGCTTATCACCACGAACAGGGTCACCTATTCAGAAGAGTTCAATACCGACAAACAAACTACCCCCAAAGAAAAAGCAGTTGCAGTTGATGCGTAGCAATAGTTCAAATCCATCTAGTGGTGAAGTGTCAAAATCACCGACGCATGACGTTACAGCCATAGAAAATGCCATTGTGACACAAACAATGGCCCCAGAACAGTCATCAGAATTTGGAAATTTGAAACGAAAACTGCAACCTCCGTCGTCTTTACCGCTGGAATCACCCAGCAGGAAGAAAGTTCTACCTCCGTGGATCCCGTTGGGTCAAGGGTCACGTTCTGCCCACCCTGCCATGCTGGGACAAAGTGCCACCCATCCTTTAATGGTGGGGTCAAGTGTCTCTCAACCTCCTTTGTTGGGGTCAAGTCCTGCCCACAGTTCCCAACTGGTGTCAAGCCCGACTCAACCTGTAGTATTGGGGTCAATTGGGTCTCATCCGGATGTGTCGGGGTCAAGTTCATCTCACTCTGCTCCTGTTCCATTCATAACGCAGCCTTCCCCTACCGTACCGGCACCGACTTTTCCACCGAGCCCTGCAAAGCAAAAGTCACCGACGTCACCAGTATCACCGACAGTCCGTTCCCCAGCTCGTGGTTCACGTTCACCGTCCAGGTCTCCAACTTCCAATTTAGAGTCGACAATTCCCCGAAGCAACTATCGACTGCTGCTCCATCAAATCAGTATGAGAAACATGCAAGACATGGGCTACTTATCCGAGGCTTACCATCACTCTAAAGACAAAGATTTGAAACGAAACATCGCCGCGTTGCTATGCTCGTCGACAATAAATGACGGTAACGGAACTTCAAAATCAGGCAAACAGTTCCCATGGGAAGTACCAAATATGGAAGAACTCTACCCCGGAAAAGCTAAGTTAGCCCGAAGATTATCTCCGAACGGAGATCTACGATTTCGCAATCAATCGACTCAAAAAACTCCGTTAGGACAATCTCATAGTCGACCGTATGAAAGTACGTTAGAAGTTCACCCAACCGTGACGCGTTGTCATAGTGCAGGTACTAGTTCTGACGTCAACAACAATATTAAACAATATTTGCAAAATAAAAGTCGCAATCAAAAACTAATGCAGCAACAAAATTCAGCTCAAGGCGCAACAAAAACTCACAAACCTCTCATCAGAACAAATGCAAACGCTCGGTATTTGCTCAAATCTCCAACAAAAGACTCAGCATTGACATCTAGTGATAACAACACAAAGAAGCCGCTGGAAATGAGAAAATCTGTCGGACCGACTGAAAGTTCAAAGTTCAAAGTAAAGGTAAAGGTGCCCATTGTGTTCCTCATTATGCTCATTGGGCCGTTTTCAAAGTTCATGGGTGGCCACAGAAAATCGAACTGGCAGTGAAGATATTGCTCGTCTTATCAAAACTCACCCCATTTTAACAATTTAAGCCTGACTGTGTTTGTGAAATTGTCATGTTCTGTTTTAAAGCAGGGGGGATCTCGAAGTCTTCAGCTACTATCCTCCGCCTCATGATTTTAAGCTCCAACCTTGTAACTCTATTTTCTAGGAATCTTTGAAGAGGGCAGTGTCGCACAGCCCGGAATCGTCTCAAGAAAGACAGGCAAAGAGACAAAAATTGTTTCCGATCTTGAGTCAAGTCACAACTTCTGTGAGTACTCGCATCCAGTTTTCATACGACCTCCATCTCCTGAGTCTGCAAACCTAGACGGTTCTAACCTCGATAGTCTGAGAAGTAGCGAAATGATCGCGCTTGAGTTTTCTGATTGTGACTCAGATGATGGTGTCATAAAACGCAATTGTGGACATCATAATTTATCAATAGAAACTCAAAATTTGAAGTCGCATTGTGATGTCACAACCCAGCCAATCGTGTCATCAGCAAATCAACAACCATCAATCGATTTAACTCACGATAAGGAAGGTGATGGTACTCCAAGAAACTCTGAAACAGTTCCAATTAAAGAAATAATTATTAGAATTGTCCTTCGCTGCCTGCCTGCTATATATGGAGTCTTATAGGCCTACCCGTTACCAGCTTATGATAGTACTGTATATTCTTCTTAGCCGTCTGTGCTTCCATCCTCACTGGTGACTGCAACCATTCCAACAAGTTCTCCAAAAAAAGAATTGCCAAGAATAAAATCGGTAAGGCATAACTGTGGTAGCCGTTCAGTTGACTGAGTGGTTTAGACTGTCCGCCTTCTGATCGGGAGGTTCCAAGTTTGATTCCCGACCGAGTCGAATCAAAGACTTTAAAATTGGTATCCTTTCCTTCCCTTGCCTGGCAGTCGGTATCGGGGAAGTGCGGAGAGTCGTGATTGTCATAGTGATCCAGGCTATAAACTGAAAGTATTGACACGTATACCGTAGGCATTGACCTGGCGTAAATGACCTTAGTAGTTGAAAATGCCATAAATTCCTAATAAACAAACAAACTGTGGTGAAATGTATGAACCACTAGTTGGCATTAAATTCTTGATTGACTTTCCGTTCATGGTAATTTGTGCAGATCTAATTATTGTACGCCTTTGTCGTGGGCGTGCCTCAGTTAACACCTCTGTTCAGCTTGCGGAATTACGTGCTTTCCTTCGAAAGGTCACCACAATAACCATCTTCTGCCTGCTGGCCCAGCCCAAACCTTGTGCGTATAGTATGGGTGGTTGGGATAGTGATCCAAGCTATAAACCGAAAATATCAACACAGTTAGTAATTTAGTAGTAGGGTGAAAAATGTTGTGAATAAAAAACCAAAGCAGAATATCTCCTGTCTCGTCACATATGATATTTTGGTTCCAGCGTTTTTAAGATATCGGGACAAGATAACACTACGATCGCTGTTGGAACTGAATATTATTATTTTTTCAGATAAACCCCCACACTGTTCAAACACCATTCCTTCTCCATCCTCACGTTTCACCAAAATTTGGTTACGAGCCGCATCCGACGTTCTGCTCGCTCGTAAGCCCGCAGCCCACGTATATTGAGCTGAAGCAGTCAAACGTATCGATGTACAGCCAGTGGGCGGTGAGCGAGCCGATATTACCAAAAGGCATGACAGTGATGGATATGTTTAAAAGTACGAGGTGAATATGGCATTGCATCAGTCAGGCCTTGCCAACTCAAAACCAGGCTAATCTTAAGGGTCTGGCCCACATAACTTATTTTAACTTTTTTGAAATTTATATCGACCATGGAAATGGGAAGGTTCAAAGTGATATAGAAGCACAACCCTGCCCCTCCGAAAATAGGGAGGGCACTGGAGAAGCATCAGAATTCCAATATTTTTTAATTAAAAATTTTAATATTGTTTTTATTTAGCCGATAACTTAGACAACATAGACTACAATACGATACAAGACTCCCTTTGAGCCTATTAAGATACACTTATTAGCCCAATTTCATCAGTGGGCCCTGGGGACACCTCCCGTAAGCTATGAAGCCACCAGTGCGGAGACACAGAGCCGTTTGTTTTTGAACTCTTGTCAAATCCATTTTTATCGTAGGTTAATGAAACCTTTGTCTCCGTACATCTCGTACAACAGCGTGTTCACTGAACCGCGAGAAAAACTGAAAGTGACTGAAAGCAAAGATTACGAAAAATTTGACCAATCAAAACACAGCATGGGAGAAAGTACCTCAAACCGTACCGAACCGGTTGAAACCAGTCTCAAAACTTCTGAGGACTCGTCACTCCAAAGTAAGAGTTGGAGATTTTGTTGAGAATAGTCTTTCGCACACCACTGATAAAAATACATTTTTAGGTTGGCTCTTTTCACGCATGGTCGATTCTCATCTACAAACCGTGGGCTGCTGCTACACATCTTGCCATAACCAAATCAGGAACTCCGATACAAACTTCACGAAACACGGGCCTCCGAAATCCTCAAAAAACAACATGTTCCCTAAACTCTGTCCCCCGAAAGTTTTCATACAACCTCCATCTCCTGAGTCTGCAAACCTAGACGGTTCTAACCTCGATAGTCCGAGAAGTAGCGAAATGATCGCACTTGAGTTTTCTGATTGTGACTCAGATGATGATGTCATAAAACGCAATTGTGGACATCATAATTTATCAATAAAAACTCAAAATTTGAAGTCGCATTGTGATGTCACAACCCAGCCAATCGTGTCATCAGCAAATCAACAACCATCAATTGATTTAACTCACGATGAGGAAGGTGATGGTACTTCAAAGAACTCCGAAACAGTTCCAATTAAAGAAATAATTTCGAGTAAAGTTCCAGACGAGGCTGCTTCATCAATATCCCATCGTGATGACTGCAAGAAAGAGGTCAAAGGTCATGATAAGGATGAAGCATCTTATAAAAAGAAGATTCGCGAAAGGCTCGCACACTCATTAAAACAGCAGCAATCCACTGACGCGAATATATCGGCAGACCCAACGCTGGTATGTTGCTCTGCATAGTTATTTATTAGAATAAGTCACCACAGATTTAATGTCCAGTCCAGTTTAGTGGAATAATTCACAAGATTTTTGAGCTCTGCTCCTTCATCAGGTGAAGATAGAAGATAGTTCAATTCATTCATTTGAAAATTAAACTCATGTCCTCTATGTAGGCTATCTTACATGGGCTTCATTTACACCTTGGCAAGCAAATATATCATTCTCTTTCTCTCTCTCTCTCTCTCTCTCTGTAGGCTGTCCATCCGATTGGTGCATGTTCTGATGACCCAGCAAAAATATGTGCTCTCTGTCGAATGAAAACAGAAGACGATGACTCAGCAAAAAGAAACGAAGATGGCGGTGAAAGAGATGAGTTGAAGATAACCGGTTCGTTGTAGAATAGGAGAGAATTTATTCCATACTGTGCGATTCCCTCATTTTACTAAAGCCTTAAAATCTTTATTTGTTACACTCTGAGCCGTGCGTCTCTCTCTCTCTCTCTCTCTATCTCTTGTGTACGCCAACCACCCTACTATTGTAAAGTTCAGACGTCAAAACGCAATGCTATACTACTGTTGGTATTTCCTGATCACATGACTATTATTCTCACGTAGTTTTCCACTCTCGGGGCGCAACGTGACTCCGTTAGCCTACCGACCGACATCTTTGTCCCTCCTTGTCAAGACACTTCATGGTCGCACTCGACTTTGTTACTACGAAGAGCGCATATTCACCGGATCAAAATAGACAAACTAATTTTCCTTGTTGCTATGCTTATTCATTCTTATATCTAACAGAAAGTCAACGGCCATCTTCACCCGAGGCTAACGACATTCCATCAACATCCAGTCCAAGAGCTCGTACACCGACGCCTCGGTCAAAAACTCCAGTTCCGTTGACAGTTACCGTCCCGAAAAGAAATCGGGATCGTTCTGGAAGTAAAAGTGGGAGTCACCCTTTGACCCCTGGAATATTGGATAAAGCAAGAGGTACGTTATGCGCCACCTAGTGATTTACAGACTTTTTCGAGTCGGTGTCATAGCGCCACCTAGTGTTTCAGGGACAATTTCGAATCAGTGTCATAGCGCCACCAAGTGTTCCAAGGTCACTTCAAAACGGTATCTTAGCGCCACCTAGTGTTTAAAAAACATTTTGGAACCGATATCGATTATAATTTACAGGTAATGGAACAACCCAACACTGGGTGACAACAACTGAGCTTCAGTCAGTAACACCAAGCCCAAAGCAAGCAGAATTTGCAGACGATCGATCGACAGTCGCCACAAACGAGACAGAAAATCCAACGACGAGTGCTCCATTCGACTCGACCGAGTGCTCAACTGCTAACCCTCCAAACAGGAACCCAGGCTCAGAGCTACATTATCGACAAACATCTGACTCATCATCGCCACCGATTGTGACATCACACGGCTCCTTGGCGGCTGTTGTTTCAGAGGTCATGAGGTCAGCAGCGATGCAGTCAAAGAAAAAAACAAAAAGTTCAAAAACTGAAATGTCCGAGCTTCTCTCACACAGTCGACCTTTGATCCCGACCTCTGAACTTAACGGTTCAATGAACAAACCAACGGACACAGAGAAAAATGCTGACTCAGCGAATTTACAAGAAAATTCACTGAGTTCGTTAGCGATGCTGACGTCATCAGTTGGACCAAACCCGGGATTGAAACGACCGAGACGAGACTCAACATCAAGTAAGACAGCCGATAGTCGGACGCAAAGCTTACAAACCGACAAAAAAAGTGACTCCGATAATTGTCGGAAGGTCGAAGAATTTACCGATAGTAACGAAGAAGAAGATCTGAATTGTGATGAAACAAAGGTAGGTGCTGGCTGATGTGATTATTACATCACTTCCCGTCCAGATTTCGTCATGAAAAATTTATTGCTATTGCAAGAGAGGGAGAGAGAGATTGAATTTTTATCCGCCATTTTAAAGCACCCCATCCATGGCTGGTCCCAGTCAGGGTGATGTATGGGTACTATGCGCTCATTTGGGACTCACGGCAGTTCTGCAGCTACAGCACGATGATTGATATTCGTTTTAGGTCTGTCACTAGGGGGCACTCAGGGCTCATCTGACTCTGCATTATGATGTCATTATTTTGCCGCTTCGCAATAATGGAAATATCTTATGAGCACTAGCGCCCCCAAGTGACAGAGATAAGGTGACGATCCGTCGTTTGAAATTATTGATTGACCAAAATTTTCCAGTGTGAATTTTTCCTATACAGGAGGATTCTACGGATGTGGAAGGTGAATCGTGTAATCCACGACCGCATAAGTGCGCCGAATGCAAAGTGGCTTTCAGAATCGCTGGCCATCTTGCAAAGCATCTACGCTCAAAAGGTGGGTGAATTCACTCAACCCCAGCAGTAAATTAAGCAACAGAAAGAGTATGTGACCACAAATTAACGCCCAGTCTAGTTTATTAGAATAATTCAGAAGCTTTCGTAGTTCCACCCTACTATAGTAATATATAGATTAAATATCCACTTCTTTAACGTCCAGTCCAGTTTATTGGAATACAACTCCCAAGCTTTTGGAGCATAACCCTACTATAGTAATAGATAGAATAAGTCTCCAAAGATTAACATCCAGTCCTGTTTATTGGAATATAATTCACAAGCTTTCAGAGCTCCGCTCCTTAACCACGAGTGGGACGGACCACCAGCTGTGCAAATGAGAGGCTAGCTCCTAGCAATTTTGCCATGTCGTACATATTCGTTAATGACTGATCACTTGACCAGGTCACGTGATAGCAATGCAGAAGAAAACATTAAACCGTTTGAAGCAACAAAAGTTTTCAACTAGTCAAGAAATCTCAACAGGAGGTCAAAGTTCAAACTCGATGGTCACGACAGATCACAGCCCGGAGTCTTCCCCTTCTGAAGAGGTATGAGGGTTCCATTTTTTCGGCAGTTAACAGTTAACAGTTTTTGCGGAGAACCACGTGGTCACGGGAAACACTGTTCGCGGAGAAGCACGTGGTCACGGGAAGCACTGTTCGCGGAGAAGCATGTGGTCACGGGAAACACTGTTCGCGGAGAAGCACGTGGTCACGGGAAGCACTGTTCGCGGAGAACCACGTGGTCACGGGAAACACTGTTCGCGGAGAACCACATGCTTATGGGGCTGGTAATGATAACGGTCCGTTGTCTGTTTTTCAGCTTCTTACGCAACTGGGCGAGGCTCAAGTTCGAGCTCTTTTCGAAGGGAACGATGAATACGCTGAGATCAATACAGGGGCTGAAGCAACCGTGGCCGAACTTGTACCGGAAGCTTCAGATGACGAGACGGACGGACAAACAGGAAACTCAGATCCGCGACCGTTCAAATGCATAGCGTGCAGGGTGGCCTTCAGATTCCAGGTAAAGGTCAAACTTCTAAATTTCCAGTAGCTCGTACCAGTGACTATTGACCGAAGCTGGACGTTAAATCTGTGATGAATCTTCATATTGGTCATGATATGGACCTGTTCAAAACCGGCAGAAGTATACCGTAGCGTATTATTTAATATCCAGATTACTTTCTTGAGCATAGAATAAAATCTTCTCTGTCGTAGGGCCATCTGGACCGACACTTTCGTTCCAACACACATCTTCTTGCCGTCGGCCATTTTGAGAGGGATATGCCTTCACTAAACCCCGCCCAAAGCCATGATGGTGAAACCGCCGAGTTGAATTGCGAAGCAGGCTTCACTGCTGAACAAGAAGGTAGCCGTGTCAAAAAAGATGTATTGTTGCATAACAATAACTCGAGTGACGTCGGCAATGACGTCACCGAAAATCCAAAACCATTCATATGCCTCAAAGATTTGAATTGCCAGTCATCAAACACTGATCACCGATTGGATGCGACATCTGTCAATCAAGTACCTGGACATTCTGATTGGTCGAAATCAACGTCTTCAAAAGTGAAAAAATTTAATGGCTCATTGCATAGTTCCAGCGTTTTAGATGTCCCAAACACTTTGAATTCAACGACACTCAGGCCGTTAACCCAACCAACTCCAAGCTATGAAGTCACGCCCACTTTGAGTGAAGTGCCACTCCCATCCACATCACCAGTGCCACAGATAAAGCAGCTAAATTGTTCCAGCCCGGTTGCTATATAAAATATGTGGGCTTGTATTATTGTGTCATTAGCAAGATGAATTGAGCTTGTCATAGCAACCGTCCGTAAGATCACCCGGTCCTTGGAATTTTATAAAAGTCCATTATTACATCACTGGCGAGATCAATTGCGGTTGTCATGGCAACGGTCCGTCAGATGACCCGGTATAAATGTTGATTATTGCATCGCCTCAGTAAGCGCTAAAGGTCGTGCGGACCTCGATTTGGTCTCTAGTCACACCACGCGTTCCTCAAAAGGTAAGTGACTCTCGGTGCAGTCGACCATGACCCCTCGAGATCGACTGTGCCAACAACATCACTGGCAAGATCAATCGAGGTCGTCATAGCAACGGTCCTTAATATGGTCCAGGTCTGATTTAGTGCCATCACGAGTTAGATGGCGTTAGGTAAATTTTTTTTCGAAGTTTGCGAATCCTGAACCGGATAATTCCGGTATTTACTGGACTTGTTCCGTCTATTATTCTGCCAAAAATATTTTTTTTTTTGCTACAATTTTTGTGAAACAAAGGTTTATTGTTTTTTTCGTATTTGTGGTACTTTGCCGGTGCCTTTTTGTTTCTCTTGGCTCTGTGTGTGTTTTCCGTTGGTGGCTTTAAAGCAGTGGTTCTCAACCCTCGGTCCGCCAAAAACTTACAAGTTTGCGAATATGCAATAGCAAATCTCTTAATTATCCATTTCCTGAATCTGTAAATACGTTTCCTGTTCGCTTTTGCGTGAATGTAGCGGCGCGTCGGCGAAACAAGTCATGTGACACGTATTCATATGAGCGTGAAAACGATGTGATACACGCCAATATAATAGCAGTTTTCAGGAATAATGTGCTTCGGCGCTGGTCCGCGAGGTTGAGAAAGACTTCTTTGATGTCTCGGGTGAGTATTTGGGATTGCACCTGGCTCCCATCCAGGTTACAGAGGATGTTTCTTCTGATGTGGAGAATATTTTTTTCATATTTTGTTTCAATTATTTCATAATAATGCAGTTCATGATTGTCCTTTTTATCTTTTTCGTTGGAAGTTCCATTTTTTTGTTTTGTTTCGACCAAACCTCCAAGTAAGAGCATTCAGGTTATTGTCCTTATTTGGGCATATTTGGTCTTTTTGAATATTTTCTTCCAAAGGGGTGCGATTTTACGTCACAATATTGCAAGCTATTGATGAAATCATAATGGTTCTAAATTGATGTTAATCATGCAATGTCTGTCTCATTGTGATGACCTCATAATGAAATATAATGCGATGACATCATAATGAAATTTGATGACGTCATATTGATTATATGTGGGGTTTGACACAATTGTTATGTTTGCCTCATTGTGATGTAATTGTTGATGGAGATTTTTAATTTGTGATGACACAGAATAGATTTTGTCATAATAAGTGTCTATGAGATGGGATAACCATTTTTTCAAATTTTTTTTGGAAAGTCAGTTGGGCGTTAAAACTGTGGTGACACTCTCTATATCTATCGTAAGTGATCGTCCGCCATCGTCTGCTATCAATATATCGCTATAAATTTGGTCGGACGTTAAAACTGTGGTGACACTCTCAATATCCATCGTAAGTGATCGTCCGTCATCGGCAACTATAAATGTTCTGAATTCCATTTTTCTGAAAGGTGCAAAGCATAAAAATTTTTTATTTCTACTGAAAAGTTGAATGTTGTGCTCTCAGTCTCAGTCTGATTTGACTTGAGAAGAACATTTCCAGGTAGTGTTCGGGTTTGAGGTACAGCAAATAGAAGAGACACAATTTTACGGTGACGCACAGACTGTCGGTTAGGCGACCGCGCGTTGGAGGCGAATATTTCGGCTATCACGACATCCGTCTCACCTCTCTAATTGGCATTTAAAATTGTCATCCGCCATCGTATTTAGACGAGCAGCCTATCACTTTGGAGGCGCCAAAACCATAGCGGACTTGTCGTTGTTTGTTTATTTGAAATTTATGGCATTTTCAACTACTAAGGTCATTTACACCAGGTCAATGCTTACGGTATACGTGGCAATACTTCCAGTTTATAGCCCGGATTACTATTACAACCACGACTCTCCGCACTTCCCCGAAACCGACTACCAGCAGGGAAGGAACACAGCAATTTTTGAAGTCTCGTTTGAATCAGTCAGGAATCGAAGTTAGAACCTCCCGATCAGAAAGCAAACAGTCAAAACCTCTCGGCCAATGCGAGACCTGTCTTTCTTTCGAGGCACCAAAGTGTGACCCGCGTTGCTTTTGACGTTTTGAAGCGCCAAAGCCATACCAGACTTTTCCTATTGAGGCGCCAGAGCCGAGACCCGCCATAATATTGAGGTGCTACAGCAAGACCGCCTTACGAGGCGCCCAAGCCAGACTGGTTCAAATCATCACTGCCTTTTCTGATTCCCTCCGAAAGCTCTCCGACGGGTCACTTGTTTCTAGAACTGAGTCTCGTTGTAACATGAATATTCCGGCACCACTACATACCAAAAATTCATATTGTATCATCATAATAAGCAACAAATAGTCCAGGGTCACTCACAGAAAATTTAAACCCTCGAGTTCTTGAGTAGTACTTCAAATTAGGGGTACCTTTAGTTCTTTAGGCCTCCGTAACATTATTGGGTGCCTCAAAATAAGACTCCTTAATATTGGGTGTTTCAAAATACGGGACTCTTGGCCCCATTAGATATGTTGGTACCTCAAAATGGGTCCGGGTCCAGATCAGCTCCCCAGCTTCGGTGCTTTCCCCCTCTGAGCGACCCTGGTCGAGATAACGGCAGGCAATCAAATAGACAAAAGTATAATGTCGCAACAAAGGTATAATCCAGCCTCAGTTTACTGATAGCCTTTCCTCTCAGCGGCTCCACCCGCTGAAGGACCAGAGCTCCGAAAGCTTCTGAACTTGTTGCCAAATAGACTGAGGCTGGACATTAAATTTGTGATGACATCGAACCATTATCTACAAATAAGGAACATTGACAATGGAAACAGTAGACTTTGTTCAGATGCCATTATGACATCATAAGGCATAACAGTTCTGCATGGCTGATCTTGCAGTAGCGTCTGCTTTTCGCAGAAACAAAGTTCATTTCACTATTCACGCACAATCATATCCTTCGAGCCAACACACAAAGGAAACATTGATAGTAGCTAATAGAGGACAATCACTTACCGTACAATAAATATATAGAGAGTGTCGCCATAGTTTTCAACGGCCAGCCAAAATTAACGCCTAAACTGTGGTGGTTCTCTCTATATCTGATGTAAGTGATCGGCCACTATCGGCTACTATCAATATATCGTTAACACAAAATACACGTACGGTATTCCTCCGCCGCCCGGCAATATGCAGCAAAAGTGTTAAAGATCTTATAAAAAATGTTCTACCAACATACATACCATACAATTATAATAATCGAACCATACAGCTTAACATATTCAAAATTCTGTAAAGGAAGTTTGTGCATTGAGGACACAATATTTTGGAAATCAGCTAGAAACCCGTGTCAAGTATTAGAAAATTCTCACACAAGCTGCACATTTTCTGAAAATCCCAACGTTTTCTCGGTGGACATCTTGAAATCTTGACTAGGCGGAATTTTTTCGTCTTGTTGACCCCCCCACCTCCACTCAATCCAAAATGTATAATTTAACCCCAAGGCTGAGGTGCAAGCCACAGTGTAAAGCAGGGCATTTATCTAATTTCCTACATTTTCGAGTTGCTAAATCGATGGACATGAAAATGCATGAATATCTAGCGAAACATTTCTCAACAAAAACAGGCAACAATAAAGGCAGACCAAGCAAACCGCAGGATAAATTGAAAGATTAATTAAATGAAATCACAAACGACTCGACCCTAGCCCGAAAGTAACCTATAAGTATCTCAGTTCAATCTGCTCCATATTTAGCAAGGTAAAGCAGATTGAACATCACTACCATCCCAGTCAGGTCTTAGCTGGGGATAGGCACATTGAAAGATTCTAATCAAGCCACCAATGGATCTACTTACCTACCTTTAGCCATAACATAAAATTTTTAAATCAACTTTTCTATATAGGGACAGTGGCGTATCTGGTGGGAAATTTAGAGGGTTCGCAATAAAACAGATACACCACTGTATATTGTATACCAGATATTTTTGTTATGCCCTCGCCTAGAGAGACGGACTCAAATCGAATCAATAAAGGTTTGATTTGCTCAACTTTGTTCCTATCTACAGTTTCAAAACCGCTCTAATTCTCTATAGCTTCTCTGTAACATGTTGAGTCAAGTCTGTTATTCAGTAATGGTAATTCCACATTTTCTGCGGCCCCATTGGTCCGTCATTTAGCATAGCCCAGCCCAAGCTTATCAAAGTTCCATATTTTCAGTTTCGTCCTCCGAGAAGTCACTTATCGACGACTCATGACCAGATTCACTATCATCACAGCTATTGTTTTGCTTCTCAGCCTCGGCAAGAGCATCCTCGGTTGCGTATCGCTTAACGTAGTCTTTAATTTTTGCGATATATTCAGGTGGTTTGTGCAGATACAGAGCAGCGGCATCTCGATTTAATGGGTCAGCCGGGTTCGGATATGACAATAATTGAGGTAGGAAAGTGTCAAATACATTTTTGAGATCATAAAGAGGGCTCCAGGTTTGATTTATGACGTCTAAACACACTGTTCCTGACGCCTCGTCAATGTTGGGATGGTAAATTTTGTTCAGGAATCCAATCGATGGTGACTTGAACGGGTATTTGTCTGGCAATTCAACTCGTACTTTCCAAACACCACCATCGTACGGCGTCTCTGCAAGAAAAAAATTCAATACATTCACATCACGATTTACATTTCATTCCAATAGGCGTCGGGTACTAAACCGGTACCGGTAGGTCTCAGGTTAAAATCTTGATCCTGGACCACAGCAAAGATGTTGAAGGGGTTATTTGCAGCTAAAAAATTGCAAAAAAAAGTAAATTTAAACCATTACCTTTAGGCCCTCTAAACTTGACAATAAATTCATTCAATCCGCCGAGAAGTGTGACCTCATGGTTGCTTTCAATAAGCTTTATGACATCAGTATCCATCCTTCGCTTGCCAGGATTCGGCGAAGACATTCTTGGGTCAAGATACTAAAATTTCGGCAATGTAAAATCTATAGCTTTTAAAAAACTAAATTCAAGTGGAAATTTAAGAATTTTAGTAAAACGGGCGCCTCTGTCTATATTTCATCCACGAGAAGGCCAGTGAATTCGGCCCGCCTGGAAATCGTGTTTCGTAAAAACTCCAAGTGGTTTTGGTTGCTCCTTCCGTGCTGTTTATAATAATAAAATCTCTATATATCATCGCACCACCGCCATAACTACACCGCAATGACACTAAAATGACCCAACGCCATATATTTTGGATGAGGCCGTGCTTTTCCGAACTAAACACGACCTCTTTGTGAAATGCGTTGGACATTTGCGACAGAAAATGTAATGATATCAGGAATATGCCTGTAACGGGTATACTTATTTATAATCTACCGTTTTTTACCATAATATACACACTTAAAATACTGCATAATTCCACCCTCCACCTCCGCAATTGACCTGTCTGCGAGGTAACCTTCCTTTGTTTGTGTGGTTTGCAACGCGGCTCAATGCGGAGGTCTATTGAGAAAAAATTTCGCCCGGTAAACAATCAAATCCCTTTTTCCTCGCTGATTATCAGCTGATCGAAATCTTGCCTACCCTACTCTTTATAATTGACACCTATCACATATTTAACTACAGAAATCAATCAGTAAAAGTGTACAAATTACTGTTAATTTCTGTCTGGTAGCCAGGTATAGTTAGTAAATCATTGATCCCGTGTCTTCCTCCTAGGAATCTCTATGCTATTTTCACGATTAGGATTACTTTTGTTCCTTGTGTAATTTCTCGTGTAGACATCGCACAGTAGACCTTAGCAACGACTTATAATTAAATGTATCTCATTGGCCTAAGGCAGCGTTGGGTTTGGAAGATTCGGGTCTGACCCGGACGATGCCCCAAGCTGCAGTAATGAAACTTCGCCACCGCCCCCTACAAGTGGGTTTATTTGCAATAGAAACCCTCAAACCGTCTATGTTAACATATGTACAATTCGTATATTAACAGAACTTTTATCAAGGAAATTTGGGAAATCTTTTTTCATGATAGCAAATCTTTCTGCTTGCTCATTGAGTCGCGTGCTATATATCTCTATGGTCGTGTGACGTATAACTTCCAGCTGGCGTCACGCTCTGCTGCTTAGATCGAACACACTTTCCTGTCTGATTCAGACTTGCCGTCTTCGCAATGTCAATGTCTTTCGAGCGCAAATATTGAGAAATGCAGATTCCTCAGTATGGTAAGTCTAATGGTAACAGTGGGTGGGTGGCGGTGGGTCCGTCATTTAGTGGCAGACAGACAGACAGATTTATTGATTGAGTCATTCATGAGTAAATTAGTAAAACATGAGAGGAAAACGACTGGGCTGCAGCGAAGCGATTGGGTGATCATCTAGTCAGCTGCATTCATGATGACTCTATGAATAATGTTTATGGTTACACTGTATATTGTTTTAACTTTCTGCTGATATTTATTTATATTCTGCTTATATATTTAATCGAGGACACAATATTCAACTCCTTTCACTGCTCGGCTGACTGGAAGACCGTGCGTCTCTACGCCAGCACCCTTTCAACTTCCTTCTGTGTTATACTTACGTGCAAATATAAACCTTTCTGTCTAATAATATTTATCCCCTTATATCTTATATTTTCTCAGGTCATTTCTAACACGAAAAAGAGCTCACTGTATAGTTTATAATTGTGAGTATCGCCATCTGTTAAGAAAGGTTTAAAGCAATAAGTTGTGTTTGACCATTGAGACAAAACCAAAATGTCAGAGACTGTTGCTCTAATAGAGAAATACAAGGCAAGACTTGACCCTCAGTACGAGTTGAAAAAGGTAAGTCAAGTTGTTTAATTTTTCGATATGATGATAGGATATCTGTAACTTCTTCGTTAGATGGCCAGTACAATGAAGGTACTTTTGCATTTAACTTCGATAGCCTTCCAGCTCCTTCAGCGTCTCCTTGTCCAGCCTGAATATGCATGCACCAGTAATGTGTGTGCGAGTCTGTGTAAATGCGGCAAAAAGAACAAAGGACCAAAATATGCTACAGTAGAAGCCCAAGCCCTTCACAGCTTGTAAGAAAAAGTTTGGTGTCCACAATCTACCTGCAAGGCTCCCAAAATTGGAATCACAGCTCCACTCCTTCAAATGGTCAAAATGCCTTACTTGTTTCAGATATATCGTGCCCTTCAAAAGCTCAATGAGATTGACATGACGGTGACTTTATTACGGGTAAGTCAACTTAAAAGTAACCCGATTTATTTGGTTTTTCATAAATTTGACGAATCTAGCGAAGCCAAAGGTGGACGATCCGTATATAGACACAGAAAGAAGATCCACCACAGATTCAACTCTTATTACTCCAGCTTCGATGTAAAATCTGTCGTGATCTTCTTTACAATATCTATTGATCACCCGCCATTGGCTCCACTATATTCTTGAATGAAATTATCATTTATTGCATTCGAGCTCTTGTTGAGGGAGAGAGAGCATCACTCCTTCACCTGATGATGGACATTAAATGAAATCTGTGGTGAATCTTCTTTACAATAACAGTCATTAAAGCTGTGACTACACTCTTAATGGAGTACCGATATGTTATTTTTCAGGATACTGGGGTTGGACGAGCGGTTCATAAACTTCGAAAAGAGAAAGGTCTCGGAGAATTTGCTCGAGAGATTGTTGCAAAATGGAAGAAAATTTCTAACACAGGAGATCAAACTAGGTAAGCTTGGGTGAGACATTATCCTCGTTATTAAATACGCTATGGCGTACGGTGTGCCACTTTCTAAAATGTCGTCCTTTATGACGTCATACAGAAGAACCAGTCGATTCAGGTTTACTTCCAGTTCAACTCAGAATTTGCTTGTTATGAAGCTGCTTCTGATGTCTTGGTGGGCAGATTAACAGTGGAAATACAGAGAAGTTTTTATCAGATATCGACCGTCAGGAAGCTCACCTACCGATAGAAATGGGCAGATCGAGTAATTTTTGATTTCGAATACGAATTGAATCAGCACCTTTCAGAACAAAAAAATAGGTGAAGCGCATTGAGAAGAGGCCGAGCAAGGAGTGTTTGAGAAAGAATGAGGAAGTGAGCGTCGCAGTTTTTACCTAAAAGATTTGACGTTCGCTAGGGGGTGGAAGTAAGCCCGATTCAAAATTTGCGGTCGAATCGAATCACTTGCAGATCGAGTTGCCTATCCCTACCCGTCATTTGTCGTTATTATTTCAGAAGTGATGCTGTTGCAAGCAGAATTAAAAGAGAGCCTGTGGAATATGATCCTGCTTCTAACTGGAACACATCGACTTTAAACAATAATGTAAGTGCCTAGAGAAGTAGCTGGCAACCGCTGTCCGCGGAATTCTCAATTAATTTGAAGTTAAAATTTTGAACTCTATGATAGAAAGCAAACAGTTAGACAGTCTGACTGTTGACGAAGGTGTATTGTAGTCACCATAAATGGTATAAATGATACACAAGTACATTATGAGGTCTGCGCGAATGACCGTATACAAGATTCAAAGCCGGTTCGCAGAGCGTCTTGAAGAATGTAATTTGTCCGCCTGCCTGAAAAGGTTGCTGACCCTGGCCTAGAGTTTATATAGAGCTATGTTCTCTCTATATCTCTCTCTGTCTTTCTGAGTGGATAGAGTAAGTCTGACTTAAAGTAGGACAGGAGCTTCACATATTTCAAGCCATGTCATAACTTCAACATTTTCCTCTTAGGGTGGAGATCAAAAAGGTGGGGAAAAATACCTCTGGATTATCGATAACTCCGGGGTTACATAATCCCGAGTTATCCGTCACATTAATTGCGGTTGCAAAAACTCAGGTTTTTTCTGGAGGTCCGCGGATTACGTAACTCCCGAGTTAACGACCATGACTAAGCAAAACAGAACCTCATGTGAAGTGTCGCGTGAAAGGTTATCGCTGCAGCGGATTGAGATTGGCAAAACGCGAGAGTTGAAAAGAGAAGGCGTACGTAGTCATTATGGAAATCCAGACATTGCTCTCTCTCACTAATCACAGTGCTCTAAAATATTATACTGCCTCGACATAATCGCCTTCTAACGCCCGATAATCCCATTCGTCACGAGCGAAAAATGAATTCTGCTAGATAACCCTGCCCCGTAGCAGGGTTATTTTAGCGAGATTATCTGCCTGAAATAATCCGTGAATCAGTAGGTTAAAAAATAACCCGGCTTTTTGCAACCGGAAAAACCCCACCAACACGGATAACTCGAGAGTTATAAAATAATCCACTTTATTGCTCCACCATTTACAAGTTACCGTCCTGCAAGATCGGTGAAGCGTGAAACAATAGATGAAGATGAAGACGAGTACGACCCGTCACAGAACTGGCAACTAGAGGTTTGTAATTTACTGCGAAATCTCTTTTTCTCTCCCCTTCTCTTTCTCACTCCCTCTCTCTATTTCTCTCTCCATGTTAGGGGTGTGAAAGTGAGGTGGAGTTGCGTGCTCTATGGTTCCCACTCGAACCTCCACTTGTCGTCAGACCAGTCGGAAACTGGTTCTCTCTCTTTTTTCATTTAGGGGGTCAAGTCAGAGCCAGACGTTCCAGCGTATGATCCGTCGTCAAGCCCGGTTCGAATAAAAAAAGAAATATCACCTAAACTAAAAAAGAAACATAGAGAGAAGGAGCATGGAACCCCCAAAAAGGTGAGAGGTCAAATTTATTGTATCTGCCTGTGAGTGCGGTGTAGAGGGGTAAACACCCGACGGTGTCATCCATTCATGTGCAGTGTATGTAGACCACCCAACAGAGTGATTGGTCTGGAGAACCTGGACGAGGCCACCAAGCAGTGACTGTTCTAACATCTAGTCTGAGAAAAAGAAAAAAACGACCACAGATTTAACGTCCAGTCTTGGTTTATTATTCCCAAGCTTTCGGAGATCCCACTCGTTAATTCAACCAAGTAACCGATGGACTTTAAATCTGTGGTGAATCTTCTTTCTCAATAAATAAACATAAATTTCTCTCACTCCTTTTCGTAGGCTCTGGAAAACCAACAGAAGATTCGACACAGACCAGTGAAAACGAAAGTGCAAGAAAAACGCCATCGACCTGTTGCCAAAGCCACGCCCATTTCCAGGTACGCACACTTTCTGAGTCTACGATTCTAAGATGGGGGACTGGGAGTTTATGGTTACTAGTAATAGACACTTGGAAGCGATTACATCCGGATCGAATCGAAATAGACTCGTAGCAACGAGATTGCAAAACTTCTTTTAAATACTTATTAAAAATTTCCGACAGCATCATTTTGGTGCCCGTGTTACCATAGTAGGGTGAAGCGTGTGGTGGATCCAATGGCGGACGATCAATAGATATTGTAAAGAAGATCACCACAGATTTAGCGTCCAGCCTTAGTTTATTGAGAATTAGAACATTCACAAGCTTTCTGAGCTCAGCTTCTTCATCAAGTGAAGGTGGAATGACTGACTCGATGTCGTCACAATATCTATGATTCTGTTTTTAATTCAAATTATGCAATTATGATTCATTCCATTTCAGTCCAGTTCAGTCCTTCACCTGATGAAGGAGCGGGCTCCAAAAGCTTGTGAATTAAATCCCAATAAAGTAGACTTGACGTGAAATCTGTGGTGACTTGATAAATCTAGTACTATTTGGATCGTCCGCCATCGGCTCAACTATTAATCTCTATATATGTAACATACAGCGTTATCAGTATTAGCGAAGTCAAACTATATTCTATGACCTACATATGTAACATATTTTAAAGGTATGAGCTGGGGGGAGCTCCTTCAGATAATGAAATTGAAGAATATGATCCATCCGACAACTTTGAATTATCAAACAACTCTTCAGAAGCTTATGACCCCGAATCTGATCAAGAGAATTATGAAGAGTATCAAACTGGTCTGTACAGGATCTCGCACCAGCTAAATGTGACGCTGGGCAACCAATCAGATGAAGAGAATGATTATGACCAGCCAAGCATGGCACAAAGCAGCCAATCACATGAAGGAAGTGATTCTGAAGGATCTGATGAGGGAGATGAGCCTGGTATGGTAATTTTTACAGTAAATTCTTTAAACATCCTGCTGGCTTCTTGGCGTAGGCTGTCGGCCACGAAACTGGTAGGGCCCGAGTTCATATCACCAGACAGCATAATCCAAAAGATGTTAAAATTGGTATTCGTAGCTGCTTCGCTAAACAGCCGGTACAAGTAGGCAAGAAATGTGTCTGTTTGTAAACCCACAAACTATGCACAACGTTCCCCATGATCACTCGGTTCCATGTGGTCACAGTGTTCCCCATGAGCCCAGTGTTCCACGTGGGCACAGTGTTCCCCATGAGCACTTGGTTCCACGTGGGCAGTGTTCCTCATGAGCAACGTGCTCCCCACGAACACCATGTTTCTCATGAGCACAGTGTTTCATGTGGGCACAGGGTTCCCCATGAGCACATGATTCCAGGTGAGCACAGTGTTCCCCATGAGCACTTGGTTCCACGTGGGCACATTGTTCCCCATGGACAGAGTGTTCCCCATGGACACAGTGTTCCCCATGGACACAATGTTCCCCATGAGCACTTGGTTCCATGTTGTCACAGTGTTCCCCATGGACACAATGTTCAAACTGAGCACTTGGTTCCACATGGGCACAGTGTTCCCCATGAGCACTTAATTCCACGTGGGCACAGTGTTCCCCATAAGCACTTGGTTCCACGTGGGCAGTGTTCCCCAAGAGCACGTTGTTCCCATGAGCACATGGTTCCCCTTGAGCCCAGTGTTCCCAATGGGCTCGGTAAAAGCACCCAGTGGAAAACCTTCTACACCTTCTATTGTTTTACGAGTTGAAACAACACCTTTTTTCGAGGCTCCGTAGTCTCCTCAATGCGCGGGCGGTTCAGTCCATTGCAATAGGCAGGGATGGATGAGTCAGAATTGAAAATTTTGAGCACTACGATTCTGTGTTGATCTTTTTACAATATCTATTGATCGTCCGCCATCGGCTCACCACATATTTAACATCCAGCCTTAGTTTATTGAGAATTAAAACATTCACAAGCTTTCGGAGCTCCGCTCCTGTGGTGATCTTCTTTACAATATCTATTGATCGTCCGCCATCGGCTCCACTACGCTCTTCAATGTAGAATTTGAAAATTTCTTAGGAAATTACCTTCTTCATCCTCACAAAGCAAGGAAGGATATGAGTAATCATTCGAGTCAAGACAGCGAAACAGAACCGGTGAGTGACGGAATATACTTCATTAGTTAGAAATAGAGATTGGATTATTAGAGAAACTGAAAACACTAGGTGGCGCCATTGATCCCATTCTGAGATGGACTTAATATAGAATATTTAAGCAGGACGGAATAGTGGGAATAGCGAAAGACTTTTGCAGCAAAAAGTGAGCCTAAAACTGAACTAGGTGGCGCTATTGATCCTATTCCAAAATTGGTTTTAATTCAAACAGGACGGGATAGTGATGTAATGAAAGACTTTTGCCAAAAATTGAAAATAATATGCCGAACACTTAAGTGGCGCGATTGATCAATAAAGATTGAAAGCGATTCGAAGCTTAATGGCACCACCTAGTGGAATGTCGCATTGAAAAAAGGCAATTGCCATAGCAACCCTGCGTTCTCAGTTAATCAGTCTAATACTCCTGTCTAACTGTTCTAACCGTATGATATTTTCCAGACACCTGACTCGTTCGTTCAAGCAACAACTCTTTATTCTCGTAACAAAAGCGTCGACAGTGAAGACGGAATGTGGGGGTCAAGGGTCAACATTGGTAGAGAAAATACAGAAATGAACAATTCATCAAAAAAGTCGTCGAAAACAAAAAATTTGGTTATAGAAAAATCAAATTCTGTCACAAAAAGTGAAAAACCTAAAAAAATGAAAATTAAAACTGAAAACTCAGCAGATACATCAAAATCCTCAAAAATTGGCCGAGACTCTAAAAAACGAAAATCTGGTGAAAATTCAAAATATGAGCCCACAAAGAAAAAATCAAAGCCGGTCAAAGGTGAAAGGTCAGAGGTCAGAGAAGCCAACTTCCTGTTTGAAAACATCCCAGATATTGCAAAACCTTCAAAAAGGAAACACAAAACAAAACCAAGCTCAAAGCAATCAAGCATAAAAAACACAGAGCCAAAATTAAACTTACATTTGCCAAAAATTCAAGCCACTTATCGACCGCTTCCGCAAGTCGAGACAAACTCGTTCAAGCATAAAGAAGTCGCACTTACAGACAACGAAGCCGCGGAACTTCATTCAAAACGACAGACTAAGAAAATGCTTGTTTATTCGGGTGGCGGAGGAGGATTCATACCAAAGATGATGTCGTTATTCGACCAATGCATGACTGTACTGATGAATAATATTGATGGTCAGTGGCGATATAATATTTTTGCTATCATGCATGGATAACCTATTGCAGAGGTGCTCATTCCCAACCCCCTTCACGTGATGTGTCAGCCCCCCGCCCACTCCCGTTGGTCAATAATCAATATATAAAGAAAATTCACCACCGATTTTGTTGATTTTTGGAAAAACTAAATATTTGGTGCCGCCCAGCTAGATAGGGGGGCTCAGAGATTGATTTCCGACCGACTCAAACCAAAGAGTCTAAAATTGGTATCCATTCCTTCCCTGCTTGACAGTCGGTATCGAGGGAATGTTGTCGTTGTGATGGAGATCCGGGCTATAAACCGGAAGTATTGACACGGGCACCGTAAGCATTGACCTGCCGTACACTACCATAGTAGGGCCGATAGCGTTTTCTATTCACATTTGCCTGCTGTTTATTACCAAGAGTAGGGTTAAAAACGTACTATCCATTTGCTAAAGTTTTTTAACTCTGCTTTCTCAACTTTTCAGCGATTGAATCATTCGGTCCGATTCCGTTCGATATCGTTCAACCCATCTTAATTAAATGCACACCGGACCAGCTATACAGGCTCGAAGACTTTAATCCTTACCTTCTGGAAGATACTGATCCGCTCTGGAAGGAACATTGTAGCAATGAGTTTAGAAGTAAAATTCCGGACGAGATGGAATCATGGAGGGAGATGTTTCTACGGTTGAGCGATGAAAGGGAACGAAAACTTGCAAGCTTGACTCATATGATATCAATGAAGGAAGCAAAAAAGAAACCATTGGAGAAAAAGGTAATTTAGATCCTTGAGCTGTGAAAGCTCTCTCTTTCTCTCTCTCTCTCTCTCTCTCTCCCACATGCATTTGTGGGGCTGCTCTGAGAAGATTTACTCTGAATTTCACAAAAATGGATCTACTTCTCTCTCTTTCTCTCTCTCTCTCTTTCTCTTCTGTCTACAAAACGGGTACATGAGCCTTTCCAAAGTAATTGAGATCCTTAAGCTGTGAATGCTCTATCTCTTTCTCTCTCTCTCTCTCCTTCCCTACTAAACGGACAAATGCATTTGTCGGGCTGCTCTAAGAAATTTTACTCTGAATTTCACAAAAATCCATCTCTCTTTCTCTCTCTCTCTCTCTCTCTCTCTCTCTGCCAGGTACATGAGGCTGTTCCATGAAAACCCAACCTATATGCAAATCCTATTTTCTTGTAGGCGATGCTAGCGTACGTTGGAGCAAACGCAAAACCACCTCGAAGCGTTCGTCGGGCTCAGGAGAAATATGGTACTGCCGGAAGGTCACGGCCTTCATCAAGTGTTATGTCACAATCTACATCAGCTATGCGAAATCATCTAGTCGAATCACGAATGGCCGTTCCGGTCGGATCAATAACGGCTGCAACGGTGGATAGAGTGAACAGGTCTCAACAAATCAGTCAAATAAAAAAACGTAAGTCTCTCCTAGTCGCAGCGAATCAAATCACAAAGTGTTTGAATTTATGCAAAGACTATTTCGGAACGGGGTCTATAACGCCACCTAGTGTTTGACGAGGCATATTTGGAACCAAATTGAATTACAAAATATTCGAATCTATTCGAAGAAAATTTCAAATCGGATCTATGGTGCCACCTAGTGTGAGACTCGTTTTTAGTTTTGAGATCATTTTTGGTCTCACTCCCCACACCCCCCATAATTAGGGGGGTCCCAGTTCAGCTCTCCTTAAGTCACATTTGGTGGCATTTTCACGCCATATTTGTAGGCTTGAAACCGTCTATGGCTCGTCAATTTTTGGCTCAAGTCAACCGTGACGAAATTCATTGTGACATCACTTGTTTTCAGCTCGAATCGCTCCGATGATGGCAAAAACTTTGAAATCAATCAGTAAGACGAGATATAGAAGATAATGATGAACTTTGACCTCTGACCTGTGGCCTTGGGTAATAAAGAATTATGACAGGAGGTCTCTGACCTGCAACTTAAGGTAGTGATGACCTCTGACCTCCTATTTGAGATCTAAGGTAATGATGAACTTTGACCTCCGACGTGCCACCTAAGGTTATGATGAACTTTGACCTCCGACGTGCCACCTAAGGTTATGATGAACTTTGACCTCCGACGTGCCACCTAAGGTAATGATGAACTTTGACCTCTGACCTGATATCAGCAAACCATCCAGTATCAGTTACTCTTTTCGCGATCTAGGGGTCACAACCCCAACCCCAAATGGGGTAGCCTACCGTCGCCAAAATTGGCCAACAGTGAACCTGACAAATTTGGAATCAAGTGGTTCAGTATTAATCGTTGCTTAAAGCCAACAGCCTGCCTGACTGCCTCTACCTTTGCATAAAGTCAATCCATCCCCTTTCTCATCCTTTCTGTGAATGCAACCTGCCCATGGCGCAGCGCATTCCTCTCGTAGCTCTGTGAAACAGTGTATTTTCAGTACTATTTTCGATATGACGTTTCAGCTTCAAATAAGCAAATCGATTCATCTGTGATTCTGAATTCGAGTCGAGTTTTTTTCTTTACGATAGTCAAATCCCATCCTCTACTCACATTATTGTTGACTTAAACACAGCAAGTTTCCATCTGTTAAGACTTCGGATCGACCGTGACAGTGCACTCCTTTTATTTTTATCTGTGAGTACCCACAGTGGGTTTTAAGTGTGTAGAATAATAATAAATTGAAACTCAGCGATAGAGAATTTGCGAACTTGTCAGGCTCTCCTGCAGAGAATTTGGTCAAAACACTTGTCGTCAAACCTGAAAGGCTTGGTTTAAATCCTGGTCATGTAATCCCAAAGACGTTAAAATTGGTATCCGCAGCTACCCTGCTAATCTCCATGTGGGTTGGCATGGAGGGCCCGAGGTCACAGATCGTCCGGGTTGACGGGCAGAACACTTACTGCTAAATTGGCTCCGAGTCACGTCACGCCAAAGAAGTCAAAATTGATGTCTTACTCGGAGATGACCTGGCAATACCTTGAAATCACGAGGATAAGCGTGTACATGGGGAACACTTCTACATTAAATCACCAGAAAATAGCGTGTACACGGGGATCAATGCGACCGGAAGTCACCGGAAATAGTGTTCACGTGGGGAACACTGCTCACGAAAAATAGTGTACATGGGGAACATTGCTCACGAAACATAGTGTGTACATGGGGAACACTGCTTACGAAGTCTCACGAAAAATAGTGTATGTCGTGACCTATAGCAGAAAGTAGACGAAGGTTTCCTAGGCTTTTATTAACTGAAATTCCAACGTAACTGAACAGAAGACAAGACCATCATTAATCCTAAGCACGCAATGCGAACAATCGAGGACAACCATCCCACAGCACTTCCGAAACACAATGAATGAACAAACACAACGCCACCAAGTGACCGAAGTACCGGAGCGTAACTACACCACAGCGAGGAAGCCTCTTATAATTGGCTTTGAAAATGCATAGACGGATAGATTACTATAACAACCACCGTTGCCGATATTCATGAACGAGTGACGTCATATCTTTCTTAGGCTGGGTATAAAAAAAGATGGCGTGACTCGTATGATTTTTTTGCCGGGTTTGAGAACTTCTAACCGTACCACAAAAACTTGGTATATACGGCAAATCTGGTTTGTGAGAAGGAATTTATCCTCGGACTTATTTCGCCTGAGGAGGTAATTTTAACTACAGCTATTGCGTTGTGGGCTTTGGATAGGAGAAACACGCCCCGACAGCGAGACTTTGTTCGCCGTATAATGGACGCAGATGGGAACCAGGTTTAAGGCTTAAGCCAGGCAATCTGTATGATGCCTTTTTGATCTTCATCCTTAATCTCCCATTCCATACAAAATGTTATTCCTCATCGTTGCTTGTCCCGAGTCCGCGTAGGAGTACGGATTATCTGGTATCTGTTGAGGCTGCGTGGTCACGTCATCTAGTCTGTCATCCACTATTGCGTAATCATCGTTTGTTACGTCAAGACTGGGGCTGCTTGTTTCGTAAGCGTCGTTCATTTCGTAGATTTCGTTCTGTTTCGTCTCGGCGCCGATTTCTTCGGTCTTTTTGCTCCGTTTCCTGTCGAGTAGTGTTGTGTTAAGTGATTTAGACTTTAGACTGTCCGCCCTCTAACTACAGCACGCGCCGTTCAGTTGGCCGAGTGGGTTAGACAGATGTCTAGATATCCCTGGGGTTAGTCTGTTAGACTGTCCGTCCTTTAACTACAGCACGCACCGTTCAGTTGGCCGAGTGGGTTAGTTAGACTGTCCAGCTTCTAATCGGAGTGTTACGGGTTCAGGATTCTCGTCCGAGTCAAATAGAAGATTTTAAAATTGATATCCGTTCCTTCTCTTCTTGACAGTCAGTATCGGCTAAGTGCGGAGTGCCGTGATTGTGATAGTGATCCGGGCTTGCCGTATATGATGTTCGCATCGTGAAAGCGTCATAAATTCAGAAAATAAACAGGTACAGTCTTGAGTGTCATGGCGAAATCATCTTGACCATACGAAACTACAGGCTTTTACGTAAGAAAATGCAAATCCCGCCCCATTTGAAACGATTTGCGATGCTCTCGTCGAGTAGTCTGTAATAGGTGCATGGCGAGGATCAAAAAAGTGGCGACCCTAACTCGGTAAACCTGATGAGAATTTTATGCCGGGTTTAAAACCTAACCGTGGAACAGAAATCCAGTTTGTAACAAGGAATTTATCATCGGACTTGTTTCGTCCTTGGAGGTAGTTTAAAGAAGACGGCAAATCCGGTTTGTAAGAAGGAATTTGTCTGTGGAGATAGTTCAAATAGAGCGATTGCGCACCGCGGCTCGGGATGGGAGAAACCGCACCGATGAGTCAATGGACGCGAATCGGAGCCTGTTCCAGTCTTGAAAAAAATCGCTTGATTCGACCCTACCTTGTAATCATGAACACGAGCAGAATGATTATTATCAACAGTACGAGGCCGCCAACAGCCATTCCCGCGATCGCTCCTGCTCCAAGTGATGATGAATCTGTAATTTGTAATGACTGGTTCATACCGTTCAGTTGGCCGAGTGGTTTAGACTTTCCGCCTTCTGATCGGGAGGTTCCGGGTACCATTCCCGACCGAGTCAAGTCGAAGACTGTAAAATTTTTATCCCTTCCTTGGCTGGGGATAGTCGTGATCCGGGCTATAAACCGGAAGTGTCGACACGCATAGGCTACCGTGAGCATTGACCTGGCGTATATTACCTCAGTAGGGTGATTTCTTCGTTTCGATGATTAGATGTTGAACGCAGGATGTTTATTGATGGAAAGGGAAAGACGGGTGCATCCGGAGTGTGATATATCACGCCCATGTAGGATCTTCGTGATTTCACCGCCCCCCCCCTCTGATCGGGAGTTTAAAATTGGTATCTGTTCATGCTATGATTGGCAGTCAGAGTCTGGGGAGCGTGGTGACGAGCTCCATTGCTACATGCTGATTAGTACGATTAGTTAATATTACGAGCGGTGTACCAGAGCGGGTTACGTCTAATTATCAATGTGATTATTAGTTGTTGCAATTTGCCTGTTTTGTTCGGTTCACGAGCGTTCTTTCATTTCGTGTCGGAACGTTAGTTGACGTCTTTATTCAGTAAAGGCTTAAGATTGTCGTTTAGTTTCAGTATTGCTTCTGTTGCAGTTGTTGGGGAATATATCGAGCTACAGACCTGAATTCGTGCTTGTATCGCCAGTGACGCTGAAATTTGTCGACCTATCTGTGATCAATGGTGTTGGTGTGGTATCGTAGCTCGATCCGCCTGTTGTCACTAAAACTAGAAGAAGATACGTCGCCGGTAGGTTATAGTCGAGATACAGGCAATATCAGGTGCCAGTCAGAAAGATGCGAGCGTCCATACTTAGCCCGGGTGTGGGGTTGCAAAGACTTGCGTATGGAACGCCACGCGTTATGAGGATCACACATGGCCTTGTTAGGCATATGTCTGGCCAGAAAAATGCGAGCGTTGTAGGGGTAAGGGTCCCTACAAGTATTCGGCACACTCCACGGCAGGACGGCAATAAGGAATTCCTATGAACCCCAAGTCCCTACAGCGTGCATACGTATAGCCCGGGTGTGGGGTGCAAAGGATTGCGTATGGAACGCCACGCGTTATGTGAGGCCCACACAGGCATATGTCTGGCCCTTGAACATGTTTGCTACAGATGGCCCATGCCGTATCGCACTCACGTGGGCCAGTTATGGCCTGACATGTTTACCTGTTGACATTTTTTCTGTGGCTTGTGTTGTTGGGGAGTCATCTTGAAGAGTCTTTTGCGTGGAGATTTGTCGCCTTGTCGTCGTACTTGTCGCCGCCCAACTCGCCCATGATTCTACCAAGAAAGAAAATTGTGGTGTAGCCAACGGCGGACAAATAGTATTATTGTAGCCCACTAAAGCATACTGTGTACCTCATGAAGTCGAACAGAACCATAGTATGGATTAGGACACGCGTTGCAAAGAGTCATCTAACATCTGTTTGGGAACGTGCTTACCCTACAGCATTTTCTTATGCAGAGGTGGCTCTGTGTGGCTACCATATCCCATATCATGGCCATGAATAACACTCCATTCAACATTCTATTATAGACTGCATATTCATATATCGTCGGTAGGCTACTGTGCTCGTATTTTCTTATGTAGAGGTGGTAGCCAGTAGCCACGTAGACACACAGAGTACCATGTAACATGCCATAATAGATTCCTATCGTGGGCACTTTCCACACGTATTCTTAGCTCTTTGTGTTTGTGTGGCAACGCGTAACATGCTACATAGATTCACATACTTATCGTACAACCATGTAAGGCCGAATTCTCTCTCTAACACAACGACATATCCGAATTGCACTTGAAATTCACAAAGGAAATCTCTCGACTGCGAGCAGGTAATTTCCTCGCATATTGATTCTTTGCATAGCGCGTTTTCGAGTTGTCAAATAATAATAAATCGAATACTTGAACTTAAAGGGACCTCTGCAATCTAACTACGAATCGGATAGTGCACCATCGGTTTTCGGTCTTAGGACTTACCTGCTGGGATGCATCTGTAATTGATTCCAAGATACTTCTTATAACCAGGACAAGGATCAGAGTTGTTGAAAGTTGTACCATGAGCACGAAACTCGCATTCGGTCTTAAATCTGCAACGGCTTCGTATGGTATCGCCAACGTCCAGATAGGTACAGCGTTGCGAAATTTTCGGCGGCGGAGCAGCATGGTGACATCTGAAAAAGAAGTCAGTTTCTTATATAGGTAGGCTACAGGCGTCAAACTCTGAGTGCGTGCGTGGCAAGTTGCAATAAGCTAGATATTCTCATCGTGGGGATGATATAGCATTTCATATTTCATATTCGGCCCTGCTTCATTTTCATCCTACTTAGACAGAGAAGGTAACTCTGCGTCTGCGTGGCAACACACGCAGTGCATACATATGTAACATATATATTCGTCTCGTCGGTAGGCCTACACACCTTGGGTGGGGGTTGGATGGGTTGCGTTGATTTCGTGTATGAGGGATGATGCCGAATGCACAGGGGTAACTTACACTGAATTTTATACGCTACTATTCTTGGCCAATATAAAAATCGGCTTAAATGTATTGGTTGTTATGATTTATAGCTTGGAAAAATGGGCGTGTTTTGATGGTGTGGTCGATAATTGATTGGCTGAAAACTGTGCCAAAATTGCATTATATTGCCCTTTTTTTTGTGTGTCCATGTGCGCAACATCTAACACATTTTTTTAAAGTAGGTTTCCTGCAGATATGATGAGATCAAATTGGGCATATTCCCGGCGCCGAAATAAGTTTTTGGCTCAATAGCGCCTGTCACTCTCAGTGTTGGGAAGGTAGCATTCCGTGTGTCTGCGCTACAACACAAATGTCACGCAGCCTTCTGTGTTTCTAGAAACAAGCCTCCGGACCTTTTGTTATGCTTCGCTAAAGAATTGATTGATTGATCCATTCCATGATGAATTTGTCTGTTTTGTAGAACATATCTAACCACTGAACTTTAAAAGCAGTATCTGTTCAATTCGTGCTTGTCAGTCATCAGTATCGGGATTGCGTGAAGGGTTGTGGTTGTGATAGTGATGCGGAAATATAAGTATTGGCCTGGCCTAAGCAGTTTAAAACGCCATGATTTCACAATAAAAACAACTTACAAGCCAGTATTCGTTCCAAATATTCCATACCATGCAGTATCAATCTCCAAAACTTGCTCAGGCCGCGTACACGTTAGTTTACCGTAAGTGTTCTCGCAAAACAATTTTGATTCACGAAAGCTCATTTCTATATTTCAAGTCTTGTAATCCCTACTCTAAGCGAGAAATCTGAGAGAGAGATTAGACCCTTCATCACATATCAGTAACTGCAACTTCGGCATCTCCATAGTCATCTTGATACACAATGGATCACTCTCCTTAGAATCTTAGTATCCCCTGCTTCTGTCGCTCAGCCTTTCCTTGTTATTTCCGCTAACACATTTAAGCCTCTGACATCTGACCTCTGACCTCTGAAATGCGATAAATCACACAATCAATATGCGAGGAAAGTGTCACGTTAACACACAGAGTAGCCTACCCTCTCTGTCTAGCCGCCAGCCGAATGTAAGGAAAAGTTGCCACGCAGGCAGACACAGTAGGCCTACCACTTCTGCGTATAATTAAAATTTGAAATGCGAGAGATTTAGGCGCTACATCGCGTATATAATGAATTCAACTTTCGGCATTTCCGAGTGGTTTAGACTGTTCGTCAGACGTCCCGATCAGAAGGTGGACAGCCTTAACAGTCTAAACCACTCGGCCAACTGAACGGTATAATATATACACTCACATATCTCATCTGAAACCTCGAACTACGTGCATACCGCAGCTTGCAATACTCACTAAAAACTGTAGTTGGCTTCCAATTGAGAACGTGATGGTCGATCATGAGATGCCTCACCACGAATTATAACATCACGAGCAAGTCACGACTTGAAAACTACAGAAAGTTGATCAGTGTATTACGTCATATGCGTATTCTAACAAAGATAGATAGTACTATAGATACGCTTAGTCATCACAGATTTTAACGTCACGCCGTGAAAGAGCGTATAGTTCCGAAAGCTTGTGAATTAAATTCCATTGAATTCCTATCGGTACTTTCCCCGCCTTTTACGGAGCTATTTTTTTATGCAGAGGTGGGACTCACTCATGGCTGTGTGGTACAGGCGGTAGCAGCCTACTCTGTGTGTGTGTGTAGCAACATGCTATATGCTTTATAGGAAATATTCCTATCGTGCTGGATGCTTTCCTTGCATAGTTATTCTGTGCCCACCCCGTTCAGACTTGTGTTGATTGGTTGATTGATTGCGTGCGTTGATTGGTTGATTGAGTGCGTCGATTAGTTGATTCCGTGCGTTGATTGGTTGATTGCGCTGATCGATTAATTGATTGCGTACGTTAATTAAATTGATTGATTGCGCTGATTGATTCCGTTGATTGGTTAAATGATTGGGTTCGTTGATTGATTGATTCCGTTGATTGATTGCGTGCGTTGATTGATTGATTCCGTTGATTGATTGCGTGCGTTGATTGATTGATTCCGTTGATTGATTGCGTACGTTGATTAATTCTCTGATTGATTCCGCTGATTGGTTAATTGATTGCGTGCGTTGATTGATTGAATCTCTGATTGATTGCGCTGATTGTTAATTGATTGCGTGCGTTGAATCGTTGATTGATTGATTCCGTTGAGTGATTGCGCCAGTAACTAGCTTGCGCTTAATTACCTTAGTAGGGTGAAATCGCCTTCAATCCAACCACAACAACAGCATTGACCTGGCGTAGGCGACATGATTGATTGAGCCTGAATGACGTTTTGCATCTAACGTATTAGCAGTTGACAGCTCCATTAATAAAAATCAACAATAATAATTCTACGTGGAAAAGTTTATTCATTCACGGAGTTGCTTCATCCCGCTGTTAGAGACGCGCAACAGATCTATGCCATATTGATGCGGCTCTTATAGAAAAAACCCAGTTTCGTCAAAGCACGCTGGACTAAAACGATGGTCACGATCAGTTGAGTATGACGAAACAATGCGAGGTGACACTGAGGCGGGAACATATGATGTATTTGCATAAAATGTGGGAATTCCCACAACGATGGTGGTTGCAGTTATAGAACGCCTCGCCAGAATAACATAATATACTGTAGCCTATGTTGTAAAGAAGATCACCACAGATTGAGCGCCCAGTTTATTGGTAATTAGATCATTCACTAGCTTTCGGAGCTCCGCTCCTTCATTCACCCTACCGATAAACGGATTGACTGCGATCCGGGCTATATAAAGCTGAAAGTGACACACTGTGGTGATATGCATGACTGCGCATGATCCTTGACCCGATGCCGCTGTACTAGTGCTCGTGATCGGGTCAAGGATCATGCGTAGTCATGCATATCACTACACACACACACACACACACACACCAAGCATTAACCTGTTGTATATGACTAATATTCAGTCATAGCGATACTGATGTGAGCGGATTGACAACCCACGCTCCATGCCACTCACATGACGCGTGGTCGCCAGCATGCTGCATTCTGTATGGGCGACATTTTTTTTTTTCAGTTTTGTCATTTATTGTGACTTAATATACTCCAGTCCAGTTTATTGGAATATCATGCACAAGCTTTCAGATCTCTGCTCCTTCATCAGGTGAAATCTGTGGTGACTTTTTATATTTATTACTATTTGAATCGTCCGCCATCGGCTCCACTATTTTCCGTATCATATTTTGCGAGTGATGATGACGACGCTGACGTCATAGTATGTGACGTGATAAGGTCTGACGCAAGGCGATCTAAATTCATAAACTAAGACTGGCTTGGTCTGACGTTATTGTGAATACAACGAACTCAAAATCTAGTATCCCGCACCATTCACCAGACGAGTCACTTCAAGCAACAGACGCAACTAGATAGAAGAATTTACAATATGTCTCTTCTACCCCTATAACAGGTAGATTAACTAGCATCGCCTATAGTCATATGAGGAAGTTACTTAAACAGAAACACTACAGCTATTGAAGGAGAATTAACACTTCCTCAAAACTTGTCCACGACCAGAAACTAAGTATCGATATACATTCCATAATCTACAACACAAATTATGGACAGTTGCTATGATTACCGCGCCACGCACCCCAAGAACCTCTTTAAGCGTTCCGTACTGTGTGTTACTTCGCGACGATTTTCTTGACGCAGTAGCCTCTAAGGTCCTCATCTAATATATGACAATATCGTTGTAAATCAAGGTGAATTTAATAAGCAGATAAGTTTGCCATTACCAAAAATCCAAATACCGCTTCTTATCTGTGCTAATACAAACTACTTACTTCCTGCATATTCACAATAGATAGTGCCTAAATGCAGTGACCAGGATACAATTCGAGAGAGCTCCTTAAACACCCATATTTTCTCGGTACACGAATTAATTGGATTGGTGATGATGCAGTTGGATTTCCTATCCGTGACACCGTGAGGGGGGAATTTTGATTGTAAGGTTTAGAAGCACGCAGGGTTATCTCATGACTTTTGACGTCATGCATAGCTACAGTAGGCCTACTCAGTAGCTACACGTGAGTTATGGCGTAATCGGGCGTAGCTTAAGCCACACATGCATTGTTACGCTTTCTGGAGCCATATTGGTTACATGTAATTTGTGACGTCATCTGCAACATTGTTTGATACAAGTGAGTCGTGACGTCATCGGTGGCAGATTAGCTGCACGTGCATTATGACGTTTACGACGGCCACATTAGTTACACGGAAGTCGTGACGTCATCAGCCGCTAGGTACGCAACAGGCAAGTTGTCGTCTGCCGCTGTGTAAATGTTATCCACCCGCTCAGGACGGGGCGGGTCGGCATTTTGGACCTCATCTGATGACGCGTAACCTCCGTCCATATTGTAGAGTTCGTTGTGTTTTTCTTCAGTGTGCGCGGCCTCGTAGGAGGCGGCTCCCATCTCGTACAGTTCGTTTGGTCTTTCTTCAAAGGCTTGCCTTCCAGAGTCTGGCTTGCTCATATGCTTTCTGCAATAGAGAGCTATCGATACTGATATTTTCAAAACCGATGGAGACTCGTTCGCCTGGTTGATGGCCGATATCGATAATCGGAAATTAATGAATATCGCCATCGATTATCGTGTTTTGGCCGATTTTATCGGCTGATTACCGAAGCCGATATCAAATATATTGACTTCCTTACTTGACTAACGGTCCCGATAATCGCAAAAATACGAATATCGGCTGGCTTGTTCACATTCAGCGTCAGACTTGGCGAGCTTGGGACAAGAGCACCGCGAGAGAGTGAGTTTTAAGTCACGTGATAGCAAACCGTCAACAGTTGTAGGGATTTGTGCTCTGACGTCATAACTTTTACGCTCATCAAGTAGTCAGAGTGAGCGCCAAAACGAGAACGCAACAACTGTTCAGTTGGCCGACTGGTTTAGACTGTCCGCCCTCTGATCGGCAGGTTCCTGGTTCGATTCCCGATTGAGTCAAATCGAAGACTTCAAAAATTGGTATCCGATCCTTTCCTGTTTGGCAGTCGGTATCGGGGTAGTGCGGAGAGCCGTGATTGTAATAGTGATCCAGGCTTTAAACCGGAAGTAATGACACGTATACCGTAAGTATTGACCTGACGTAAATGTCCTTGGTAGTTGAAAACTCCATAAATTCCAAACAAACGCAACAAATCCTAATAGAACACAGATTTACGCTCAGTGCGAACAAGGCGATTTTCTATCCTGGTAATGAAAACCTCACAGACCAGCGGCTAACGTAGAAGATCACGTGAATATGACCAAATATTATTTCAGCGGGCCTGCTTTACAAGAAGGCTGACTGACTGACTGACCTTCTAAGACAGACCAATAATAGCAGCAGTAACAGCAACGCAGCAATTCCAGCAGAGATAATAACGGCCAAAATTGTTGGGTCGAGAGATGTTGAATGTCCTAGAAACAGTAAAAGGTATCACACTCTGCCAAGAGATTTACTGATTACGCCCCATCCCGGTTGCTCAGTCCGATCACAGGTGGGGTCTCGCGTCCATTGCGTCATGCAAGTGCGGTGCAGAGGAGAAAAAATTTCTGTACAATATACAAACTCCATTGGGAGTGACCGATTTGAAAAGCCTAGATGAGGCCACGAAACAGTAGCAAATAATCCACTACAGGGCTTAGATTCCGGGATTCCAGGAACGGGAATGCTCATAGTTCCCCGGGCTTTTCAAGTCCCATTTTCCCGCGATTACACTGAACGATTCCCTGGAGTCCCGATATACTCCTCGATTATTATAATTTCAAGCATAAATAGGACCGAATCATATGATTATCGACAACTTGAAATCGGCAGCTTTCGATCTTGACGCCATCGGCTCCACTTTTGTCAAATTTGGACTCAGTCATTTTGGTCGGAGAAAATAGCCGTTTAGTTGTGTGTTTGGTTTAGAATGACGCTCACCTGCCAACACTTCTGTAATCTCATTGGGCCGGTCTAGGGTCTCTGTTACAGATGTGAAGCCACCATCATCAATGGGTAGGCCTAAAATAGATCTCTCAGCGGTGGTCGCCTCATCCCTGCCAGTTGCATTGACTGTCCTGACCAGGAGTGTTCCTTCGTCTACCGGGATGGTAGCGGTGGTTGCTGGTGTTGTTGTGGCTGAAAAAATATATCCTGTCTCAACTTGGCGAAAGGCAGAGCTCCGAAAGTTTGTCAAATTAACTGGACTAGACGTTAACTCTGTGGTGACGTACTTTATCTATTACTATAGTAGGGTAATGTTCCGAATTCCCATAAAACAGGATCACGAGAAATGGTGCAGCCGATGGCGGACAATCCAAATAATCATCGATATATTAAGTTACCACAGATTTAAGGTCCACTCCAGTTTATTGGAATATACCAAAACTAGAGACATTTGGTGGGTATATTACAGTCACCATAAACGTTAGTAATTGCATATCTTATATGTTGTTAGGCTGTCGAACTGTTCAATTCTACGCTGAAAGTCGGTTGTTGAATGCAGGCCTGGTCTCCGTTTGGCTCAGCTCTGTCAGTATATTACAGTCACCATAAACGTTAGTAAATGTATGTGCAAGCTATTCGTACCTTATGATATGTTCTTGATCCCCACCCTTAATAATCAAGGACACTTACTTTGAATATCGCAGCGATAGTCCACAGTCAGGAACATCCTATCTTTCCATTTACAAGGTTTCTGTTGAGTGATAGTCGATAACGAGCATGATCGACGAGATCGGCATATATTCCGCACAGATTCTGTGACATTTTGGGTCGGATTGCACATTGTTAGGCAGCCGCAACTGAAAGATTGTAGACAACGTTTAATCGCTGGATTTTTTGCGAATAGACAAAAGTAAATTTCTCATTAAAATTTTCCATTTCCTGAACCTGCAAATGTTTCAGTTTGCTTTTGCGTGAGTATATAGATAGCATTGCTTGTGACGTATTCATAAGGGTATGAAAACGGGGCGATGGTGTATGCGCCAAAATGGTGACCGCTCCGTACCCCTCGTACCTCTCGCCACGCATGCATTTTTTAGTTGTTCTCTTGAACAAGCAGGTCATGCAACGGTCTTCAACTGTACCGCATTTATCGCTATCTATATTTGGTGTTGTCCGTTATATTGACAAATACTTTGGTCAACTTTCGGTATATAACCTGTCTATTGTATAACGGTCTACATAGTTAGCCACCTCTGCAATTATCAGTGCAGGTGGTCACAACAAAAAGGTTGAGAACAACCGCCACTGTAATCTACTTCTGCTTACATTTTATTCTGTCTGGTTGAATAAATATACAAACAAACAACGGTTCAACGTACAGCAACCGTCCTTTTTCTTTGCAACTTGCGCCGACAATATACAATACTCTTCCATGATCACACATCAATGATTTGGCCGTCGAATGACATGTTCCTGTTCTCTTAACGTCCATGATATTATAAGCAACGAATCTTTAATTAATCAATCAATCAATCAATCAGACAACTCAATCAGTCACTTCCTCCTACTACCGTTCAGTTGGCCGAGTGGGTTAGACTGTCTGCCTTCTGATCGGGAGGTTCCGGGTTCGATTCCCGGAAAATCGAAGACTTTAAAATTGGTATTCGTTCCTTCCTGCTTGGCAGTCGATTTCGGGGAAGTGCGGAGAGTCGTGGTTGTAATAGTGATCCTGACTGTAAACCGGATGAAGTATTAAAACGTGTACCGTAAGCATTGACCTGGCGTAAATGACTTTAGTAGGTTGAAAACGCCATGAATTCAAAACGAACAACTTCCTATTCCTTTTAGATAAAATTACTTGAAAAGACCATCGACTTACGCAACCTATCTGCTTGCTGATCACCCATTTAACATTCTATGGACGCATGCAAGCTGCTACGATCAACACGTAGGACGTGACTGACTTCCCGAAACTCATTCACAACTGCAGTTACTTAATAACAATACCTTCGTAACAGAATTTGCCACGTTCGTTGGTGATCTGTTGAGTCATATTGCACTAACTTCCGATATAAAAGAAGCAAGGGACGTTTTTGCATATACTGCATACTGTCATGGCTGAAAAGGAAAGGACGCCGTTTATTTTTGGCCTTATTTGATATTTGCGCATATTATACACGCACTACTAGTGCATATGCATATCGTGCGAATATATTGAGTCACCACTGTTTTCACGAAGCCAAATTCATAGCAATATATTGCTAGCACCCGATGGTGGACGATCACAAACGTTAGAGAGAGTGCCACCACAGTTTTAACGTCCAGCTAAATTTATCGCCAATAAATTGAAACCAGCCGATGGTGGACGATCACTTACGATAGAGAGAGTGCCACCACAGTTTTAACGCCCCCGTCTAAATAACAGTAATATATTTATAATAGCCGACCGCGGACGAACATTTACAATAGATATAGAGAGTTGTCACCACAGTTTTAACGTTCAGCTATATTTATCGCCAATAAATTGAAACCAGCCGATGGTGGACGATCACTCACGCTCTCCATAAACACAGGCAAGATCGCAACTGCAGGGCTCCGCAACTCGCCCGATTCTGAGCAAGCAGAGAAGGAACAGATACTTCAATTGGACTCGGTGTATCGAACACGAAACCTCTCGATCGGAAGGCGGGTCAAATGGAGTCTTATCTCATTAAATGACGTAGAAAAACTGACCATACTTCAGCTCGTTATGATCAATTACAAAAAAATTCTTCAAATTAGGTCGATTCGTTTCTTGTGGCGCGTGAGCGTGTCAGGACGACTCTGGGCTATTGAACAGGAAACACATTCAATCTTTAATATTCAATGCCATAGCATATTTAATGAGACTGTTCTTTTTTTTCTTAATAACCCGAGATCTGCCTCACGGTAGAACGACCAATTTTTTATGCAGAGGGGCGATTTACTAAAGGCCATTTGCGAGGGTTTGTAGTTTTGATTGTGACTCGGGCTATAAAGTGGAAGTATTGACATGTTCACCAAGCATTAGCCTGGCGTATATGGTCTCAGTATAGGGTTGAAAATGCCAAAAATTCACAACAGCAACTACAAAATGGATACGTCCTTTCTCTTCAAGAAGTCAGAGTATTTAAGAGTGCAGACGGTTGTGGTTGTGATAGTGATCCGGGCTATAAACTGGAAGTATTGGCACGTGTACTATTTGCATTTGTGTCTGTGAGGCAACACGCAGCATGGCTGCAGATTTGTATCGTGGGTTTTTTCTTCACATATTGATTCTGTGCATGTCAAAGTTCGTATTGTCAAAGAGAAATGTAGCTTGTAAATCTCTCTCTCTCTCTCTCTCTCTCTCTTTCTCAGATCTCTGCCTTACAGTAAAAGGCTTGATTATAGTTCCTGATGGTCGTGTAGCGCGCTCGCATAATTGAAGTAATTTAGTTGATTGGCTTGCAACGGTTGAATCGAATCATTGGCAGAAGGCCTACTCGCATAATGTATACCACATACCTGGATAGCGTGTAGGCACAGATTGCCTGGCAGTCGTGTAACGTTATCGCTGTCGTGAGAATTTATTTAGTAAGGTATTGACATTTACAGTACTATATTGATAGTAGCTGACGGCGCTCGATCACGTAAGATAGATATAGAGAGTGTCACCACAGTTTTAACGCCCAGTCAAATTTATAGAAATATATTGATAGTAGCTGATGGCGCTCGATCACGTAAGATAGATATAGAGAGTGTCACCACAGTTTTAACGCCCCAGTCAAATTTATAGAAATATATTGATAGTAGCCGATGGCGCTCGATCACGTAAGATAGATATAGAGAGTGTCACCACAGTTTTAACGCCCAGTCAAATTTATAGCAATATATTGATAGTAGCTGATGGCGCTCGATCACGTAAGATAGATATAGAGAGTGTCACCACAGTTTTAACGCCCAGTCAAATTTATAGAAATATATTGATAGTAGCCGATGGCGCTCGATCACGTAAGATAGATATAGAGAGTGTCACCACAGTTTTAACGCCCAGCCAAATTTATAGAAATATATTGATAGTAGCCGATGGCGCTCGATCACGTAAGATAGATATAGAGAGTGTCACCACAGTTTTAACGCCCAGTCAAATTTATAGCAATATATTGATAGTAGCTGATGGCGCTCGATCACGTAAGATAGATATAGAGAGTGTCACCACAGTTTTAACGCCCCAGTCAAATTTATAGAAATATATTGATAGTAGCTGATGGCGCTCGATCACGTAAGATAGATATAGAGAGTGTCACCACGGTTTTAACGCCCCAGTCAAATTTATAGAAATATATTGATAGTAGCCGATGGCGCTCGATCACGTAAGATAGATATAGAGAGTGTCACCACAGTTTTAACGCCCAGTCAAATTTATAGAAATATATTGATAGTAGCTGATGGCGCTCGATCACGTAAGATAGATATAGAGAGTGTCACCACAGTTTTAACGCCAGTCAAATTTATAGAAATATATTGATAGTAGCTGATGGCGCTCGATCACGTAAGATAGATATAGAGAGTGTCACCACAGTTTTAACGCCCAGTCAAATTTATAGAAATATATTGATAGTAGCTGATGGCGCTCGATCACGTAAGATAGATATAGAGAGTGTCACCACAGTTTTAACGCCCAGTCAAATTTATAGAAATATATTGATAGTAGCTGATGGCGCTCGATCACGTAAGATAGATATAGAGAGTGTCACCACAGTTTTAACGCCCAGTCAAATTTATAGAAATATATTGATAGTAGCTGATGGCGCTCGATCACGTAAGATAGATATGAGAGTGTCACCACAGTTTTAACGAGTCAAATTTATAGAAATATATTGATAGTAGCTGATGGCGCTCGATCACGTAAGATAGATATAGAGAGTGTCACCACAGTTTTAACGCCCAGTCAAATTTATAGAAATATATTGATAGTAGCCGATGGCGCTCGATCACGTAAGATAGATATAGAGAGTGTCACCACAGTTTTAACGCCCCAGTCAAATTTATAGAAATATATTGATAGTAGCTGATGGCGCTCGATCACGTAAGATAGATATAGAGAGTGTCACCACAGTTTTAACGCCCCAGTCAAATTTATAGAAATATATTGATAGTAGCCGATGGCGCTCGATCACGTAAGATAGATATAGAGAGTGTCACTACAGTTTTAACGTCCAGTCAAATTTATAGCAATATATTGATAGTAGCTGATGGCGCTCGATCACGTAAGATAGGTTGTAGGCCGTCTTTTCGGTTGCAAGCGGTTGTTTGAGATCGTATGGCCCATTGCAACGCGCCCGATACGAGTCAGTGAACTGGATTTCCCTGAAGAGAAGCGAGTGGAGTTGATTTGGTTTGGAGACGTTGGGTAAATCCCATGATTCAGGAAATCCACTACCTTTCTCTCTCTCTTTCTCTCTCCCTCTTTCTTGTTATTGAGGTTACACAGTTGCTAAGCAACGCTTTTGTCAGTGGTTTCCTGCAGAGGGACATCCGCAAACTGTGGTGAGGAGTCGCGTAGCTTCGTCGCGTCTGTTTCGGTGATTAAAAGTCCATCTGAGTCGAATTGTGTGTCGTCATTAATTGAGTCGTACTTGACTGAGTCGCCCGGCGCGGAGTCATGTGGCTTGCGTGTAGCTAGCTCGGCTGGAACTTCATCAGGCTGGTGGCTATTCCTCGCTCTCTTTCTGTAAGAGCACGTAATACGTATTATTAGTAGCCGATGGCGGACGATCATTTCACAGTCATAACCGATTCCAAACCCTAGTGAATGTTGAAGGTAACAAAAGGAATGGTGTCGGCGTGCTGGGTTCAAGGAAATGAAAATTATGGTATCGGCCTTGGAATAGCCTCAGTTGATCCGTACTTTGAACTTGTGATTCTTTCACCCTACTAAGGTCATATGCTTAGAACGCGTGTCAGTATTTCTGGATTATGGCCCGGATCACTATCACAACCAAACTCCTCCGATACTGACTGCCAAGTAGAGAAGGAACGGATACCAATTTGAAAATCTTTGGTTTGGCTCGGTCGGGAATCGAACCCTAGGCCCTCCCGATCAAAACGCGGATAGTTAAAACACTAGGGCAACCGTGCAATAAAAATTCCTAATTGATATCTGTTACCTTCTCAACAGGATGACAGCGACCACAATCAGTCCAATTAGAACCAAGCCAGCAGCGATGGTCCCCAACAACACTCCTAGATCGACCCCTTCATCTAAAATTCAAATTTCTAATATTAAGTCTAGCGCCAACTAGCGGACATAAGAATTCATACTTGGTCTGAAAGTAGAAATTTCTGTTACGTCACGATGAGTTGGTAAGTCAACAGACGTCGTTGAGGAGAGCAAATCTGGCGCTAACGAATTGCATCCGTCTGAAATGATATACATGTTGTTGTTGGATTTACGACGTTTTTCAACCACTAAGGTCATGAACGCCTGGTCAATGTTTCCTGCGGTGCACGTCTAAATACTTGCAGTTTACTAACCCGGATCACTATCACAACCGCAACCCCCATATTTTTCAATTTAAATCAAAACAGTACCTGTTTGGCAAGATTTGTGACATCCTTCTGAGTACTGCACGCTAGATATGTTGAACACATTCTGTTCGCATATAGCTGAAGGCGATGATGCACACTTCAGTTGGTACGCCACAGTCGTCAAAACTCCAATTCCAGTCATTACTGTACAGAGGAGTTAAATACTTAAGTACAAGTCTACTATACTTAAGTAATCAACAACAAGTTCAAATTCGCTCGTACTTAAGTAATCATTTCTTACTTAAGCACAAGTCTACTTTTTTACACTTAAGTAATCAATATTGTACTTGAGTACAAGTCAATATACTTCTTTTGGCCCTTATTCGCTGTGCAAAACGGCATATGGTACTACGCACGGCTCGCACCCATGTCCTGCTCCGCTTTAGTGAGCAGCTGGAAACATGTGACGTCATTGCGTCCACGTCACAAATAAAAAGTAGTTTGATCTTTAGTGGGTATCCAAAGCTTACTTACATTTTGCTGTGATCTTATGGATATTGCAATAAGTATCGTTTTGATCACAGTCTTTGAGAAAGTTTGGATCCATCAGCTCTCCTGGCGAACACCCTGATGTTTTGCTGATATCGCCTGGCAGTCCTAACGTCGTCGTGCATGCATAGCATTGTAGAGCGGCCCCAGCTGCAAAAAATAGCTTGACAACCTCGATTCCCAGTCAGAAAAATGCAAGAGTCCCTACGTAGCCCGCGTGTGGGGTTGCCAAGGCTTGCGCATAGAACGGAACGCGTTAGGAGGCCCACACATGACCTTGTTAGGGAAATACCTGGCCCATGTACATTTTTGCCACACATCACCCATGCTGTATCGCACTCACGTTGGTCGGTTATGGCCTGAGTAGGGTCGTAAATGCCTCAAACACGGCCACGTGTAAACGGGCTAGTAGTGTTGCGTTTGCATACCCTTAGCCCTGCACAGGCCACCAAAAGCCATGTGAACTCGCAGCCATACGTGGGCCGTTCGTAGATTTCTGATTGGGTTTGGACCTACTGTATAACATGTTGAGTGTTGCTACGCGGAGACACATAGCGAACCACCGTTGCCAAGAAATCGCCTAAATTGAAATGCGCTACTACTCCTGATCAAGTGATACAGGCTCGAAACTAGAAATATAAGCACGGCATTGCGTACACGATTTAAGTACAGTATAGGAAATGCACTTATACAGCCTCATAAAAAAGGTCGTTAAGAGCTTACCTTTTGTAGTTGATAAAATCAAAACCACGGTAACCACGCCGAGTTTCATTTGATAGTAATTGTCGATGCAGCAGCGACGTGGGCTTACAGGAGAAAGAGCTGACTATCATATATACAGAGTAGGGTTAGCAAAATCGACATCGGTTTTTTACTAGCTGGATCTGTGGAGAATTCGCAAAGTCGAGCAAGCCCACTTAACATCACAACTATCCACTACTGCGTTCGTTCCTAGATCAAAGTTCTGGTTTGGGTATTGCTGTTCAAGGTGATATGCCTGTTCAGCTTCCTATTACTACTACTGTACACAGTTGGCCTGGTTCGCATTGAATGGCGAAGTTGACCTACCACCCCATATTCGAACAGTATACAGCCTGCTTCAAAGCAACTATATAAGTTTGGTTTATAACTGTTATACAGCTATTGAAAGTTTACTAGCGAAATTTTAGTCAGTAAACGCTTGACTGCACTGAAGCTATTGTATTTGTTCTCTTCGATTTTGACGCGAATCTCAACAGCTGGTTACGTAATCACTAAGCCATGCGGCGTACTTATCTATTTTGTGGTATTACTAGCAGAGATCAGAGCCTACTTAAACCTGGTGGTACCTGAAGTGCCCAGAAACATTTGTGACTGTGCTAGGTTTACTATATATTTCAGTTATGTATAATAATAAATTTAATAAGTCACCACAGATTTATATTCCAATAAGCTGGACTGGACGTTAAATCTGTGGTGACTTATTATATTTATTACTATTTGAATCGTCCGCCATTCACAAGATTTCGGAGCTCTGCTCTTTCATCAGGGAAAGATTGAATATGTGGTGAATATTTTTACGATATCTATTGATCATCCGCCATCGGCTCCACTATATTCTTACTTAAGTACGGTTGCAATTAAATTAGCAAAAATTCAGTTCGGAATGCTTTTGAAAGTTATAATTCTCAATAAACCAAATCTGGAAGTTAAATCTGTGGGCAATCTTCTTTACGATATCTATTGATCGTCGGCCACCGGCTCCACTATATTCTTATATATGTATATATTTAGAATTAATGGCATTTTAAACTACCAAGGTCATATACGCCAGGTCGATGCTTACGGTATACGTGTTAATACTTCCGGCTTATAGCCCGGACAATATTACAATCACGGTTCTCCACACTTCCCCGATACCGACAGCCAAGCAGGGTCGGAACTAGGAACGGACACCACTATATTCTTCATTTCTGTGATAGGAACTATAGCTGAGATTCTTTCTATCCTCTCCCGCATTTCAACTTCGACTGATCCCATAAGTAGTCCAACTACAGAAAGCGCAAGCGAAAGATCTATCTCAATTTTCTAATAGGCTCTATATAGGTCACAAGACTTTAACTTTAGCTTAGTTAAATCACGTCTGTTTCGTCTAACTGCCTTTGTCTAACTTAGGATACATATATGTGTTTGATAGATCTTAGTATTATCACGACACAGTAACCAATGAAATTAGGCACGTGACTGGTAACAGTGCATCGCATTATTAAAATGATGATAGATCACTTACGATAGATATAGAGAGTGTCATTTGTGTTGGGTGTTCACAAATTTAACGCCCAGCCAAATTTATAGCAATACAGTAGCCGATGGCGGTCGATCACTGGTGATAGCCAAAGCAGAGAACCGAAAGCTTTGTGAAATAAGTTTCCAATAAATTCAAGATTAGTCGTATCATTAATTAATAATTCTTACGTCTAAACGGCCAACTCGATTTCATATCACTCGGTGTGAAGATCGCGGCTCCGAAACTCCGCATCATGCCGCAGGCTGGAGGAATCTGTGCAGATGACCGTGGGATTCGAAAACAGACTCTTTGCCGGTTGCCATTGTCTGGATATGCACAGGGATATCTAGATTTAGCAAAGGAATTGGCTCTTGGTAGGCCTGCATACAAGTCATTTGTAATGGTCGGCTTGGAATACTTTGTAGACAGTTTGCAGTGTTCCTGAAAGATAGAACTCGCTATTCCACGCTTTTTTGATTGACAGGCTCCGTTGTAGGCGGGGTAACTGTCATTAGATGTTGAAGCTCCAGTGTCACGCCCTTCAACCCATTTACCGTTTTCAGAAACTGACTTTGTTAAGTTGGGACTGTTGGAGGCGTGGAAACTGTCACTCGCTTTGGAGCTACCACGCCCTTCAGCGGTGTCACTGTCAGTAACTATGGCGGGTTTACTGTTATTATTGGAAGCGTCACTTGTTACAGATTTACTTTGGCTGTTTGGCGTCTCACATATCCTGACACTGTTGACCGGGTCCCAGGCCATTCCGTGCCCGTCTGGAACGTCTCCGGATATTATATGGGCGTCCGATGGCTCATCGGTTACGCTTTGGCTATTGTGGCGTCCACCTTCACGGTTGAGTGGTTGTTCCGCCCTTGTTGCTTGGACGCGTTTATCTTGCACGTTTAAATTGTCATCTTTTTCGGGATCCTTGTCATCAGTGGTGACATCATAGTTGTCCTGGTCTGCTGTGGTTTCAGGTGTATAGCATTTTTCAAAATTTGAACCTGTGACGTCACGATTTGTAGACTGTTCTTTGAGATTGTCGTTTTGTTGAGAACTTGACATTGTGACGTTGCAATTTGTTTCGTCATATGAGTCAGTAATATTTTGTTCAGTATCCCCAATTTTAAGGTCTTGTTGTTGGTTGCTGTTTAATCCTGATATTTCTGGTTCTTGGTCTGATGACTGTCTGTCTGTCTGATTGTGTGTTACAATGTCTTTGTGCCCGTCGTGACTTTTAGCATAACCTCCGTCGCTCTCCGTTTGTGTTGACCTATCTAAACTCAATGGTTGAGTTTCATAATGGAGTTTTCCTGCCGTTACGCATGGTTGGTCAGGTGAATTTTTGATGTGTTGTTGACCAACATTGTCAAAATTTCGATTAAAATGATCAGAAATAGGTCTTTCGTTCAGAATTTTTGCGTTTAGTAAGATTTCTCCGATGGTTTCGTCAGTTTCTGAGCATGTGAAGTCATTTGGAAGTTCCAGAGTATTGAGGCACTTCATGAAAATGTCTTTCACCCGGTTAAATTCTGAAATATAACCACCACTAATGCTAATTGATTAACAAGTAAACTACACAAGGGTTTATGCTTGAGAGCCCGCCGAACTCAGCCGAACGCTGTTGGCAAAGTTTTGAATTTATGGCGTTTTCACCCTACTAAGGTCATATACGCCAGGTCAATGCTTCATTGCTCACGGTATACGTGTCAATACTTCCGGATTATAGCCCAGATCACTGTATTACAATCACAGCTCTCCGCACTTCCACGATACCGACTGCCAAGCATAGAGGGAACGGATACCAATTTTAAAGTCTTCGATTTGACTTGGTCGGGAATCGAACCCGCAACCTCCCGATCAGAAGGCGGATAGTCTATTTCGGCAATACTTGGACCTACCGACTAGAAGTTTGTCCAGTTCCATGGTGCCATCACCCCATTTACTCCATATCTTTCTCTTATTCTCTTCATCCAGAATATCAAGCTGACAGCATTGATCAAGGCTCCGTAACTGGTCGTATTGTTTCCGTATCCTTCCATGCAAATTGTTCAAGCTTAGGTCGTCTGAGACAGCTTTTAAGAAATCAGAAACTGTAGCGTTTGCTAACCTAACTACCACATGACTATTTGCCATCTGAAAATGCAATGCATCCCAGCTATAAAATTGAAGAGCCGTCGTAGTTGAAGGCTTTGTAACAAAGCTATGGATTTTTGCATATTTAACCTTTACTCTACTTTAACTCCTGACCTTATACATTGAGTTAAGGCAACTTTACCCCAGAGGTATTGTAACGGAACTTTACCGTTACGACTGGTGACTCAAGCTGCGCACGGAGAAGACAAGCATATTTGAGTCAACAAGTCCTGAGCTTCAGTTGCTCTGTTACAGCCTAAACGTATGTACTGCACAGGACAAGTCCAATGCCTGATAAGTTTCAAATGGCAAGACAATAGCTTTCTAAGAGTTGGCAACCTTTGCTAGTGACGGGGTTAATGTCAAACTGGCGACTTTTTGGCGGGCCAGAATTGTCAATAGTGTTATTCCTGGCTACGGATATATACGGACTTAGAAGAACATAAGTTCTGACGTAAACTCTCTCCCCCTCTCTCTCTCTCTCTCTCTTTCTGGGTGAGTATGGTTGGTTGAAAGTGCTTGTCTGGTTGTAGCGCTTACTAGCCTAACTATAACATATGACTACTTTTGCCATCTGAAAATTTAAGGGTTGTAGTCAAAGGCTTTTAGACTTATATCGGGCTATAAAAATGAAATGTTAGCGGTAGTTACACTTGCGCAAAATTGATTGGCTCACAGGAGACTATAATTTTCTTATGACTGCATTTGCAGCTAACATTGCTATAGCAACAGTGAATCATCTCAGCAGTGACGTGGATGATATGATAACGCTGACGATCAGGGCCGTGTGAAGGGTGTTATTATCCTTATGACCGGGTTTAGCTGATATAGAGTGTTGTTATGGCAACCGCGACTCAACAATGAACTAATATTACCAATAGACTTCATAGTATCAAATTCTCTCTGCCACTGGAAGGGGATCTACCGTTATTATCACAACCTGAGCTGGAAGATAAGGCCTAGACAAAAGATTCCGTACCCACCCTCCTCAGGATGTACGAAAATCTAGTGGGCGAGACGAAATGCGACTGATGTACGCCCCTGGTAGATAGTCTTAGACACAAGGTCTCGCACTGACCCTCCTCACGTTTAAGTACGAACAGCTATAATGGGCGAGATGCAATGCGGCTGATGTGCGCCACTGGTAGATAGGCCTGGCCACAGGATCTCGCACCGAACATCCTCCAGCTATAATGGGCGAGATGCAATGCTGCTGATGTGCGCCACTGGTAGATACTGTTTGCCTAGACACAAGATCTCGCACCAACCCTCCTTAACCCACCTTCTCAAGTCAAGTGCGTACAGCTAATGGGCGACGCACAAGGCGACTGATAATGCGTGAGATGTCAGGTCAACGCGAAAGTGCAGGTAATCGACGCTCGTCTGTGACCTATGGATTTCAAGAATTCACGGGCCTATAGAGAGTCGGTTACCAGCTTACCACTCTGCATAAAGATACAAAGTGAGAGTAGACAACTGTTGCATTGAGTTGCGTTTTATACAACACAAAAGCTTTGAATTGTTCGCCAAAGCCTTGACATAGTATAAATTTTTATGCTTCGCTGTGACATATGACTCATCAATATGACTTATGAGTAGACTTCTAAGCCTTTACTAGGTTAAAGATATATTTCTCTTTCATATATTGCAAAAACGTGGCACGCACAGAATCAATATTTAAGGAAAGTAGACACGATAGTAATCTAACACATGTTTCCACGCTGTGACGTCACATCGTGACGTATTCCTATACGTAACGTATAGAGAAGGATTGTAGCGATTCTGTTCGATTATTATAGATGTAGGCTACTCGCTGTCTGGTTCTTGGTGGAGTCCAAGCATGGGTGAATCGCTCGCCCGAATTGAGTGGCTCCCACGCTGTGACGTCACATCGGAACCGAAATGACATATTTCTAAAGGCCTACGTATCGCATAGGGAAGGATTGTAGCGATTCTGTGTACTGGCGAGTCTGAATTCAGGTTAGGTCTAATTTCGAAGCTGGTCCTTGGTGGAGTCCAAACATGGGTGAATTGCTTCCCCGAATTGAATTGTTCCGACGCTGTGACGTCATATCTTTGCCGAAATGGCTAAGGGAGTATTTGGTGCGATTCGTTTCTGTTCGATTATAGATGTCGAGGCGAGTCTGAATTCAGGTTAATTTCAAGGGCAGTCGCTGGTGGAGTCCAAAGATGGGTCAACCGTTCACTCACCCGAATTGAGTTTTTCCCAATTATCACTCCTAGGCTTTGTCGATTTCACGCCTTCATGGCCGGCTAGTCCTAGTATATACTGGCGTTAACGGAATTTCCAGCCTACAAATCTCTCTATGTGTTTCCGTCTCTCTCTTTCTCTTTCTGGTTGGTTGAAACTGCCAGCCTGAGTCTTGTTTTAAACCTCAATGATATTTGTTTGTATGATATGCATGAGTGGTTATTATGATCTACCGAGGTCATATGATTTGGCGGTAAATGAGGATGCGGAGCATTATTGTGAAACAATGCCGGACAGCTGATTTTGCTGACGTAGCAAGGAGATAATTACTCAAGAAGATTCGATTGTTACAAAGACAAAGTGCTGCAAAAAGCATTACTAGTAAACAAATGCGAAATTACTATGTCATCAGAAGGCGGTGGAACTGGAGCTGAAACTTCTGCGACTTTATCGTCAGAAAATGGTGATATTCCGTCATCACCGTTTTCTAAACTTTGTGAAATTCCATCAGAAGATAGCCTGGAATCTATAATACCTCAAAAAATTCAAGTGGGCTTTCGAAATGTGGAAGTTGTTATAACAGCGATTGACTCAAATGATGTGTTCGTCTTGTGTGGAACGAATGCTGGATGTGGGTTTCTATATAACAGAGAGACAGGGCATCTTATGAAGATAGCTTGTGAGGTAAGACGAGACGTAGGAACTTTGCGTATAAATTTTGTGTTTCGTGAATCTCAAAGATCACAATTTATCGATACTCCAGTATACAAAATGTGACCGGGCTGCTCGGAATGACCCACCAGACCCTCCGCTCCGCTCCGCACGGGTCGGCCAGACCCCAACCCGCCTGCGACACGCCCCCTCCTCTATCCGAGGCCTGGACGCAGTTCAAGAGCGTCATTACCACCGCAATGCGACAAGCCATGTCCGTGAATGCAAAAAATTTCACGCGCGATGGCGTTACGAGGGTTAATATCATAGCACATAATGAGTGTTAATATGTACGCATCAATGGTCAGATAACGAGTTGGTGTTGAAGTGCAATTTAGCCGAGTTGGTGTTGAAGTGCAATTTAGCCGAGTTGGTGTTGAAGTGCAAATTAAGAGTTGTTGCGGATCTGCAATAATATCAAAATTTCTCACAAAAAATGTAGAATGCTCCCATAACCAAAAGTAGACTGTAGACATTGTGTATACTGAATTTGGTTGCTAGGTCAATTTTTGCTCACCAAAAGTCGAAATTTGCACACTAAAGGTGTCCAAATGCTATTTTTCTGTGTCAGCAAGCTTCTAATTCTTCAGAAATTTTAATGCTGCAGCTGCTACGTTCAAAAAATACGCCATCGAATACATTACGTTAACTGAAAAACGACAGCAACAGTATCATCCAAAACATATGATTCATTCTTAGGCTCGTACTGATATCGTGGCTACTGTGAAGTTATTCATTGGAATTGAATGCCAATGTGCCGTCGGAACATCGGACGGAAAAATACTGATCATTATCATATCTTCTGGATCAGCACCAAATACGAGACGGGTAAAATTAGTGGTTAGAAAGAGAGAGATAACATATTTTGTCTAACAAAACAACGATGCAGTTGTTTTGTTTCGTCATCTCATTAAATTCTCTGTTACAGATGAATGACTTCTGTGTGATGCGTCGCTGTTTGAGCGACGATATACCGTATATACTCGCCTATAGGTCGCACCACCGTATAGGTCGCACCATGAATTTTGTGTTAAAAAAGTTGAATTTGGGGTTGACTCGCAGATAAGTCGAACTGGAAATTTTGGGACTTAAAAGGCCCTTTCCCTAGCTTTTTTGTACAGATAACCAGTACATTCAGACCCCTAACCCTGTGCCAGTGTATTTACTGTAATGCTGCATGTGCAGAAGACAACATGGTTTGATTACGTGAGCAGAAATTACTGGTGCATGACCTTGTGCTATTGGTTGTTTTGGTATGTGCGTGCACGAGTGCATGCACGCAATAGCCGATAAGTTTCGCTTTTGTTCCGACTTGGTGGAAATTTTCACTCAGGTATGACCACCGTATAGGTCGCACCCTAGTTTTTGGACGAAAAATATGAGAAAAAAGTTGCGACCTATACGTGATATACGGTAGTTTTGTTAGGAGTGATGCCAGAAATTTATCACGTCACAGCGAAGTTTCTGTCTCGTTACACAGGAATTGTGATGCATTGTCAGATTTCTGTGTGGCAACTGCCTGTAAAGAACTCTGCATTACCGTGCTTCATCTTTTCTAACATGGGTCTTAACCTACTTCGATTGCATGAGCTTATATTTTCAAGGTTAAAAAATTCTGTCTCGGTCCTGTTCACTCTTCTGAAGTACGCTGCCTGGAGTGGAGCACGAATGGACTGAGACTTTTCTCTGGTGATAAAGACGGGAATGTTTATGTAACAGAAAGAGAATTTCAAAAGGTAGGATCTTGATATTTTAAATCAATTTTTCAATGGCTTCATGGTCAGTTGTCGGCCACGAAACCTTTTGCTTCCCGGTTCCACCGGAGGACAGTTGTCGGTACTTTGCTGGTATTTTCTCCATCGGCTTCACTATTTTTTATTTGCTCCGGCTGCACTAATTTCCTGATTATCATAATATTATTGCTTTTTTCCTTTTCACGAAGGAACAATGTCACGTGTCGTCTTTGCTAAAAGAAGAAAATGAAATTGTCGATCTCTCGTATAAACACAAAGTCCTTCTCATTTCGACAACAGAACGATCGCTTATTTTTGATTCAAGTCTCTCCGATAATCAGAGAATTCCTATCGGATCAAAATCTCGAAAGTAAGTGATGAAGACCCAGACCAAGAGAAGCAAACTTCTGGTTTCCCGCTTCGTCCACTCATTCGCTGATTGTTGCTCGATAGAATCACCCTAAGCTTGTCGACGTCTCTTGAGGTTCGAACAACCATCACCTTCAAACTTTGTTATTGAATCCACGTCATCGGGCGAAGTAGACCGACTTGTGGCAATTCCGTCTAGCGACAAGGAACGAATGAGCGGGTGAAGTGGAAGCGGCTATTGTTTTAGCCAAAATCTCGAATATCGAATCGATTTGTGCGAAACCCACATCTACCAAATTTTTATTTACTTTGCTTTTTGAGGCCAAGTGTCTCTTTAACAATCCTGTGCCAATACAGGGGTTTCTACAGTTCATGTTTTGGTCCGGACTCAAGTACGGCATCTGATCTTCAAATATATTGCACCAGGCCTGGATACCGGATATGGACTGTGAGTATTTGTATTACTATATCTATTCTCTAGGAGCCATTTTTAGTGGGCGACCGATTCATCCTGATTGATTTATCAAGGCCGATGTTTGTATTTTTTTGATTTATTGACGGTATCGTCCATTACCCAAGTATTGAAGTCGATGTTGGATATCGGTCTCAATGATCAACCATCAGTCATTCGAAGGGGTCTTTTATAGTACCGGCCTTGAAAAGAGCAATTTCAATCGATATTTACCATTTTTATGTGTTTGAAAGTTATCTCAGATATTATCAGCTTAAAGTAGTCGAGATGATATCAGTTCCGATTATTATCGGCCCGTGAACTGTTGATTGTAGGCTGATGTGAAAGGCATCGTGAAGATGACACTTCTTTTCAAAGACCTTGTCGCTGCGTCGAGTTCTGAAATAAAACTCTTGAATTCGACCGGGCAAGTCGTCAGCAGAGACAACCAGTTCAGAAAACTGAGGTTTTTTCAAGAAAAATATTTGCTGGCCTCATCAGGTATGTGCCGGTGTTTCATTTTCTTTCATCCCAGCCAGAGTATATATTGCTTGAAATAGTTGATTCATATCAATATGAGTAGCGTTTAGACGACTTTTCGTCAGGCTCTCATCAGTAAACATGCCAGAATATATTTTGAATAAAGAATTGTAGCTAAGAGCAATCTGGTGTTATGATGTCACACAAACGAATTTAAGTCTTTTAAATGTTTCTCTCTCTCTCTCTCTCTCTCTCTTTACAATAGCTATATCATTGCAACACCGCCAATAGCCACCAATAGGACAAGCTTCTTTTTCATCACAGATTCTTCAATATTTCTGATCGATCCGACTGTTCCGATAATTCTTGCCAGTTGTCAGAACTTTGACGGTGTGTTAAATGTCTCCGTTACGAAGACCGAAATTTTTGTTCTATGCAAGAATCGAAAAATTTATCGGATATCAGAGGAAAGAGATGAGCTAGCACGTAAGTTTTAAATTTTATTAATATTTCGCAAATCGAAAAAGCAATGTGTGGAGAATTATTATGCGAGGAAAATACCCACGTGTTGCCACGTAGACACACACAGTACGCTGCCTAGGAAAAATACATCGGCCAATATGCATATGTGCAGAAGTGCCCACGATAGTGTCCAAAGGAAGCATGTTGCTTGTAGACACACAGACAACTTCTTTCAAGCCCAGTAAGAAAATGAGTTCGGTAAAATGCAAGGAAAGGAACCACGAGGTGGAAAATACGCCTTGAAAGTAGCATCTCATATTTCTAAGGAGAAGCTCAAAAATTGTGTCACCTTTTTTGACAGATAGAAGAAGAAAATTAGAGGAAAAAAATATGAGTGAAAGCATGAAAAAATTGCAGGTGACTCGCTAGTATTATTAATATAATATAGCGTATATACCTGGACGAGGCCACCAAGCAGTGGCCCAAAGAAGGAAAAAAAGCCAAACGAAAGGAGAATAACCTTTAGCAAAGAGAAATTGAAAACAGTTTTTTACGACCGTATTAAAAGTGCCACTGTTCGCATGCGTATAACGCCCAACCCCTACAGTAGATGACGCCAGTATCTTGCACTACAGAATATGAAGAACTCGTTCACTACCAACTTCTCATTTCAAGCCCTGCAATCAAAAATGTCAAACTTCAATGAAGAAGCGGAGCAATGGTCTAGCAAGATACATTCTCAAGTGAGCTCAAGCCTTTATTCAATTTCTTGAGTTTACTAACATTTATGGTGACTGCAATACCTGGTTTGACGAAAGTCAGTCGTTGGCGACGTATATCAGTAGCTTATCTATACCAAATACTGTTCGCCTGTCCTTTGCTTATTATGGACATCATGATCGTTTTCTAGAGCAGGCCTAAACTGCAGTAAATATCGTGCATCTTCACCCGATGAAGGAGTTCCTAAAGCTTGTTAATTCGTTACATATGTGGTGAATCTTCTTTACAATATCTATTGATCACCCGACTATCGGATCCACTATATCCGTCTAGTAAACGTCATCGATCTTTCTCAGGCGAAAGCATTTCAACAAAAACTTCCAACGATCTCGACTTCTTTATTCTCTCGCGACGACAAAACTGAAGGTTCAGAACAACACAGTGAATCTATCGCCGTGACAACGACCTCTGACCCGGCGTCTTCACAGTCTCCAATGAGAACTTCTGCAAGTGAGGCAGAAAACGATGTAAAAGAACAGAGAATGAAAGACATCGATTGTGGGCGTGTCAATCAAGGTAAATCCCTCCCCCACCCTCGCTTAAATTCCCTAGAGCAGTGGCTCAAAGACATTTTCATTGAGAGTCCGAGTAACCGAGAGGCATATGCGGGGAATCTGTAGCATGTGGTGTTTTTTCCACCTCTGCCTAAGAATAGGAAAAATGATATAGGGTCAAATGGAATCAACGGCATTCAAGCAGAAATTGGGACCGAATGTCCAAATATGGGGTGAACAGTGGCTTAGGAAACACCGAGAGATGATTTTAGGCAAGAGCTAATCCTCAACTTATATAGAAACTCCGTGAGACCGTGACAAGTAATCTCTCTCTCTCTCTCTCTCTCAGACGACAATTCTTCAGAGCCGACTCCAACTTCTGTAAATCTGTATTTTGAGAAGATGAAAGAAATCGGGAGTCAAGAAATCAACGAGATTGTGTTCGAGTCGAGACGGAAGCGAACGAAGCCTAGATCACGTAAGATTTTCTCAAGCCACCGTTTCTCAACCCGAGTCCTGTAATGGGTCGGCGAACACAGTTGCTTTTGCTTGAAAATATTTAACTTTACTAGATCGAACGAATCTGCAGTAAGGTTATAACGAATTGCCTGTAATCGTACTGCAATATTGCGGGGGTCGTGAACCTTTGTAAACTTAAATTTTACGAAAGTCGCGGGAACCAATGAGTTCGCAAGTATTTATTTCAGAGCTTGGAAATAGTCCATGAGCTAAAAAGGTTGATAACCACTGTCTTAAGCTTTCGTCATAGGCTAAGGCTTTGTTTGACTTCGCTACCTAATTCTGTTGTATAAGTCTTACAAAAGTCTTTAGAATTTTACTGCGGTCCATGTAAGGTAGGCCCGCGATATAGCAATAGCTTACGTGATACCCAACATCGGTTTTTTAATTTGTGATTTTCAGCCACAGGGAAAGTCTTTCAATCTCGTTGCTACGAGTCTAGTTATTTTTTTCATGCTCTCCCCTGATATACCTGTGATGTCACCATGTTAACATTGTTTCGTAACAATTCCAGCTTCATTTCGTCATCATAGTTTGTCGGACGAAACCGAGAAGTCGCCGTCAAAAACAACGAGTCGTGACTTAACAGAAAGTCCGACACTGTGGAGGCGGTTACCAAACTCTGAAAAGGATCAAAATATAAATGGTGCACATGTGGCTGAAGTTGGTCATAATGACGTCATGGGAATAACTGTATCTCAAGAACAAAATATTGACTTTTCATCGTCTGTGAGAATCCATGATCACCATGACCAAGAAAATGTTCCCCATGACACTGAAATTAATGATGATGGAATCACAATTTCTGAGAGAACAGAAACAACAGTGAGCCATACTTCGCAAGATAACGTTGATGCGGACACGCAAAAGAAACAAGCCGCAATGCCTACAAGCTTAAATGATCACCGTGAGCAAAGAAGTGTTCCCCATGACACTGAAATTAATGTTGGGGAAATCACTACTGCAGACCCAACAACAGACGATGACGATGACCAAACTGTGCTTCCTACTGCAAACGAAGGCGTTGAAAACAGAGAAAAATTTTATCCCGAATCTACAGCAGCTGAGTCCAAGCCCGAATTGTGTGCAGAAGATTATGCTGTTACTCTGCCCACTCCTATCAGGCCTACTCAAGAAGAAGCCACCCAGCCCATTTCCATTATGTCAAGACAGGGACTATCTGAAGAATATTCAATTTACAGGGATCCTGCATGTATACCAACACCCCTAGACAAATATTCACCATTAAATAGTAAAGGTGCACATGCTGATTCAGTCCATTCCGGTGGTAATCCGGTGGTAGCTTCTCTCAATCAACACCCTTCGAGTGAAGGCAGTTCAAAAGATGATGTGTCACACGACTCGGCAGAATTTAATGATAACCAAAGTTCAAGCTCTGACGATATTTATGCTGTTGACACGGCAACGAGGGATTTCGAAAGCGAATTGGATTCCGACGATGAATTTTTCAAAGTAAGTTTTTAAACTTCCTAAAAGCCTAATTAATCTCTGTTTAAAGTTAATCAATGGATTTGATCAGTGATTAAAGTTAGTCAGTTGACTTAATCCGAGATTAAAGTTAAGCAATGGACTTGAGTACTGATTAAAGTTAATCAATGAATTTGATCAGTGATTAAATTTAATCATTGGCCTAAAATATGATTAAAGTTAATTAGTTGACTTAATTCGGGATTTAAGTTAAGCAATAGACTCAAGTACCGCTTAAAGTTAAGTAAATCACTGGTTGTTAAAGTGTAAAGATTTAAAGTCCAGCTTTCAGGTGATGGAGTGTAGCTCCGAAAGCTTGTGAATATTATAATTTGTGAATTATTTTCCAATAAACTCGACTGTACGTTAAATCTTTTGCGACTTATTCTATCTATTACTATAGTAGGGTAATGTTCCGAAAGCTTGTGAATTATATTCCAATAAACTCGACTGTACGTTAAATCTGTTGCGACTTATTCTATCAATTACAATAGTAGGGTAACGTTCCGAAAGCTTGTGAATTATATTCCAATAAATTCAACTGTACGTTAAATCTTTTGCGACTTATTCTATCTAATACTATAGTAGGGTAACGTTCCGAAAGCTTGTGAATTATATTCCAATAAACTCGACTGTACGTTAAATCTGTTGTGACTTATTCTAACGATATCTCTATCAGGAGGACACGCCGTTGGGTGCAGCAGTTCAACCGAAAAAGGTCGTGGTATCGAGCACGCTTGTAAATCGTCGGCAATATCAGGACAAGAAAAGTGTACCCGGGAAACTTCTTGACTGTTGGTCGACAATATCACTGCCTCATCGCGTTTCAAGCATTTCAGGTCTGTAGAGATTGGCGTATTTGCGTCTCAATCGTCTTAGAACAGCTGTGGGATGCTTCAAGTCACCTCTCCACGAGCGGGGTCTTTCCCGCAGTGCGGCATGCCAGTGTTGTGGTGCAGAGGAGCAAACCGCAGCTCATGTCATCCACTCAGGTCCAATGTACAAGCCACCTAACCTGGAGGAGGTCACCAAACAGTTGCTGATGTCCGGCTTCCCTGACGTCTAGTCTGAAGGAAAAAAAGCCTTTTGCCGTAACCCACGCCTTGTGTGTATGCATAACCTTACCAGTAACTCTTCTGAAATACTTACAAAGTATGCATTGCTTAGTATCGGGTCGCGGTCCGCTGTTTAGTCTGACCCAGGCTACCCGTCTTACCCTTGCATCGGTGCTCCATCGTTAAGTAATTTATCTTTTTTGCCCAGCCTCTGGTAATTACATCTGGTATATTGATCACTACAGTCAAATATATCTTGCCGAAGAAGTATTCGGCAAGGCTGCCATCAAGTGGAGAAAGTTGAAACAGACGGGGACGAAACTCTACATCTCACCAAGTGGTGAGTTGGTGAATTCTGCATAATATTACAGAAATTCACAAGCTTTTCGAACTCCCCTTCTTCATCAGGTGATCAGGTGAGGAAAAAGTGGAGCTCCGAAAGCTTGTGAATTTTATTCCAATAAACTGGATTCAAAGTTGTATATGTGGCCACTTATTCTATCTATTACTAACTGGATTGTCTGCCACCGGCTAACTATTTTTCATATCAATAATTTGTTCAGGGGATATAATTTGGTGTCTTGGAAAAAATGGAACAGTTTACGCCGCTACCATGCCGACAGACTTACATCTGTTTGAAGAACCTTTGAATTTTTGCTGGGAAAAAGTCACATCTAACATATCATGTTTTACGCTCGGACATGGAAATGCATGGGTCGTTACTAGTGGCGGTGTGGTCAAATCACAACTGAATCTGACAAGACAGAAATGTTTTGCTGATACATGGAACCTCATCTCTTGGCCTCAAGAGAATGGCAAGGTGACTGAGTAGGCCTACCGGTTCACTCGATGATCAAAATCCACTTACCGTATAATACTGTGCGTCAAAATTAGGGGGGTGAGAAAATATGCAATTTTTTAGCCATTAAGGGCCCAAGATTGGGTGGAGGACGGGCAAAGAGGCGTAGTACAAACTATACATGTTTTAGATACCTAAAAAAATCCACCACAGATTTAACGTCTAACCTTGATTTATTGGGAATTATAACATTCGCAAGGTTTCAGAGCTCCCCTCTTTCCGCAGGGGAAAATGGAGTGAACCAAGGATGGGCGTCCTATGGTTGTATAATTCATTCATTCATTCATAATTCATCAGGTGAAGAAGGAACGTTGATCTTTTCATGCACTATTATGATTGAATTATTCGTATTTTTAAGGTTTTGGACATTGCTGTTACAAAAACGATGGTTTGGTGTCTAACTGACCAGAGCAGTCTATACCGAGCTGGAATCGAGGATGCTCATGAGAACAACGCGGTCTGGGAACAAGGTAACTGAAGTAGCAGTCATTGAAGGTCCCAGATTCATTTCCCGACCGAGTCAAAAGCAGTTCCACAGCAAAGACTCAGTTGGACGGGTGGTTTGACTTTCCACCGACTGATCGTAAGGTTCCATGTTCGATTCCCGACCGAGTCGAACAAAAGAAGTCCTTTAAAATTGGTATCTGCTCCTCAAGTTAGCAGTTAGCATTTACTATCAGTTGTGGTTGTGATAGTGATCCGGTCTATAAGCTGGGAATATTAACACACATAGGCACTGACCTAGTGTGTAAATGTCGTTAGTATGGTGAAATTGCCATACATTAAAAACAGCAGTAACAAGTTCATTGGACGATTGTCTTAGAAATTGTCCACGACCCAATAGATAGATCTAACTCTAGGAGTCCGACATGGATGGATTTGATTTTCTACGCCCCTTAACGAAGCCGCGAGGTCCCTCTCTGATTGGCAGGCAGTATCGAAGTATTGAGGAGTGTTGTGGTTGTGATAGTTATCCGCTCTATAAACCGGAAATAACAACACTCGTAAGCACTGACATGGCGTATATGACCTTAGTAGGGTGAAAAGGTTGGCAGTTCTTCGTTTATATTGGAAATAAACCCGTGAAATAGAAATAATATGATGTTCAATAACTTAAATCCTGACACCCAAGCCACTAAAAAGACGTTTAGCCGAGAATCTCATCGTTTCCTGAAGGCCTTTAAAATCACGTTTTTTTCAAATATCTCACAGAATCAGCTTGGTTATTACCTCAAACAGCGATTGAGAGGTAGAAATTTCATAGTTAAAGAGATTCCACACCAATTATCCTCCAAAATTCGTCGGGAACAGGTCGAAGTTCACCGTAGAAAAATGACTGCTTTCCGAGGTGTACCCGTCGTGACGTCACGACGTACTACTTTTGCATTTTCTGCAGGGCGATATCTCCGTTACTACGCGGTTTTGAGTCGAGAGACCTATATTGCCGAAATCAGCTCAAAAAGTTCTACAAAATGAGCCAAAGTTGTTTTAACCGATATAGATGACCTTTAAATTTAAAAATATTAAATCAAGGCTGGTAGTTAAATCTGTGGTGAATCTTATTATATATATTTCAGTGCTGGGATCCAAAGAATCAACTTCTGCAATCTTAAACTTCAGCAGCGACGGAATTGAAACAATTTTTCTAATCGATCAAAAAGGTGTGATGTCATTCATCTCAGAAGACGGAAAAATTTGGCAGGTATTCAAGGAAGTTTGTACGATGTTTCGGCTACAATGTTGTAGACTATCTGCCCTTAACCACCGGTCCAAGGACTGGCAGAAAACATTTTTGTCCATATATGATTTTTGCTTCATTTACACTGACTCACTTGATATGTAGAAGGAACCGGAGGGCTATTGAAGTCAAGCGCCCCCTCCGCACTATCCTCAATGCGCTGGTCGTCTAGCGAGGAAGAGGCGGATATCATTTTTAACTGGACTAGTGATTCTGAACCACCGATTATCGTATCGGCTTTTCTTCGGACTAGACGTCATGGCGGCCACTGACTAGAATGCCTATTATGGTTTTTTTCCAGTTTAATGTGAGTGAGTTCATCGATGAAGAACAAAATCTTCTAGCAAAGTCATTCGTTCAGTCACTACCCACTCATGTAGCATCGTCAGTTAATAAGGTAAGAAAAGGTTTTTTTCGAGCGAGCAGCGACCTAACGATTTTGTGGTCAACAATATAGTCAATACTCAGAGACTGGCTTTCTTTCCTAGTTCGTTCATAAGGCCCCTCCCCCCCTCCATCTCCTCATGGACCTTCAAGGTGATCCAGGTTAGGGATGGCGCGAACTGAACACGGATTGTGTAAAAGCTCCGGACTAGATTGAGCAATCGATTGCCAGGAACTCGGTGGTCTGGGGATATTGTGGAACGAACTTCGTTTTGTCTGTGCCTTGAAACTTTCACTCTAGCGATGACATATAGAGTATATGGAACGAAGGGCTACATTTCGCCGTTTGTAATGGTCCGAAAACTTGTGAATTAAATTCCAATAAACTGGACTGGACGTTAAATCTTTGGTGACATATTATATATATTACAATAGTAGGGTTGTTCCCCGAAAGCTGGTACATTCTATTCCAATAAATTGGACTGGACGTTAAATCTGTGGTGACTTATTCTATATATTACCGGGAAATGTGAGAAGGATTTCTTACATTGGCTCAGAAAGTTTATCTAACCTGGTTAATTAGACCAATATTCTTGCAGATGCAAAGATGGATGGTTCGTCCTATAGAAGGTCAGTTCATTGCAGTGAGCAATCAGTCAATATGGATCGTCCATGGAAATTACATGGCTGCAGTTGCTAAAGGTCCAATCACAGGTAAAAAAACAGTAGTGAATGAACAAAAAATCCCGCTCAGTTGGCCGAGTGGTATAGACTGTCCGCCTTCTGATCGGGAGGTTCCGGGTTCGATTCCCGACCGAGTCAAATCGAAGACTTTAAAATTGGTATCCGTTCCTTGCCTGCTTGGTAGTCGGTATCGGGAAAGTGCGGAGAGTCGTGTTTGTAATAGTGATCCGGGCTATAAACCGGAGGTATTGACACGTATACCGTAAGCATCGACCTGGCGTAAATGGCCTTAGTAGGTGAAAAACGCCATAAATTCCAAATAAAAAAATAAAAATATGCAGCAAACATCAACTAATGCGACTCACAAGTTGCAGGAGATCCGCTACTTCGTGGGGTGAAGACTGAAAAACAGAAATGTATTGGGTTGTTGACTTCTGGTGCAAAATCACATTCACTAACCCACATCAACTCTTCTTTTTAAATCACTGTCAGCTATCCATGAGCAACATGGAAACTGAAACTGAAACTGAATTTTCAGGTCATAAATGGGACTTTCTAACACCACTAGGTGTCACAAAGTCATCAAAATGGAGAAGCATCACGACGTCGTCCGTCTTTTCTTCTGATTTGGGAAGTTGGCTTGGTAAGTTATATAGAGAGTGTCACCACAGTTTCAACGTCCAGTAAAATTTATAGCAATATATTGATAGTAGCCGATGTCGGACGATCACTTACGATAGATATAGAGAGTGTCACCACAGTTTGTCCAGTCTAACATATAGCAAATTTAACGTCCAGTAGTCGATGACAGACAATCAGTTAGGATAGATAGTGTCACCAGAGTTTAACGTCCACTAAATTTATTACAATAAATTGATAGTTGCCAATGGCGGACAATAGATTTAGAAAATAATATCCTTTCACTTATTTCTGGCCTATTGTAGCTCTCTCTCTCTCTCTCTCTCTCTGTTATCAAACGCTAATTTTATTCACAGCTCTTGTTTGGGCATCGAGACCAAACGGTGAAATCTTTTGCTTCTCATCACAAGATGTCGCTAGTAATCATCCCGTTGCCCTTCCTCCTGCGACGTTAGGCAACTCTCCAATTGTCTGTATGTCAGCTTGCAAGGATGCATTATGGGTACTTTATGAGAGTGGAGAAATATACATTCGCTCAGGAGTAACGGACAACAGACTGCAAGGAACAGAATGGAATCTCCTTGACACAAATGAACAACTTGGTAAGTGTGTTGGATGACATTTATATTGTCTGTCCAAGCTAAAGCGTGGGCCCAACGCATCAAGGTCTTAATCTTTTCCATATCTATATATTAATACGCTATGGTGTACGCTCAGCCACTTTCAAAACATCGCGCTCTGTGACGTCGTACACAAGAAACGTCTGATTCGGATTTGCTTTCGAATACGTTTATTGCAGGTGTTACGTCACGCTACCGATGTGTTGGGTCACAGAGAGTACTAAGTACTATTACAGTAGTAGGGTGACGAGGGAAATACAGCCAACGCTTTAACCTGAATATACAAATTTTCGTTGAGACCTATTACTATAACTTAGTACCGGTACTAGGCTTTTATTAACTAGCTAAACAGAAAACAAGGATCCCACAAGTATGCTAACGAATAAACAGCATCACATTCATGGAATGACAGGCTCTATGTCGTCACAATATCTATGATTCTGTTTTTAGTTCAAATTGTGCTATTACGATTCATTCCATCTTCACCTGATGAAGGAGCGGAGCTCCGAAAGCTAGTGAATGTTTTAATTCTCAATAAACTAAGGCTGGACGCTAAATCTGTGGTGATCTTCTTTACAATATCTATTGATCGTCCGCCATCGGCTCCACTACACTCTTCAGTGGTTACGATGCAACGTTCTGCTACTCAAGTGAACGGGCTTCGCTTAATGCATTAAATGAAGTATATTATCTGCCACTAATCATATTACCCTAACTTTGATATAATCTGGTAGGAAGTCAGTGGTGGAAACAGGCGTTGTGGCGCACGGTCATATTTGCGAATTCTTCGCTCGTCCAGCTAGTACGTATGAAAAGTGAAAATGTATGTATTGCAACCACTATGCTACCACTAGGTAGTCTATTGTCCATATCCTCGTTGTAGAGCAGAGGGGAAGCACAACTCACCCGCCATCGTCACTCGTACTAATCTGCTTCAATATTTCGTCAGGTGACGTAAAGATCACACATATCAGTTGCGGAACACAACATGTTTGGGCAGTCGGATCAAAAGGACAAGTCTATTTTCGAATCGGTGTTGGATTCGTCGATCGAAACTCGCTCCAACCTGCATGGATACCAGTGGACGGTTGTGAGGTATCTGGACGATACTTCACCGTGGTTGAATGCGGCCTTTCGGACAGCAGTATCTGGGCTATCGATAATTTTTCTGAAATTTACGTCAGACTGGGAGTGTCTGTTGATATGCCGATTGGAACGAATTGGGAAACTGTACCAGGTACAGTGTACCGTGTGTTTTCATGAAATTTACAGATTTTGCACAGTTTTAGATGTTAGTGCCTTGCCAGACCATAGCACCAGTCTGGGTGCCACCAAAGTCGGTTGAATTAGCCGATGGGTTTAAATCCCGGCCACCAAAAATGTTAAAAATGGTATCTGTATCTTTCTCGTTTTAAGTGCCTACCACATTGAGGATAGTGTGACGTGCAGCGTTTGTCTTGATATAGTAAACTAACTCTTTCCGATGCCCCATTTCGCAGACACCACATGAAAATCATACGTACGTACAGGTTGTGTGTGTGTGATGTGAGTCTGTGTAAATGCAATCACCAAGAAATACCAAAAAATGCCCCTAATGGAAAAATACATGAAAATTTTTAGGTTCACAAGCTCGCCAACTTTGCATCAGCAACCATACTGTCTGGGGTCTTCGGAAAAGTGGCAACTTAATTCAAAGATTTGGAATTTCTCAAAGGAACCAAATGGGAAATTATTGGAAAAAAGTCATCGGTTCTTTTGTTCAAATAGCAGGTACGTTTGATAATGTGAGACTTGGATATGTTGCTTAGTCAGCTGTTTTTTTTTTTATCCTAAATTCATGCATGTACTGTGTGGTTACCCTTGCATCTAGCCCTAACAAAGCCGTACGAAAAAAGGTGGCTACCGTTGACGCCTATTCTGGGATTAGGGCTTAAGCTAGGCTCAACTTATGATTACTTTTTTATCCCTACGCAACTATTTCGTCCATGTGCACCATCACAATTTAATGAGCCCAACCATCTTAATAATAAGTTACAGAAGTAGAGTCAGCGACAAATCAACTAATTTCAAATTCCGCCTATCACTCTTTTCTGCGTACAATATGATCTTTAAGGTAAACTGGAATTCTAAGAAAATGCAAGGAAAGTAGGATGTAGGAACATGCGATAAGTCTATAAGCACACAAAGTTCCACCTCTGCGCTCTGCCTATGAAAATTAGCCCACTCACGATAGGAGTCTATGGCATATTGTGTGCAGTCAGACCTTAACCTCATGAATAGACATGAGAGGAATATGTTAGGAGCCCGCTGGTTACCCTGAGGTCGATGTAATATGTTACTTAAGTAGGGTAGTCAGAAATCCAGGCTGTTTGTTAGAAATGCAAGGTTGAATGAAAAGAAAGACGTAAACACGCGGTCCACGGGAGCACAGCACGTGGTTTACCGTAAGCACAGTGTTCCCCGTGAGCACGTGGTTCAACGCAAGGAAGTGGTCCACGTAAGCACTTGGTTTCCCCGGGAGCACAGTTCCCCCTGGTCACAGTGCTTCCCTGTAAGCACGTGGTTTCCCCGTAGGTACAGTGTTCCGCATGACCACAGTAAACCAAGTCGTCATCTGGCAGAGATCAGTAGAATTGAATTAATTGGAACAATGAAAAAATGAGGCGTTCCAAGTTCCGTCCATGTACACCGTCTCAATTTAGTGAGCCCAACTCTATTTTTAGCTACTCCTTACGATGAACTTTGGGCGATCGATGAAGCAGAACGTTTACGTCATTTATCTACTAATGTATACTGCCCTATTGTGGTAGAGGCACAGTATCAACTCGATGACTCGGATAAATGCATAGATGAAGACTTTACGTTTCCAGTAAATGTGGAGAAGGATTGGGAGATCTTGTGAAAGTGATAACTGTAACATCACCCCTCTCCCTTTCGCCTTATTTCTGTGGCCACTGGAAGCGAATTGGTGATGCAGCGGCAGTTGATATCCATTAACTGTGATAGATCTATTCAGCTGTTGACGTGCCGCTAGATTGCCTCAATGAAAGAAAACGGGTGACTCAGAAAAGGTCAATCCAGAAACTGACAAATCATTCCGGATATGGAGAAATACGAGTTTACCAGCGCACGCAATCGATCAGTCACCTTGTCCGTTAGGCTTTTGTAACCGCATGGCGTTGGCTAATACGGGTATACATACTGTATATAGTCGATGAATACCGTACAAGCCTTTTTATGCGAATTTTATGCATTTTCATTTATTTTATTCGCTTCCAGCGAATACTTTATAGTCCAGAAAATTTAGGGGGTTGTGAAATCGGTAACTCTCCCCCCCCCCTCCATATTCGAGTGACCTCCGTTGACTTTCTATGCTACACGCCTACACACTTGCATATTGTAGCTTATCTCATCATATATATTCGGCCGGCATCGTGACGAAACCGGTGGGTCCGAGTTCAAATCCCGAGCTCGGATCATGCCAGTGACGAAATAATGCTCCCTAACGACAGCGATTTTTTAAAATTCGCGGTTGCCAGTTGCGGCAAAGCCACAGCCTACATGAAAGAAAAACCGCCTAGAGCGAACCTAGCGAGGTTCAAAAGGTCTCGAGTTTCATTCTCCGAGATATTTTGGATCACACCAGTGATGATAAAAAATGGGATCCGTATCGTCGCTAGGCGACCAGAGCCTTGAGAATATTGGGACTCAGGTGTAAGGGGGGGTGCTTGACTTCGATAGCCAACCCTACTCGTTCTGTGCCTCATTGTCCAGCCTGAATGTACCAATGATTCTCGCATCAGTAGTGAGAGTGTGTGTAAATGCAGCAGAATGAAATAAGGACAAATTTAAACCTCGTCTTTTCTATTACTCACTGTCCTCGCCTATTCTTGTAATCAAAACCACAGTATTATTTACATAATTTCAAGTTTAATTAAAATTGAAAATTACACTTGTGTGAGCGTACCTGCGATCTGTCTCGAAGTACGGCTGTTGAACTCAGAGACGCTTCCAGACTTTAAAATTGGTACCCATTCATTCGCTGCTTGACAGTCAGTACTGGGGGGAGCTTGCGCATTTCGTGGTTGTGATTGCGAACCGGGCTATAAACCTGAAGTATTGACAGGTGCGCCCTAAGCATAGACCTGGCGTATATGATTTGAGCAGGCTGAAAACCCCATAAATTCAAACAACAGCTTTACAACACGAACAACTGATATCGGCCTGGCGTACATTGCCTTAGTAGGATGAAATGCCGTTAATTCAAAACAACAGCAACAACTCGTCCCGGTGGTTGAACTGCACAGCCAACGGGGTGACGGCTATTGCTATGATATAGTGGTCATGTATCTCCGTCCCAGTCAGAAAAATGCGAGTGTCCCTACTTGGCCCGGGTGAGGGGTTTCCAAGGCTTGCGCATGCAACGCCACGCGTTATGAGGCCCACACATGGCCTTGTTAGTGACATCCCTGGCCCATGTACATCTTTGTCATAGCTGTCCCAAACACGGCCACGTTTACACGGGCTAATGTTGCGTTTACATACCCTTAACCACATACGGGCCAGCAAAGGTCATGCGAAATTGCAGCATCGCGTCGCACCATACGTGGGTTGTACGTAGATTTATGAATGGGGTTGTTCCAGTGCGATCACCGAACCGAATGTTGGTTGGGCCAGGTACCTGTTGTCCAGTTGGCGGGAGGTCGAGTCGGTGTGGATTGAAAGTTTACCATCTTTTGTATTGCTATCGAGTAGCATATATATACAGCAGTAACCAACCAACGGTTGCACTGTACACTAACGTATCTGTCATCAACCACAGTAGGGTCATACTACAGTACTTTAGGTCTCGATGACTCCGACTGGACTTTTGTGACTCGAATTTTAAGATTGTTGAATGTCACAGACTCGACTTGGACAATTGGTCTCGGCGACTCAGCTTGACTTGTGACTTGGTCGTTCGAGACAGCCTGCGTACTGTTCCGTTTGTGCCGTGGCTACTACTTCACATGTTCGTATTCGTGTAGTCTGTACTAGTTGAGTTAATGACGTAATCTTCAGATACGGTCGCTGGTAGTTGTAAACGGTAGCATTGCGAACGCAGTTGATCAAATTCATACGATATAGGTTCCGATATTTGCCAGGTCCTGGAAAATTGAAGGTCTGAATGACCACAGTTTTGATTGCCTTGCCTTAGCACAGATAACCGATACCGAAGGATCGTGAATAACGGCCAGAACAATCAGCCGACATTATCTACTGTAGTATCGATTCCCGCCAAAGCCAATCCAAAGCCTTTATGAATCGTTCCTGTTCCTTCTATACTTATTGACGGTCAGTTGTGATGATGATGGTGATACAAGATATAATCAGGTATACTAAGCATTTACCTGGCTTACATGACCTTAGGGTGAAACGCCGTAAATTCAAACTACGTGACTGACTGCCGGTGTCGACCACCAATAACACGAATATCAGTCAATATTTATTTTTCAAGACCGATACGATATTTGACATCCTTGCCCGACATCGGTAAAAAAAAGCCATTTATCTTTGCGTCGGTAAATCGGCCAAGCTCACAATCGCTCCACACTCTAATACTGATAATGTGTTGATGGCATAGATCAATTAGACTGAAGGCCTAATCGATCAGTGCGTAAGTCAAGTCCACCCCAGCTATGGGCTTAAACAGAAAGATTATAAGTAGCCTCCCTAAGTCAAAGCAACGAAGTTTAAAGGCATACCTTTGGCAACTGATAGCGTCACCGCATAATGCGTATATCACGATAACGAGCATTAGTAACGTCGGGGACATGACAGCTAGCAAATTCGCAGGTTGCCGGTAAGACGGTGACGTGCTCGTTGTTGTAATCTGGACGGCTGTCGTTGTTGGCGGCCTTTGAGTAGAACTACACCCTGAAAAAGACAAACACAGTCACTCTAGGGCAGTGATTCACCTTTCATGCACCGCGTACCACCTGAAAGGTGTGTTGTGATGTCATTGCGCATCATCTGACGCGTGTACCGTTGCCTATAGCATTGACTGGGCGTGCACGACTTCAGTTAAATAGGCCTACGCCATAAATTTCCAAAAAACAGAACAAGTCGACCCGAAGTCAGATGCGAAGCTTGTAGGAAAGAAGAAGTATATACCCTATAATAGGCTTCTCGCTGGGATGGACAGCGGACAGATCAATTTTATTGTAGGTCTATTGTAGCCCATATAAGCCTACTATACTATTTTCAGTGGCGATTTTCACCGACAGGTGTTGTGCGGGAGTGTGGCACGTATAATAGAGGGGTTTACGGACTTATTCCATGAGTAATAGCAGATAGGCCTATATACGTGGGGAAATTAAAGGATCAGCCATGGTCTACTGAGTGGGCAGCTTATCAGCTTATATGCAGAAACACAATCGGCAATTTCAGTTGACAGTTGTGATAGGGTCATAGAGTATTTAACGAAAAATCTACTTTAACTTAGTGCATGCCGTTGCTATAGTGCTGTCTTCTTGGGCAACAGGTCAATTGGATACGTACGATATGACGTCAATCTATTAATGAATCCGGTTTTTCTATTTAATGACGTCGTCGTAGTATCTTGTGACGATTTTCTCCCTTTCGTGACGCTTGTTGAGGATATTCTTTCAAGCATGACGAAACAAAGAATCACTAACAAAGTACTGATACAACACAGCCCTCCCATATGAATACAATCGTCGTGTGCTTGTCATCTGCCAGCGATTCGCAACATCGATTTTCAAAAATCTCAGCACAAACCCACTGCGCGCAGACACAGAGAGAGAGAGACAGAGAAAAAGAGAGATATTTATCACTAGTCCACCTGTAAATTCTACAAGCAAAGTATGTCTATAAACAAAAATTATCATTGGAAAGCATAAATTCTATAGAAGTTAGGCCAACCCAGGAGATGATACTCCTACAGCCCAGACTGCTCTGCAAAATGATGCCTATCTACCACTGGAAATAGGGCTACTGTGCTGAGAGAGGCTTCCACACTCACCACTACACTAAAGATATCTGCTTCATAACTATTGCAACACTTGATTTGTTTTAGGGCTCTTCACCAGGTTTCCTAACTGATGTCTATTACGCTATTATTTGAGCCCAACCAGGAAATGACAAGCGGAAAATTCCCAGCGCCATGTTCCCCTAGATCGACTGGTGCTTAATATTGGTGGGAAATGGGAAAATACGTCACTGTCATCAAGTTGCAACCAATTTATTCAAATGCTTTTACTCTTGGCTCGTTAAAGATGTATTCACGTGACGCGACATAGTTCAACGTACGGTTTACGGCAGTAGGGAACACGAATTGCCACCAGTGCGCCTGTACGTTTAATGAATCACGCCTAGTCAGCGGAAATGAGCCGTGGTCTGCATGTACTGTATGCTCATAAATTGAGATTTTTACTTATTTACTGATGCTTGGCGTACAATTCCATCGTATGGTTCAATCACTGAGATAAATGAAGCTCTGTTTATCTCAGCGGGTCAATGCATTGAGATACGTATTCATCTCAGTGGTTCAAGCCTTCAATAGCTAACCAGTTTTATATATCCCAGAGCTAACCATACAGTTCTAGTTTGATATTTATTATCAATCTCTGCCAAGCTTAAAGGTCATCTATATCGGTTAAAACAACTTACTCTGGACAACATAAAAAATTATCGGTTGTTGTTGCTTGGTCCTTTTGGCATTCGGGGTTCGTGGTGGAGGTAGTTGAAAGTGGCCTCAAAGAGTAATGAGATAAGAAGAAGGCGTGAACATTCATTTCTGTAAAACTACAATGTAATTATTATTTTCCCATGGAAGAATCTAGGTTACACGACAAACTGAAACTATAGTTAGTTTGAAAACATAACCATCCTTGCGTACTCCTTAAACCACAGAGTCCGTATTATGTAACCATGCAATGACGTCTTCACGACAGCGTTTTGTTCAAATTCACGGTGGGGTTTAGGTATATATATATACGGGTTTCCTGTTTATAACAGACAAGCTGTTCGGCGCAGAGCAGGTAAAATAGACAACGTTGCCACATCTGAAATGCCAGTAACAGAATATCATAAAGTGATGATAGGCATAACATCAGGTGTACCGGCATAATGTTCTTCCTACGTCTTACCCCGCCTGTCTGACCTCTCTCCCTCAAGACGCATAGTCAGTATACATTACAAGTCCACCAGTGCAACCCAAATTCCGGAAATCTCCTGCACAAGCTGCTACCGGTATCCTCGCCATGATAAAATTCACTCTCCGTGGAACCGGTACCTGTTTTCTGAACAAAAAATCTCGGAGCAATGAACCAACTCAATGTGAGGGCAGGGGTAGCCTACAACTGTATACAGGCGAGGATCAGGTCATTGGCTATTGGTTGCAACCGCGCAAGGCCCGCTCTAGGGGGATTTTCTTTCATGCAGGCTGTTGTTTTGCCACAACTGGCAACCGCGAATCTGAAAAAATCGCTGTCGTTAGGGAGGAATATTTCGTCATTGTATGGTTACGCGATATGACCTCTGTGGTTCACGCAGTACGCAAGGATAGTGATTGACAAAAAAACGTTTTGAAGAGACATTGCACCGGGCAACTACTAGCCTATATATAAGTAAAGTAGCCGATTATCTCAACTGCGGCCAACGGTCGCTTCCAAACCGGGCAGAGACCGACAAAACGTATCCAAACTTATGGTTAACTTTCGAAGGCTCATCTGAGTACATTGAACCATGCGATGACGTAATAATAGGTATTGACAACGGATCGCAGTCGCTATCGCAACTCCGCCGAGCCTTGGTCAAGATTCGGTGGCTGTGGCATCCCGTTTGCCCGTTGTGCGTAAAAGATTTTTCGGGAGTTACTCGTACCGATACGGCTTAGGTGCTTACAGACGCTTGTCGTTAAGGTGATGGGGGCCGAGCTATGTGGGAATAGATAAAAAAATATTATAGCGGATGAAAGAGCAAACAGAGCGAATTCCGTTGCTCTATGGGCTGCAGCTGACTAGATGATCACCCGATCGCTTCGCTGCAGCCCATTCGTTTTCCTCTCATGTTCTACTAATTTACTCATGAATGACTGAATCAATAAATCTGTCTGTCTGTCTGTCTGTCCACAATGCTCGATTCAACAGTCCACCTTTTAGTATCAGTAATTTAGCTTGGTACGCTTACGTAGGGTCGAATAATTCAGGAAGCCAGTCATTTACGTTCCAAATAAATTAGGCTAAACGTTAAACCATATTGGTAACACTTCTTTTCTTTTTATATTTCTTCTCTTAGCGTCAATTGCTAGCTCCATTGAATTAGGAGGAACGGTTTTCCGGCAAGGATCATCATGCCTTTAGCTGCTGCTTGCGAAAACGATCCGGCTATCCCTAAATGCACTGGAGGACTCAAAATTGATGTATCTCGGGCGTTCTATGGAAGGGAAGCTGGACAACAGGGGTAAGAAAATGATATAGGCCTATATTGGTATATCTGTTAGTTACGGGGATATAGTATACCACAAACGGGGGGGTCATTGCATCCTCTAAACTATATATATATATGCCGGTATCGTATTATCGAAGAATATAGTGGAGCAGATGACAGATGATCTATAGACCAATCCGGTGACGAGTCAACATCGGTACTTGATGTCATTGTGCTGCCGGTAAAACATTTGCAAAAAATGCATCGGGATGATAGGAGGTTGGTTGAAAAATGCCGAATATCTACGGATAGCAAAAGCCTGTTGTCTTGATATTCAGTGTAGATAAAGTAATATATCCGTGGAGCAATTTACCACTCGATTTGGTGGTTGCGATTAAGAGAAATGAAGTCAGTAGCATGTAGACTGTCACCTGTTTGGCACATAGTTGAGTTGCTTTACCTGCAGTGGCTGTAGCTTTGTATTAGGTGAAGGCAAGTAGTGATTAGGCCTAGTTATTTCAATAATTAGTTGTCCTCAGCTAGGCTACAGCCTGAAAGCATTATCTGCACCAATCTTCACATGTGATTATATGACAGTGATCTAGATAGCTGCTAGCTTATTTGGTATTCATATGAAAGTGCAGGTAATGGTTTAAAGCTATAGCCTAGCTGAGGACAACTAATTATTGAAATAACTAGGCCTAATCACTACTTGCCTTCACCTAATACAAAGCTACAACCACTGCAGGTAAAGCAACTCAACTACGTGCCAAACAGGTGACGGTCTACATGCTACTGACTTCATTTCTCTTATTTGCAACCACCAAATCGAGTGGTAAATTGCTCCACAGATATATTACTTTATCTACACTGAATATCAAGACAACAGGCCATTCCTATCCATAGATATTCAGCATTTTCCAACCAACCTCCTATTTTCCCGATGCATTTTTCGCAAATGTTTTACCTGTAGCATTATGACGTCATGTACCATTGTGGATTGGTCCGTAGATATCTTCAATAAGACTCACCTCAGCAAATTTAACGTCCAATCTTGGTTTATTCAGAATTATACCATTCACAGGTTTTCAGAGCTCCGCTCCTTCATCAGGTGAAGATGGATCGTATTTACTAGTGTTTATACCTGATCATCCTGATGAAGGAGCGGATCTCCAAAAGCTTGTGAATATTATTCTCAATAAATCAGGGCTAGACACTGCATCCGTGTTGAATCTTCTTATTGATAGCTATGTATATGTAACATTATGGAAGGATATGACTGAGTGGTACGAGGAAATAATTAAACATGCTTTGAATGATTTCATCAATAGTAATTCAAGTCACAGGTTTACTGGTACCAGAATGTATGTGTACCTGGCTACATTTATTTCCTTGCTGAGGCTAATAGTGTGAGACGCATCAGATTCAATGCTGAGCCTAATCTGAAGTGCACGGTACAAACCACTGGGTATTAGGGATCAATCTTGATTGGTGATTTCCATGTTTATCATTATCTGCAATTTCTGCAGGTGTGGCAATGCCATCTCTTATACCTGCATAACACCAGGCGGTACTGCCGTCGTGCTTCCGTTGTGCCAAATGAAAAGTACTTGTAGCGTTATGGCATCTAATGCGGTTTTTGGATCGAATCCTTGCCCCTCATTGCGAAAGTATCTCTTCATATATTATGAATGTGTTACAGGTAAAAATATTTTATGAGTTTTGTTTTTAAGTAGGGTAACTTCTAAGCTTAATGTTTGGATAGGGATGCCAATTTAAATATATCCTAAAAATTGTGCTTCAAAAAATAAAGTACATTTTGACTTTTCAATACACAGGATAGGGATGTAGTTCAATCTTCTGTTGCATTAACATTAAGACAGACTCGTATGATACACACAAACACACACTACTGGTGCATGTGAAAACGGGACAAGGAAGCACCGAAGGGGCTGGTTGGCTATCGAAGTGAAGTAATTAAGTTACCCGAAGGCCTACATGGTTGCTGTGATAATTAGTTACCTTCGAATTAACATATTTTCATGTCTTGTTTCTATTTAAGAGACAACAACGACAACAACAACGACAACAACAACAACAACCACAACAACAACTCTCCTCCCTACGACGACTTTTGAGCCGACCACAACGGTTGTCCCCACTACTGTGGGCCTAACCACAACAACAACGCTCCCGACGACCGAAGACCCAACAACGACCCAGCTCCCCACGACAGCGGAGCCGACAACAGTCCCGTCCCCCACAACGGAAGTCTCTACAACTGAGGAGCCAACAACAACAGTCTCGCCACCGACGACAGTGGTTTCCACAACACTGGACCAGACTACTACGTTTACAACTACTACGGAACAAACCACTCGTCGTCCCACCACTACAGAGCAAACAACCCGGCCACTTACAACGGTAAAGCCAACCACATTAGCACCGACCACCCGAGAACTGACGACAAATCCTCAAATGAATCGAATCTGGACAAGTCCACAGCCAACGACAGCAGCCACAACTGTTAAAGCAACCACGACAAGACCAATGAGAGCGGCAAAAACAACTTCGATGCAGCAGACACAGCCTGCCTTAAGTAAGTACAGTAGACTAGACTTGACAGAAGCATCTCAAGCCAGCTTGATAAGTTAAAGGGAATACGGATTGTTTGAATTTCTCAACGTTATACCGATAGCTTCCTTCCGGCTTTCTACGGTACTAGAATCACTATGTCGCTCTAAATCGGTGCCATCAACTTTCATCCGTTCGTACCCTCATGCCAATTTTTTAACAGGCGAATCATCGACTTCATCAGCAGTGAAATCGACACTTGCTGTGACTGAGTCACAAACTCCAATCGCCGAAGTTAACGGTATGCTTCTTCTTTTGTTTCGTTCGTTACGTGTTAAAAAACAAGTCGGTCTTGCTTATTAGTCTCTTCTTGTTTAGAGACTGTACTGCTCAACACTGGATTATTAATCGGGTTCGTAATCGGTGCCGTTATTCTGCTGCTGATTCTACTGTTGATTGTGAACAAGAAAAGGTCAGTAGGTCGCTGCTTATAGTTGTTTTCAGGCTCCTGGAATCACTAATAAGGCAGATTGCCGGAGCCGCTCAGTTGGCTGGTTGAGTATGGAGACCCCTCAACTCCAGCAGTGGCTCTAATGGTGATACAAGTCTGAGTGGGGGAGGCGCCCCACAACACACGCTGAAGAACTGGTATTGTTGTTGTCTTGTGTGTCTGTTCATCTTCTGATTGTGAAGTCCCGGGTTCGATTCCTTACCGTGTCAAACCAAGGACTTCAACGTTTTTCAAAACCTGATTAAATCCACTCCCGTCCTTGTTTTCAAAATCTTGATCCATTCATAGGTATTGACCGAGGATCGGTATCACATTTTTAATAAATCCGATATTTCATAATTATCAACCAATGATACCGATATTAGCAGCAGAACCAAATATCGGCCAGAACTTTTTCAGAGTTTCATTTCACAATCTTTCAGTTCCAGTAAAATTGCAGCGGCAGTTGTGAATACATCGTACCAGCCAGGTGGTCCTGATGAGATGGATTCTGATACATTTTCGTACGTTTCCACCGGCAGTATCGACGAAAAAGGTCGTATGCTGATTGAAGTTAAAAGCCGAATTATCCCAGATGTCTTGAACTTTGACCTAGAGTCTGACACGGATTTTGTCTATTCTTATGGCACATCCAGTGACGAATTCATGCAGTCAGTAAGCGATACTAACGACAATCAGTCAATCGACAGTAAGGAGAATGATGAGAAAGACCCACCCACTACTCAGTCAACGAGTCGAGCATAACTCACCATTATGATACCAGAATTGCATATGAACCAAAAAGTAGCTATAACAAGATTTAAATTTTACGAGCAAAGAGACAAAGCTTGCACAGTACTCCAATATCGAGTCATACGAAATAGTTAGCCAACCGCCTAGTAAGTGCAAAGGTGAGCGACTCTCGCGTAAATGCGAGGGACCGGTCACACTTGGAAATAGACAATTCGTGTATGATTCTGATGAATGAGACAGAAGCAAGCTCGTTCGTCGCCTGTGACTGTCATCGGTACGACCAGTAGTTCATGTGTTACCATAAACGGATCAGAGCTCAGATAAAGGGTAGCAGTTCCACTGCGAATAATGGATGCAAAGGAGTGAGATGAGATCAAGTGAGGAAAAGGACTCTGTCTGAATATGGAGCTACTTTTCCGTCCCTACGACGAAGGAAAGTTTGTGAAGGAAGAGATAGATCGTGAATTTCATGATCAGAATGACAACTGCAGATACGTTGATATCAATATTAGGGACAGACAAAATCGGTTCAGAATCAATAATATAACCTTTGTTTTGAAGTTTATAGTTCAATTTTTACAGAAGTTGTTTGAAATTGATATTTTAAAATGAAGAAGGCTATAGAAATATGTGTAATTGCCTAATAATGTGCGAGAGTTTCTTCGTATTTTTTCGATAAACCGGTATCTGCTGTTAGCATGGACGCAGCTAGCCTCAAAAGGAAGGGGTGTTCCAACACAATATGACGTCGCAATTGTTTGTTCATTTGGAAGTTAGGGCGTTTTCAACTACTAAGGTCACTTACGTCACGAATAAAAAATCAGCAATTCTTGTGAACATCGTTTTTACCGCCCGGTGGTTTTACTGAGCTCATGGGAAACACTTTATCCACATGATCATGGGGAACATTTCGCCCACATCAAACACTGGCTTGTCATTCATGTAAGGAGATCGATATTAGATAGGCTAGGTCGAAGTTCATGATATTTCGAAGAGTTTAGTGAAGACGATCAATAGATATCCTACTTATATGATAGATTATTACGTGATAAACAAGGTTTTTCTTTCATGCAGGCTGTGGTTATGCCCCAACTGGCAACCGCGAATCTGAAAAAATCGCTGTCGTCATTGTATAGTTCGCGATATGACCTCTGTGGTTCACGCAGTACGCAAGGATGGTGATTGACTAAAAAACGTTTTGGAGAGACATTGCACCGGGGAAAATACTGGTCTATATATAAGTAAAGTAGCCGATTATCTCAACTGCGGCCAACGGTCGCTTCCAAACCGGGCAGAGACCGACAAAACGTATCCAAACTTATGGTCCAGTTTATTGGTACATAACACACAAGCTTTCGGAGCTCTGCTCCTTCATCAGGTGAAGATGGAATGAAAAGCAAAGTTTAAGATTTGAATTATAAAGAATCACATGACATTGTGACGTCATAGGGCAGAAATATTAAAAATGCAGTCCATGAAAACAGGTGATGTTAATGCACCGAAAATCAGATAAGGAAGTCGAAAACGGGCAAATGTGTATGGAGCCTGGTGTTAGGTGCATTAACATCACCTGTTTTCATGGTCTGCATTTTTAATATTTCTTCCCTACGACGTCACAATGTCATGTGATTCTTTATAATTCAAATCTTAAACTTTGCTTTTCATTCCATCTTCACCTGATGAAGGAGCAGAGCTCCGAAAGCTTGTGTGTTATATACCAATAAACTGGACTGGACGTTAAATCTGTGGTGACTTATTATATTTATTACTATTTGAATCGTCCGCCATCGGCTCCACTATTTTTCCAAACTTATGGTTAACTTTCGAAGGCTCATCTGAGTGCATTGTACCATGCGATGACGTAATAATAGGTATCGACGACGGATCTCAGTCACTTTCGCGGCTTCGTCAAGTCTAAGTCAAGATTCGGTGGCTGCGGCATCCCGTATGCCCGTTGTGCGTCGTCCTTGGTGTCTAAAAATAGGCAAACATGTGTGAGAACATGCTAAAAGACGAGCCGGAAACCATGGAATTACTGATACTAAACGTCGGACGACGTAAAAGATTTTTCGGGAGTTACTCGTACCGATACGGCTTAGGTGCTTACAGACGCTTGTCGTTAAGGTGATGGGGGCCGAGCTATGTGGGAATAGATAAAAAAATATTATAGCGGATGAAAGAGCAAACAGAGCGAATTCCGTTGCTCTATGGGCTGCAGCTGACTAGATGATCACCCGATCGCTTCGCTGCAGCCCATTCGTTTTCCTCTCATGTTCTACTAATTTACTCATGAATGACTGAATCAATAAATCTGTCTGTCTGTCTGTCTGTCCACAATGCTCGATTCAACAGTCCACCTTTTAGTATCAGTAATTTAGCTTGGTACGCTTACGTAGGGTCGAATAATTCAGGAAGCCAGTCATTTACGTTCCAAATAAATTAGGCTAAACGTTAAACCATATTGGTAACACTTCTTTTCTTTTTATATTTCTTCTCTTAGCGTCAATTGCTAGCTCCATTGAATTAGGAGGAACGGTTTTCCGGCAAGGATCATCATGCCTTTAGCTGCTGCTTGCGAAAACGATCCGGCTATCCCTAAATGCACTGGAGGACTCAAAATTGATGTATCTCGGGCGTTCTATGGAAGGGAAGCTGGACAACAGGGGTAAGAAAATGATATAGGCCTATATTGGTATATCTGTTAGTTACGGGGATATAGTATACCACAAACGGGGGGGTCATTGCATCCTCTAAACTATATATATATATGCCGGTATCGTATTATCGAAGAATATAGTGGAGCAGATGACAGATGATCTATAGACCAATCCGGTGACGAGTCAACATCGGTACTTGATGTCATTGTGCTGCCGGTAAAACATTTGCAAAAAATGCATCGGGATGATAGGAGGTTGGTTGAAAAATGCCGAATATCTACGGATAGCAAAGGCCTGTTGTCTTGATATTCAGTGTAGATAAAGTAATATATCCGTGGAGCAATTTACCACTCGATTTGGTGGTTGCGATTAAGAGAAATGAAGTCAGTAGCATGTAGACTGTCACCTGTTTGGCACATAGTTGAGTTGCTTTACCTGCAGTGGCTGTAGCTTTGTATTAGGTGAAGGCAAGTAGTGATTAGGCCTAGTTATTTCAATAATTAGTTGTCCTCAGCTAGGCTACAGCCTGAAAGCATTATCTGCACCAATCTTCACATGTGATTATATGACAGTGATCTAGATAGCTGCTAGCTTATTTGGTATTCATATGAAAGTGCAGGTAATGGTTTAAAGCTATAGCCTAGCTGAGGACAACTAATTATTGAAATAACTAGGCCTAATCACTACTTGCCTTCACCTAATACAAAGCTACAACCACTGCAGGTAAAGCAACTCAACTACGTGCCAAACAGGTGACGGTCTACATGCTACTGACTTCATTTCTCTTATTTGCAACCACCAAATCGAGTGGTAAATTGCTCCACAGATATATTACTTTATCTACACTGAATATCAAGACAACAGGCCATTCCTATCCATAGATATTCAGCATTTTCCAACCAACCTCCTATTTTCCCGATGCATTTTTCGCAAATGTTTTACCTGTAGCATTATGACGTCATGTACCATTGTGGATTGGTCCGTAGATATCTTCAATAAGACTCACCTCAGCAAATTTAACGTCCAATCTTGGTTTATTCAGAATTATACCATTCACAGGTTTTCAGAGCTCCGCTCCTTCATCAGGTGAAGATGGATCGTATTTACTAGTGTTTATACCTGATCATCCTGATGAAGGAGCGGATCTCCAAAAGCTTGTGAATATTATTCTCAATAAATCAGGGCTAGACACTGCATCCGTGTTGAATCTTCTTATTGATAGCTATGTATATGTAACATTATGGAAGGATATGACTGAGTGGTACGAGGATATAATTAAACATGCTTTGAATGATTTCATCAATAGTAATTCAAGTCACAGGTTTACTGGTACCAGAATGTAGGTGTACCTGGCTACATTTATTTCCTTGCTGAGGCTAATAGTGTGAGACGCATCAGATTCAATGCTGAGCCTAATCTGAAGTGCACGGTACAAACCACTGGGTATTAGGGATCAATCTTGATTGGTGATTTCCATGTTTATCATTATCTGCAATTTCTGCAGGTGTGGCAATGCCATCTCTTATACTTGCATAACACCAGGCGGTACTGCCGTCGTGCTTCCGTTGTGCCAAATGAAAAGTACTTGTAGCGTTATGGCATCTAATGCGGTTTTTGGATCGAATCCTTGCCCCTCATTGCGAAAGTATCTCTTCATATATTATGAATGTGTTACAGGTAAAAATATTTTATGAGTTTTGTTTTTAAGTAGGGTAACTTCTAAGCTTAATGTTTGGATAGGGATGCTAATTTAAATATATCCTAAAAATTGTGCTTCAAAAAATAAAGTACATTTTGACTTTTCAATACACAGGATAGGGATGTAGTTCAATCTTCTGTTGCATTAACATTAAGACAGACTCGCATGATACACACTACTGGTGCATGTGAAAACGGGACAAGGAAGCACCGAAGGGGCTGGTTGGCTATCGAAGTGAAGTAATTAAGTTACCCGAAGGCCTACATGGTTGCTGTGATAATTAGTTACCTTCGAATTAACATATTTTCATGTCCGGTTTCTATTTAAGAGACAACAACAACTACAACGACCACAACGACGACAACAACAACAACAACAACTCTCCTCCCTACGACGACTTTTGAGCCGACCACAACGGTTGTTCCCACTACTGTGGGCCTAACCACAACTACAACGCTCCCGACGACCGAAGACCCAACAACGACCCAGCTCCCCACGACAGCGGAGCCGACAACAGTCCCGCCCCCCACGACAGAAGTCTCCACAACACTGCCTCTCCCTACAACTGAGGAGCCAACAACAACAGTCCCGCCACCCACGACGGTGGTTCCCACAACACTGGACCAGACTACTATGCTTACAACTACTAAGGAACAAACCACTCGTCGTCCCACCACTACAGAGCAAACAACCCGGCCACTTACAACGGTAAAGCCAACCACATAGCACCAACCACCCCAGAACTGACAACAAATCCCCCCGTCAATCAAATCTTGACAATTTCACAGATCACGACAGAAGCCACAACTGTTGAAGAAACCAGGACAAGAAAAAAGAGAGCGCCTGAAACAACTTCGATGCAGCAGGCACCAACGACCCCACAACTGACGACAAATCCTCAATTTAATCGAATCTGGACAAGTCCACAGCTCACGACAGAAGCCACAACTGTTAATGATACCACGACAAGACCAACTTCGAATCAGCAAATACCGCCTGCCTTGAGTAAGTAGAGACTCGAGTAGACAGACGTATTCCAAGCCAGCTTCGACCTGCTGTTCCTCTCATGGATGCCCTTCAATCATCTTAGAACAGGGGTCGTATGCTTCAGGTCATCCCTTCACAATTGGGGTCTTTCTCCCAGTGTGGTGCGAAGGTGCAATCTGCAGACTATGTCATCCATTCTACTACAATGTACAGTATAAGCCGCCGAATGGAACAACTGGTATGAATAACCTGTACAAGGCCACCAAGCTGCTGTGCGGCTGCTATCACGTTGGTCCGAAGAAAGAAAAAAAAAGCTGAACGCATAGTACTATCGACATTTTCAGTGGTTCAATCGCAAAACTTTCTTTTATAGGTAACATAGCTGGGATGTCTCAGGGAGCATTGGCTGGTCTTCTTAGCGGAATAATTTTGGTACTGATAATTTTGGTCTTGCTGATCTTGTTCAGAAAAATGTGAGTATGCGTGGAGTATTTCTTTAGAAGGGTTAAACCAGATACTTGAAAATAGTGGAGCTGTTGGCGGGCGATTCAAATTTCTGAGTTTTGTCATCAAAATCTAACAATTCTTGAGTTTCGAGTACGGTATCTGTGGAGTACGGGGCGAGATATATAATGCTGCACAACGAAAAGTTCTCTCAAACTTGTCTTGCCGGAAATCTGCCTTTAAATGCCGCGTGTCTCTCACAAGATCCAATGATACAAAATTGGTACCAGTAGCCTGGTTACAGTATTCGAATATCATTCATTAAGAAGTATTGAAAACATTTGTCTTTCGATTGAAAATAACAACCAAATATTAATAAATTGAAAAACCATAAAGGAGTCTCTTTGTGGTACAGAACTTTAATAGCACAGCTACAAAATTTTATTCAATCAACGTAACCCTAACGCATCGTGCGCTTGTTATTTGCTCCCTGACAAAACTCACCATCGAACTCGATAATAATTCGCAACCTTTTCATTGGTAATGGATAACCGCTCAGTACTATAAATTCGGTAATTCATCACAAAATTGAGCAATTCCGTAATAAGCTATTGGTTTTTGGCCCCAACAAATGCCCAGTTTTTGTACATCTACCTTGGTTGGGTCCGGTTTCCAACCATTTTGAAAAAAAATATCCTCTGCAGTCCAGCGCTGTTTTTACGCAGTTCAACCTAGAGTTATTTTTACCACCAGAAAAATCACTGTCAGCCATTCATAAGGACGCCCTACCCACCCACCAGCAAAATATTGTTATTTACAAATTTCCTTGCTACAGTGACAGTAGCTTCGCTGGCAGGACGTCACAACTTTTGACTGACCGCATCAAACAACATTGGCCATTGGCCAACATCTTTTTCATAAGGAATCATGCGCTAGGCACTACAGGGATGACATGTTCCAGGTCATGGCACATGGCCGATCACTTTTTCATCTCAAAGTATTAAAATCCACGTTTGTTAAATTGTCCAACCCTAACCTATGTCAACAAAAGGATTTTGTCTATACACTACGAATTTCCCATTGAGAGTCTTTGTCCCGACCCCCACCCCCTGTGTACCCTTGTCCATATCTGTTTATATTACTCCTAACTTTACCCTGTTTGAACGTACTGTCTATTGCCTATTCCTATAGTTACTTGATTGTTTACCTTTCTTATGTGACGTCACAATTATCATATTTTCATGTTCTGTTATTTCTCCCTTTATTCCGCCATTAATCCTGATGAGAGGTGGACGAAATGTCTTCGATTAAGTAAAATTTTGTACCCATCAATGTTGTGCTGCTTAATATACAAAAGAGTCCTAGCCGTACTGAACCCCGACGATATCCATGAGGCAACTCCTCCAAGAATTGCGTCCGCTGACCGTCGCTTATCGAAAGCAAAAGGGTTGGTCTGCTAGTAGGGAGTTCTACGCCATGTGCTGCTGTCCTCACCATCCGAAACAGTATCTTTTATTCTAACATTTAATCCTTGTACATCTCGAGCATGCTGCCTGTAGCCTCTCAGACACACTGAGTGCCACCTCTACCAAGAGCCAAGGCTCTTAATCTTCAAATAGGCCATTAAATCACAAAGTAGGCTCAGGGTAGGCCTAACTAAAATAAAATATATCTATAATTGCTATGATTTACGATTTGTCAGTTTCAAAAAACATCGCGCTCTCTGATGTCATAGAGAATAATCGCTTGATGCCGGTGTACTTTCGGTTAAACTCTGAATTTGTTTATCGCTGGTGGTACGTCACATTATATACTGATGCTGGAGGACGACAGAGAATACCGGTACAGTTGTTGTAGTATTCGAGTCGGAGCGGTAAGCCTCCTATCTGGCTGCAGTCACTTATGTATGCGACACACTATGCATTAGTCTCAAGATGTATATTTATCTCACGTCAACAATGCCCAAACCCTGATATAATTTAGGGATGAAGGCAGTAGTGGCAACAACCTTTACAGATAACTGGTGTCGCTTAAATGGGCATGCTCGATTTCATGAATTCTTCGCAGGTCAAGCTAGTACAGTACAAGGCCAATGAAGAGTTTTGCTTGTTTGCAGCCTCCGCCGTTATGTTGCTGTCAGTTATGAGAGACCACCACTAGAGGGCAACGACTCAGCAAGCACCGACATGGATATAGAAGCAGCCGAGCAAGCTATGAAAGCTTCAAGCGATCATTCAACCGTAACCGATAAAATAACGAATCCGTCGCTACAAGCTAAAACATCAATCGATTTAAATACTTCCAGCAGCACGGCAACACAACACCCATCAGATAACACGGAAACCGGCGTAACTAATGTCGGGATGGACAGCGCTAATGGATCGCAGCAAAGAGAACTTGACACTGCCTCAAATTTGCAGCTGGCCGATGAAACAAAGAAGTTGCAAGGTTCTGATCAAAATGAAGAGGACCGAAGTACCGTACAGTTGAATGAGCAGATTTCTATTGACAACATCGTAGAAACCAACGAAGCTAGCTCAACTGTCAACATCGGTGAAAATCAACAATATGTATCCAGCTCTGAGCATGACCAAAAACAGGATCAACCAAATCAAGAAGAGAATTTCGACGAAGCAGTGACACCGACTGAACAACAATCCATAAATGACGCAGAACAACCATGCGAGTCTAGCTCTCAACGCTCCTTAGCTATTATCCAAAATGAGGAGGAGACTTGCGATGGAGCAGTGACGCCGACCGAACAACCATCCATAAATGACGCAGAACAACCATGCGAATCTAGCTCCCAACGTTCCTTAGCTATTATCCAAAATGAGGAAAAAAATTGCGACGGAGCAGAGACGCCCACCGAACAACAATCCATAAATGACGCAGAACAACAATGTGAATCTAGCTCCCAACGTTCCTTAGCTATTATCCAAAATGAGGAAGAAAATTGCGACGGAGCAGAGACGCCCACCGAACAACAATCCATAAATGACGCAGAACAACCATGTGAATCTAGCTCCCAACGCTCCTTAGCTATTATCCAAAACAAGGAAGAAAATTGCGACGGAGCAGAGACGCCCACCGAACAACAATCCATAAATGACGCAGAACAACAATGTGAATCTAGCTCCCAACGTTCCTTAGCTATTATCCAAAATGAGGAAAAAAATTGCGACGGAGCAGAGACGCCCACCGAACAACAATCCATAAATGACGCAGAACAACAATGTGAATCTAGCTCCCAACGCTCCTTAGCTATTATCCAAAACAAGGAAGAAAATTGCGACGGAGCAGTGACGCCCACCGAACAACAATCCATAAATGACACAGAACAACAAGGTTCTCACACCAGCTTCAAAGACCCAACATCTCAGGAAGAATCGACCGAGTCTGCGTTAAACGAAGCAGCCATAGAAAGTATGTCTGAATAAGTCTCGTGATTGGAACCGAATCAACGAACGATGTCATATCAAAATAAAGGTACGAAATATAGTGGAGCCGATGGTGGACGATTCAAGTAGTAATAAATATAAAGTGTCACCACAGATTTAACCTCCAGTCCAGTTTATTGGAATATAATGCGCAAGCTTAAACTTTTCTTTTCATTCCATCTTCACCTGATGAAGGAGCAGAGCTCCGAAAGCTTGTGCATTATATTCCAATAAACTGGACTGGACGTTAAATCTGTGGTGACTTATTATATTTATTACAAAATAAATAAATCACACTTTTCTAATCAAGCAATTACGCTTGTGCATGTGGGACGGCCCTCTGCGTCTAGTTCATTGTAAAATAATTCACCCAATATCTATACATACCAATATATTCAAATATCGTTTATAACAACTTCATCGTTAATAATTATTTTATTGTAGGCTGCAGTATACAATATTATATACACATATGTATATTTTTGCTTTGTTAGACAAATTTTGTTGTTTCTGTTCACAATTTTACGGTTAATTTACGATTACCGTTAATTTGCGGTTAAACTTGCGTTTACAGTTGGCTTTTTGTCTCAAGGATAGGAATTTTGAGTTTATTGAGAGCAAGATATCTTTATTTAACTCATACAGTTGGCCTAGTGGTTTAGACTGTCCGCCTTCTGGTCGGGAGGTCATGCGTTCAATTCCCTACCTAGTTAAAACCAGAGACTTTTTTAAATTGGTCACTTTTCCAACTCTGCTTGGCAGTCAGTATCGGGGCAGGGCTGTGGTTTGTTATGATAGTGATCCGGACTATCTATCTATAAATAAAGGAGCCATCAGATGTGGCGGAAATGTGTGTTACGCCTCCCTTACGTCAATTCCTGTTGCCATGCATACCAGTTTGATCACTCCGTCCAAAGTCAATTATATTACTATCACAAGTGATTAGATTGAAAGTATTACCATAGCTGGATTGAAGATTGGGTTACGTCACTTCCGGGGTGTATCTTAACAGAACGGCCCAACCCTCGCGCCGCCTTTAATTGGCGAGATCTGTCAAACACGCGTTATTACGACACATGGGCGTATTGTGTGAGTCATAAAAAGTGTTATCAAATCAACACGTGACTTGGACGTTCGGAAAAGTACAAAGTCTTTGAAAGCAAAAGTGGCAATAGCTCGTTTCAGACGGTTCTATGTATTCGTGAGGTCTGTCAGGTAAGGATGTTGTTTTAGGATAGCCTATCACGGCCTAGAATTAGCTGACAAGAGAAAAGGTTTGCGTCTTTTGAAGCACTGTTCGTGGCCGTCGAGTCACACTCAAAACCTGCTGTATTTTTAGCCTGTTTATTTGTCAATTGTGATTAATTCGGCGTTTTATTGACTCTCTGCATTAGCATAACCGCCACTGGTGAGTCAGTTCAGGATAGCTGCTGTTTTAAAGGTTATGCCTTTCCTCTGGCATATTAGTTTTATTCTTTTCGTCTCCTGTTGCATTTCCCTGGTGTATATCAGGCCAGGATACCTAACACCGTGGTTATTGGGATTCAACTTAACTCCATGAGCTGTACGTCCAAGGTTGAACGACAAGGCTTTGTTTCCATATAACGTCACGACTTTGAGAAAATATGTTAACAACTCAATAAGCAGTGATATTGCACTATTGGAACAGGCTTACACACAGCGCTAAAAATGTCAATAACAACACAGTTAGTTGTGTTTTCGCCCAGGCAGGTCTGTAGTAGGGGTCGACCGATTTTGCGAATATCGGTATCGGCCTCAATATTCAGACGATAAGCGGCCAAATATCGACTTTTGGCCGATATTCATGATTATTGGATTATTATGAATATCGGCCATCAATCATGTGAAAGGCCGATTGTCGTATCGGCCTGAAATAAACAATATCTACGAATCACTAGTCAAGGCTTTTGGAGCTCTGATCTTTCATCGGCTAGCAGCGCATCAAGAAATTTGGCTGGACTTTTATACCGAGCATAGAATGTGAGGTTGCTGTGTTGTTTGTGCCGGCCACCAACTTGTATGCCTATGACGTAACTAACTAGCAAGGAGCGTCTAAATATGTATGGTATCCATACCGTACATTATTTTAAATAGCGTAGTTTAGACTTGTGCAGAGTGATGTAATTTATGGTTCGAGAGAGAACTGATTCTGTTAGTCCTTTGAGGAATGAGGATGTAGGATTGTAGCAATGACTTCCGTTCTTTCATCGCTGATGCTTTGCTCTGTGGTCTAGTTTGGATCATAGAGATGGGTATAGTTTGTAACTCTAGATTTTTTTTTTACCACTGAGTTGCCGACCTCTCAAGCCATACTCACTCCCACGCAGTGACTCTCAGAGAAATTGACCTTCTCCCTCGATATAGCGTTCAGCATTGTTGACTAGTCAATTGAGATTTGGGGTGCCCGTAAGGTGTGGACCCCCGAGAGTCGCTTCGGTTGACGCCTCTGAGTTACTGAGTAGTCTCATTACTATTCGATTAGTGCGCGTCTAATTGGTGTTATTATATGAGTTGATTGCTTTATCGCAATGCGTGGCCCTCAACCACAACGTACGCGTGAAGTCAGTTGTCGGCTTGCTAGCTGTTCGTGTTGCTGGATCGCCGCTGTCAGTTTTGTAGCAGAAGCCAGAGTCGTGTTATGTCAGCAGTCTTTTGACTTATAGTAATAATAGTTGTTTTAGCGGCAGTCGAGCAGAGCAATAGGCAACTGTCGGCCTGGACCTGTGAAGTTGTGAGCAGAATCAAATGGTAGCTTGTTTTCCACGTGGTGAGTGTGGAGGGTAGGGAGTGGATATCCAAAAGCTTTTGAATAATATTCCAATAAACTGCATTGGACGTTAAATCTGTGGTGACTTATTCTATCTAGTACTATAGTAGGGTTGATTCGCGGAGATTCGAAAGCTTTTAAATTATTTTCCAATAAACTGGATTGCACGTTAAATCCGTGGTGACTTATTCTATCTAGTACTATAGTAGGGTGGATTCGCGGAGATTCGAAAGCTTTTAAATTATGTTCCAATAAACTGCATTGGACGTTAAATCTGTCGTGACTTTAATATTGTGATTTTCGTTACATGATGGTTTACTCCACGCCGATAGCCTACATTTTTCTATTGAAACCATCACATGGTGACAACATTGACGCGATATTCAAAATGCCAGATGACTTGCATTCGAAATATATAATGATTTCGTCATTCAACGCTTCGTATTAATGCGTGTCACTCTGCAGGTTAATGACTGCACCGTGATACTAGTTAGTGAGAATATTAGTCTTCCGTAAGCTATGTGAAATTGACAGCCGTGTTGTATGGTCTCTCTTCCTTGGGCAAATAATCCAGGTACCAGGAACACAGGTAGATCTGCCTTATCTTTTTCGAGAGAGAGAAAGAGAGAGAGAGTGTACAGACACAGCCGGTTCGTTTCGAATATATAATTCCAATTGTGCTAATTACGTTTCATTCCGTCTTTATACCTCGTGAATGAGAGGAGCTCAGAGAGCTTGTGAATGTTAAAATTCTCATTGGAAAAGGCTGAAACTTTACGCCCAGTCTTATACTCTAGTTTATAGGAGAATTATAACATTTACACGCTTTTGGAGCTTCATTCTATCATCACACAATGATAAAGTGGAATTTTGAAAGCTTGTGAATGTTATAATTCTCAATAGACAAGGCTGGACGTAAAATCTGTGCTGATGTGAATCATTTTTACGATATCTATTGATCATTCGGTAGTGACTACAGTGAATGTTATTCTCACTAAACTAAGGCTGGATATTGAAAATCTGTCGTGAATCTTTGTCATGTTGACTGAACTTACCGATCGTCGGCCATTAGCTCCACTATTTGCTTGTGAATGTTATAATTCTCGATATACCAAGGCAGCTAGGCGGAACCATGATAGGACTTTCAAATTCTGCGGCGGTTCTCTACGATGTATAAAGTGTTATATCAAATCCCTTGTTGCTAGGCGCGGTTTTAACTGCTAATCAATAGACCGTCTTGTCATACAATTATGAAACTCGCAGGAGCCTCAGCAATCGATCGTATGACGTCATGCAGTAATGATTGTAGAGAAAGGCTCACTGTAATTAAATTATTCGGTTGGTATTCCCGCAGCGCAAAGTGCCAAGGCCTCGCATAAATCGATATCTGTTGTTGTTGTGGTTCGCTAGGCGTAAGATATATTGCAATTTTGCGTATGGAGCAGCGTATCTAGCGTTAGCATGAGAGAATAGCGTAGCCGGTAGCTGATCATTAGAGGAAGTGTCACGCCAGTACAAATTGTAGGCCGGCCCGAGTTTGCTAGGACTGTATAGTGTATACACAAGATTTCTGATCCCTGCTCAAAGGACAAATTTGCGTCGAAACAATTAGGTCCTCGCCTACGAGAGATTCTTATAAGAATACGTATAGCCATTCTAGTTCCTAGTGTTACGTCCGTCGCGCACCAGGCCTCATCGGTGATAAACGTCATTCTATCTTTTAAACAATAATATTCATAATAATAATTGGGTGAGCAGTTCAGTTGGCCGAGTGGTGTAGACTGTCCGCCTTCTGATCAGAAGGTTCTGGGTTCGATTCCCGACCGAGTTAATCCAAGACTTCAAAATTTGGTATCCGTTCCTTCTCTGCTTGGCAGTCGGTTTCGGGGAAGTGCCGAGAGTCGTTGTTGTATTAGTGATCCGGCCTATAAACTGGAAGTATTGACACGTATACTGTAAGCATTGACCTGGCGTAAATGACTTTAGTAGTTGAAAACGCCATAACTTCCAGATAATCAAACAATTATGTAAGCTGATGCGATAGACGGTGGTCAGATGTAGACAGAGGTATAGCCTCAGTTTATTCGCAAAGCTTAGTGGATTACCATCGACAGTTAAGGCATATTCACGCCGGTCGCATATTCACAAGCAATTGCGATTCTTTTCAAACACTTGCGAATCGTAACTGCTAGCTGTCTGAACGGCAGGAAGCGAAAATGGGTCAAGATATCAGATTTCCGTCCACACAAAAAAAGACTAGCGAGCAGCATCCTGCATTGATACGCCAAAGTTTTGTTCATATTGAACGGGAGTGGAAAAGTACGCGACACTGCTTCGTTCCGGCGCAGAACTACATATAGAGCGATGGACGCGACACATGTCATGCGAGCATCGCATGACGTGCATATGCAGGCTGCAGGCACTGAGTCAAGTCAAGCGCCCTCTCCGCACTATCCTCAATGTATTGGTATGATGCAGTGTCGGGATTTGAACCCGGGCCTACCGGTTCCTATCTACTATACCCTAAAGAGGAAGTTACAGCTTACAATGTTCACGGCATTACGTGTCTGATTTTGGGTCGATGCATTCAAATGCGTGGGTTACGGGGGAAAGTTGAAGGATGTTTCAAACATCAGCTATCCGAACCCCCAGTCTGGTATCATAACAGTGAGTATTTGTCTGGCCGCAAAGAGATTAGCATGTCGGCATGTTCCATGAACACCGCGATGTGATGCGTTGATCAATAGGTGATCTTCAGTCATTTCGTGACTTGCAAGGCGACGTTGAAATTTTTCGATAGACTACTTGCAAATTTATCACGAAATCATAACTTTTGGCAATTTATTCTAATCAATACTTGTGTAAAATTGGTTGGAGGAAAAGAAAGTTTGCATGTTTTAGAAGATATTCCTATCGGTTTTGGTTTCTATTTATGAAGTAGTAGTGTAGAGGTTGGGTGCGGGAAATAGTGAAGTCGATGGCGGACGATTCAGATAGTAATAGATAGAATAAGTCAACACGAATTTAACGTCCGGTCCACTTTATTTGAATATTATTCACAAGCTTTCGCATCGCTTAATATCGAAAATACTGGAGCCGTTGGTGTGTGGTCCAGAATCCATGTATAGTCATAGATTGGAATACGTCACCCAAAATTTAAAGTACAGTCGAAGGCGGTAAAATTGGTATACGCAGCTGCCGTGTTAGGTATCATGGCCTACTTTAGTACCTAGAGTAGGCCATGTAGATACCAACATGGAATCAGTGTGGAGGGTTGGCGCTGGCTTAGAAGAGTCACAGCTCATATCAGCGTCTCCTTGTAGGATATGATTCACAAGCTTTCGGTGCCCCACTCTTTCGTTGCTACATCTGTTTTGGCTGATTCTGATTCACATATGCGTCACACAGTTAAGCAACTTCTCAATGCATTGAAGCCAGTTTTTGCGTATGGCCTGTGGTTGGTCATGATACCATAGTTTCGTGATGCGTAATAGCGCGTGATGTGCAAGTCACGCGTTTTACTTCGCGTATCAGTAGCCGCTGCCAGTACTGCTTCATGTTTTAAAACGCTGTTACTCGGTTTGTTAGGTCAGGGCGCAGGGCAATTAACAAGATTGATATTCATTATTAGTACCACGCGGAGTAGCGTTTCCTTTGTCAATACGTAGCGTGGCCGGCACCGTTTACTGTTTCAATGCAATAGCCAATCGGTTTATTAGGTCGAATGTCGCAGCTGATATTCATGATTATTACCACGCGGAGTAGCGTTTCCTTTGTCAATATAAGTAGCCAATACGTAGCGTGGCCGGCACCGTTTATTGTTTCAATGCAATAGCCAATCGGTTTATTAGGTCGAATGTCGCAGCTGATATTCATGATTTTTTTGCGATAATCAATACCCGCCGACAGTCAAGTAAAAAGGTCAATAGTTATCTGGCATCACTCTTGATTCAGCAGGAACAGATTTAGCCTCAGATCACGACAGATTTAGCCTCAGTCTAGTTTAGTGGAATATAATTCACAAGCTATCGGAGCCCGTTCATGAGATGACGTTTAGTCCGATAGTAGTCCAAGACTTTGTTTCCATGATATTTGCAAACACGCGTTCGCGCTGACACAGCTCCTTCGGAAGGAGCATCACCTAGATTGCTATTCTACCGCTATATTCGCAAATTCTTTAATGCAATACGCCATCAATGCACTTTATCTATTATTCATCGCATCGCGTGCAGTGTGCTCACGTTTACTACAGACTTGCACAGCTCAATTGACTGCATGGTTTGACTGTCATGTCGCATTCAGATTGGGGAGTACCGGGTTCGAATCCCGATGTAGTGAAATCAAGGACTTTGGAATGGGTATCCGTTCCTTCTCTATTTGGCAGTTAGTATCTGGGAAGTGTGGAGCTTTGTGATTGTGATAGTGATCCAGGCTATAAACCGGAGAAATGCATAGACGTGCCGTGGTATAGGCAATGGCCTGGCGTACATGACCTTGGCAATTGAAAACGCTATTTAACAACAGCAGAGCTTAGAACAACAAACTTCAGCGAGCTCTTGTTGTGTTTGTTTGGAATTTATGGCGTTTTCAGCTACTAAGATCATTTACCCCAGGTCAATGCTTACGGCATACATGTCATTACTTCCAGTTTATAGCCTGGATCACTATTACAACCACGACTCTCCGCACTTCCCCGATACCGACTGCCAAGCAGGGAAGGAACAGATACCAATTTTAAAGTTATGTAATCCATTTTTGCAGCTATTTGATTACATTGCGCGTAGAAAAACGTAGAAAATACGATGAATAAATTACTTTGTGTTCTGGGATTAATTGCCGTCGCGATACCAGGTGAGTAAGTGCTTCTCTCTCTTCTCTTCTCTCTTATTCTCTTGTCTCTCTCTCTTTCGGAGGTCGATATTAAGATATCCCCAAGTTTGGCTGACTAGGTGTGTCGTGTACGTCAAGACACTGCGACTGTGAATATCATATTATTATACTCTGCTTGTTTGCAAAATCAATATATATCTTCGTTTATTTCTCTCTCTCTCTCTCTCTCTCTCTCAATGCCATTCTCTTGTGTAATACGGAATTTGATATTTTCAGAGCTTACCCATGGAAGCACTGGTTTGAATTGCCAGCGATCTGCGTATTTAAAAGCAGAATTTGGGTCGATAACGGAGCCGTTGTACCCAGACAGATCCACAGATGATGGCGTCGGACTTCGGAGCTGTTGGTTTTTCAATCACACTCTTAAAGAAGACTACATCGTTGGAGTTGAACTTAAAAGTATCGACGTCGGCTCGACGATGACTAATTCTCTATGGTTTTCTGGTAAGATTTGAAAAAAAGTACGTCTCGAGATGGCGCTAGCGAGTCACTAGACTACATCGTTGGAGTTGAACTTAAAAGTATCGACGTCGACTAATTCTCTATGGTTTACTGGTAAGCTTCCAAAAAAGTACGTCTCGAGATGGCGCTAGCGAGTCTCTTAGACAAATGATCGAATTGGACTCAAATTGGTATGGACGCTGATTGGTCTAAGGATAGGTCGATTTATTGACCGTTGTGTAGTTGAAAATTGGCGGCGTCCACATATACAGAATCAATACGCGAGGAACGTACCAGCGATAGGAATTTATACCGCTTTGCACGTCGCTACATGACACAAGTAGGCCTGCAACATACGAGTAGGGCTGGGCACTCGAATTCGAATACTCCGAATCGAATCGAATAGCAAGATATTCGGACCGAATCGAATAGTAATTCGTTCTCTTTTCGAATTTCGAATACTACAACAACTTGAGAAAGCTCTATACGCGTTTCAACGTGGACGTAGCCAGGAGAGGTTTAGCTTGAAACACTCCTTTTCTCTTGTACCATAATTTTGAATTGGACTTTTGTGCATTTTGCTGTCACTCTGACAGCACGCCATGAAGTCGTAGACATGACTTCACATTTTGCTAGTTGCGTCTCTGCATGTTCCTGACCCTTGATCATATATTTTTGATCAAATTTTATCGAATTAGGTTAATAACTAGGTCAGACGCGTCTATTCGGTATTCGATTCGGTTGAAATTATTCGATTCGATCCGATGCTTCATACTATTCGATTTTGCCCAGCCCTACATACGAGTTGCCTAATACATCTGCCTAACTGTTCAGTTGGCCGAGTGGTTTAGACTGTCCGCCTTCTGATTCGGAGGTTCCGGGTTCGATTCCCGACCGAGTCAAATCGAAGACTTTAAAATTGGTATCCGTTACTTCCCTACTTGGCAGTCGGTATCGGGGAAGTGCGGAGAGTCGTGATTGTAATAGTGATGCTGACTATACGCCGGAAGTATTGACGCGATTACTATATTCATGTATCATGTGTCACGATTACTATATCCATGTATCTGCTCCAGCCTGTCTTATTCGTGGTGCCAAACGCTGCCCTCTGCCTAAGGAAATTAGTTCAGCACGGCTCACGGCTCAGCCGTGAAAGTACCCGTTGTTCAACTACGAAGTAAATTTATCTCGCCTTATCAAGGGGTAGTGTTAGTAGCCGTATTTGTTCGTCTCCTCCTTGCCGGTCTGTTTTTTTTTGTGTAATAGGAATCGTTTCTCGCTTTAATTTTCTTTTCGCTTCGACTGGTGAATAAAGATACAAGCATACTTAGAAATCTATAGCTTGCTGCTATGCCTCGTAAGCACACAGTCGTCCGAAGCATGAATCTCCTCTTGACGTTTTTTTCTCTTTATTTCAGACTATCCGCCTATCTTTCGGACAAAGAAAGCACCGTTTTGTTTTTTATACATCCGTGCGAATAACACCTGTTCAAGAGAAAGAGCCGCTTCTTCTATGTCGCGTTTAATGCCAACATGTCGTGGCAACACCAAAGTAATCGAAGTGAAACGGATTCCTTCTTTTGTTTTGCTCGCATCAAATGTTATAAATGCGTGGAGAGTTAAGAGCATGAGCTTCCGAGTCGATTACAGATTCCTACCGTGCGCAGCTACTCCACCAGTGGTCAAACCTGGAGGAGGTATTGTTTCATCACTATTTATTTTTCTTCTCTCGTTTGGCGTTCATTTCTCTATTCGAACTACGCATCAGGGTAGCTTCACTGGAGCCACTGCTTGGGTGGCCTCATCCAAGTCTTTCAGACCAGTCACTTCATTGGGTGGCTTATACGTTGCACATGAATTGATGACGTAGTCTGCGGTTTGCTCCCCTGCGCTACACTCGGCGCAAGACTCTACTTTTGAGGAGGCGACTTGAAGCATCTAAATAGATTAGACTTAGACTTATAAAATGCTTAACGCACCGACGCGTAACTGGACTATCCAGCTTGATTCTCCCTGCGTACATTACTAACGTTTAGAGTGGTTGCAATACCCTGTAACAGCCAAGAGTCGACTGCGGAGGGTTAAGGTTATGATAGTGATCCAACCGTACTAAGCATTGAACTATATGACTAAGCATTGAACTTTATGACAACTACGGAGCAAACTAAACTTATGACCAACAAATGTATATATTATCATTTGTAAACTTGTCTATTTCTGTTCCAGAATCTGTTGTCAGGCCCCCCACAGGAGGTGACGGTGGAGGAGGAATATTACCATCCTCGCAGCCTTGCAGCGATAACGGGAATTTTGATATGTTGTCACAGAACTCAAATACGAACCTTCTGCCCGCTGTTATTGCATTGGCTGTAGTCCTTGGCGTCCAGACTATGGTACTGATGATTGTCATATTCAGGTTTGTATAATTGTAATATCACAGATTTAACGTCCAGTTCAGTTTATTGGAATATAATGCATGTATATCGTAAGACAGTCGAAATCGGACGATCAATATATCAATATATATATATATAGAACAGGGATTCCCAAAGTATAGATCGCGGAAAGTCTAAAAATGGGTGGCAGCTGTCAAACACATATTTTTTCATTATAATTTTCAAGGTCATTCAAATCCGTCATGACTGAATTATCGTATCATATCATACGCATTTCACTTGGTATCGTCTCTAACCCTTGATTATTGCATCATAAGCGGTTTTCTGAAAGGATCTTATCCGTATTACGTCAACTCGTGGAGATACAGTAGGATGGATTTGACGGCGCCTCCATGTCTTGACTGCATTGCCGTCTCATATGCCCATCTCGTATACATACTGTATGTAGAGTGTCATGACATTTTATAGTATACGTCGAGCCAAATTTATGGCAAAAGCTCACGGTAGCGGACGATCACTTACGATAGATATAGAGAGTGTCACCACAGTTTTAACGTCCAGTCAAATTTATAGCAATATATTGATAGTAGTCGATGGCGGACGATCACTTACGATAGATATAGAGAGTGTCACCACAGTTTTAACGTCCAACTTCGTCCAGGTACAAGAAATTGCGCCATAGGACCAAGGAAGAGCGCCACCTAACGAAAGTCTTACATTCTGACGGTCAGGAGATCAGCCAGCTGCAATACGGACAAATGCAAGTCCAACTCCATTCATGACAAGAAACGCGTCACGTGATCATGACGTTATCGTCGTTGATTGGCTGAAAATACATTTTAGTCAGTGACGTCACAATATTCATTAATATTATGATTTGAATGAGCTATCGTACGCCTAACATCAGAATAGACTCTCATCAAAATGTGAACTGGGTAAATGAACGTTTGGTCGTTTTAATTATTCCTTTTTTGAAGAAAATTGGTAGCGGCTAATCCCGGATTATCAGTTTATCACCATTAGTAGAAATTTAGCATGCATCACATCGTTGCTGTTTTAAATTTATTGCATTTTCACCCTACTAAGGTCATGTACACCAAGTCAATTGTTATCTTATACACCTGTTGATACTTCTGGTTCACAGGCCGGTCACCCTCACAACGACCAGTCTCTGCACTCCTCCGATACTGACTGCGGAATAGAGAAGGAACGGACACCAATTTAAAAGTCCTTGGTTTGACTTGGTTGTCGAGTCTAAAACGGAACATTCTGATCAGATAACGGGTAACCAGCGGTTCTCGAACTGTGGTCCGCAGAGCATTTGGGTCGGCGAGACGATTTACCCGGGTTTACGAAGTTCCTATAATTCAAAACCACCATAAACGTTATATACTCGGCTTATGGCCGATACAGATCATTGAGATAATATGGACGATATCGAATTATCTAGAAGACTTTTTCTTTCCATTATTCTCTCTCTTATTTCATTTATTTCTGTTTTGATAAGTTTTCAACCAATAAATAACAGTTTATATATATTTATGTGATTCTAACCGACGCGACAGGGGGTTGAGGTTTGAACGATAAAGCGACTTGTAGACGTACAGCGAAAACCTACGTAACGTTTGAAGCGTACCTCGCTGATTGCGCGACACCGCGTCGCACTTGAAAGACGACTCGTAGGCTCTAACCAATGATCAAACCCGCCGTACTTTTCGGAGGCAAATCGATGCCCTCAGGACACGCCTTGGAATACCTAATGTTTCAGAATCCCATGGTCACTCTCTCTCTCTCGCTCGCTAACTTTCTCTCCCTACCCCTCTCTCTCTCTCTCTCTCTCTCTCTCTCTCTCTCATAACTTCGTAGTATTTGCGAAGGCGTCGTTTCATTCCTGCTTACTCAATTCTCGGAAAAAGTCTTTTGCCAACTGGGTCTCATGAAGAACAAAAACTATTTAGAAGACAAAATTTGAAATTTGTACATTTAAAAAGTGCCTGTACGCATGAGCTAGAGGGTGAATCAAGACCTCAAGAACCCTAGGCTAGTAAGCGTTCCCGAGCTAGCCTCTTTTGTTTGCGATTATGTTACAGAATCCGGGACTATATTATAGAACCCCCATCCTGTGTGCTATCGTCCTTATTTACTCGTACTATTTCTTTTACTATATTACCCATGTATCTGCCCCAGCCTGTCCTGTTCGTGGTGCAAAACGCCGTCCGGTGTTAAGCGCCACTGAAAATCTTTATAATAATAATAATAGTAAGCGATATATGAAGGCTAACCTTCCTGTCTGTAAGCGCGTGGCACCCTCCGTGGCTTGAGAATTCAGCAAGTATTCAGTTTTGGATCTTATTATTAGACTCAAGGATATAAATATACAAATATACAGATAAAGAAATGTGCAAAATAGTTGACAGCCTTTACTGGTGTATGTTTAATCTTCTTATTTCGTTTGGCGTGTTTCTCCGGACTAAAATTTTTCTGGAGGTGTGTAGGAGGCGTGTATATCTCATCAGTCATTCCATCTTCATCTGATGAAGGAGCAGAGCTCCGAAAGTTTAGTAAAGTTTTAATTCTCAATAAACCAAGGCTGGATTTAAATATGTGGGAATCTTTTTTAAGATATCATCAGTCTTAGTGAGGCTCATTTTCAGTTCTTAGTCCATGAACTCAAAAAGTAGTTGAAGAAAAGTCTTGATGATCTGTTGTTTTTTTTATCCTTCCTTATAGTTCAAGCTCAATAAAGAATTTTTAGTCTTCTGAAATGATCTGCATATTCCCTTCTTCCAGCAGGTTCTGCAAACTGTCAAATACAGATTATAAGCCATTAGACGCAACAACAAACCCCATTTATCCATGTGCAATGGCGTGGCTGCGTGATCAGAAGAACCTGGATGAGGCCACCAAGCAGTGGCTGCTATGACGTCTACATATACCCGGTTTAGCCGAGTGCTGTCTTATATTGTCTTCTAGTGATTCCAGTGCGGAGAGAGAACGAGAGAAATCGAGAGAGAGAGAAATAGAAAGAAAGAGAGAGAAAGGGGGGTGCGAGGTAGTGCGAGCGTATAGGCTGCAGATGAGCAAACCTCAAACAATGTCATCCGTTCATGTACAAAACACACACCACCCATTGGAGTGACTGGTCTGGTGAAGTGACTGGTGAAGTGACTGGTGAAGTGACTGGTGAAGTGACTGGTGAAGTGACTGGTCTGGTCTGAAGACGCCACCAACAGTGGCTGCTGTCTGGCTGCCCCGACGTCTAGTCTAAAGAAACAAAATTAACGCCAAACAAAGAAGATAAACGACGCAATCAATTTTTGCGAGTTTACGGCAATTTAGGAATCAATGACCAGTTCTAAACTCTGAAATATGAGAAGGGTTGCGTTATTGCGTCATCAACATTCGGCGACGTCATTGAGAATATCCTACGATTTGCTATACAGTGTAACTAATCAATCTCTCACCTCCTTGCTCTCTTGACGTTTCGAATGAATTGCAGTTCAGTATCGTTGTGTCCTTGAGACAGAATTTATTCTTGCATCTGTTCATCAGCATTCGGAAAAGCTTCATACGAACTAGAATGAAATGATGGTTGAGTTAACATCGAATTATGATAGCGCAAGAAGTTGTTAGCGCTGTGTTATTTCATATTGACCTGATGAAGGAGCGGAGCTCCGAAAGCTTGTGAATTATATTCCAATAATCTAGACTGGAGGACGCTAAATCCGCGGTGACTCTTTTGTTTGTTTGTTTGTTTATTTGGAATTTATGGCGTTTTTCAACTACTAAGGTCATTTAAGCCAGGTCAATACTTACGGTATACGTGTCACTACTTCGCTTATAGCCCAGATCACTATTACAATCACGACTTTCCGCACTTCTCCAAAACCGACTGCCAAGGGAAGGTATGGATACCGATTTTAAAGTTCGATTTGACCCAGTCGGGAATCGAACCCGCAACATCCCGATCAGAATGTGAACAGTCTATACATTCGATATTACGTTGGCCACGCCGACAAGTTTGCGTTCTTGGTCACGAAACGAATGTCGTTGTTGTTTGGGATTTATTCCGTTTTCAACCCTACTAAGGTCATGCACGCTATGTCAATGCTAATAGTACACGTGTCGATACTTCCGGCTTATAGCCCGGATCACTATCACAACCGCCATTCTCCCCACTCCCCGGACACTGACTGCCAAGCAGAGCTGACTGATACCAAGTACTCGGTTCGGAATTGAGCCCGAAAGCAAAATGCAGACCATGCCATTCATTGCAGTACCCAATGGAGTGATTGGTCTGAAGAACCAGGACGAGGCCACTATATAAAGCCAGTAGCGTGTTTGCCCTGACGTGTAGTAACATACCTGCTTTTGACGACCCACTGCAATCAGGTATCTGGACAGCCACCAGACATAAAGTCAAAACCAAAATCGCAGCTCCTCGATGCAAATTCATTTCTTTGTTTGTTTATTTTATAGACAAATTTAACCTGGGTTAGAACACGAATACGTTAATTATCACATCAAGAAAAAAACGATAGAACAATCTGTAGGTCAGACCGTTCAGTTAGCCGAGTGGGTTAGACTGTCTGCCTACTGATCGGGAGATTCCGGTTCGATTCCCGACCGAGTCAAAGCAAAGACTTACAAATTGGTGTATGTTCCCTTTCTGACTAGCAGTCAGTATCGGGCGATTGCGGAAAGCCGTGATTGTAATTGTGATCCGGGCTATAAACCGGCCTGCCCCAGCCTGTCCTGTTCGTGGTGCAAAACGCCGTCCGGTGATAAGCGCCACTGAAAATCTTTATAATAATAATATTATATATATATATATAAACCGGAAGTATTGACCGTGAGCATCGACCTGGCGTAAATGACCTTAGTATAGTTGAAAAACGCCAAAATTCCAATTCCTTTTGGCCGTGTTCGGGCAATTTACGGTCCCACTCATAACTGGCCCACGTGAGTGCGATACGGCATGAGCCATATGTAGCAAAAATGCATATGGGCCAGGCATTTCCCTAACAAGGCCATGTGGGGGACTCATAACGCGTGGCGTTTCATGTGCAAGCCTTGGCAACCCCACACGCGGGCCACGTAGAGTCGCTCGCATTTTTTCAGACTGGGTAATACTAACCTGGCGTATATGACATTAGTAGGGTGAATTCGATCCAGAACAAAAGCATCTATGGTATAGTATTCTATTCTATATCTGAAGCAATCACTTTCTATAATGTAGCAGCTTCCTACATGTCTCCGCTATCGCCAGTTCAGTCTTGCCAAAACTGAAAACAGTCTGTCAGATTTCGTCTTATATACAACAAACATTTCGTGAGATCACGAAGTAAATTTCCTTCTCAAATTTGCTTCGACCGGAAGCTTGTTTTAATGACTGGGTGGAAACGTGATGCTGATTTAGATACAAGGCTTTCCATTCTGTTTTCACTTCCCATAAACGATCGATTATGTCATTTTACTTAACAATTAGCTTTTGTTCGGTTCTATCTTTTCGTCAGACTTGGACGTCAGGGTAGCAACACAGTATCACTACTTATTATAGTAATGCGATAAAAATTGCCAAAGATTCCCCTAAAAATTAGAATTTCAATCAAATGAGAGGTTGGAGTCACTGACTATGTCTTTCTCGGGGAAATACACATAGTCTAGAAATAACAAATTTTGTATAAACATGCGCGGTCATCCTTAATAATAACATGGTGCGTTTAATTTATGTTGTTTTGTTTGTACCCTTCAGGGATACGGTACAGGCCGTTAAAGTTAATACATCTGATGATACACTCCAGTATAAAAAATGGACCAAAATAAACAATGTCCTCTATCTCGATGAAAATGAGTATCCTTGCACAAGCATAACTATACACGACGACGCAAACGACGCAAAATACTATCTAAAAAGCTTTTTTTTGCGCTGAATACCTATTTTTCCTTTTTAATTTATATTTATAAGATGGGATATTTCCACCATCATCAAGAGTTTGAATACAATTCTGAGAAGGGATTTCTTTCTGATTGTTAGTCAGTATCGGAAGAATCGCGGAATGTTGTCATATTGATCCGGGCTATAAACCGGAAGTATTGACAAGATTACATGACCTTAGTAGGGCTGAAAACGTCAATAATGCTATCTAAAGAGCTTTTTTAGCGCTGAATAACTATAGTGTTCCTTTTTATTTTATATTTATAGATGGGATATTTCCACCATCATCAAGAGTTTGAATACAAGAGAAGTCACACCAAAGACTACCCCCCTTCCTTTCTGATTGTTAGTCAGTATCGGAAGAATCGCGGAATGTTGTCATGTTGATCCGGGCTATAAACCAGAAGTATTGACAAGCTTACATGACCTTAGTACGGCTGAAAACGCCGTAAATTCAAAACAGCAACAACACCAATGTCGTTTCGTGACCGAAAGAGAAACACAGGCTTGTCGGGCATACTGCGAGGCCGCGTGGCTGACGCAATAATACGTGATCAAAACGTAGTGCGTGTTTTGTCTCCCAATCAGAAATCTACGTACGCCGTACGGCCCAGGTATGGCGCGAGGCTGTAATTTCGCATGGTCTTTGGTGGTCCGTTTGTGGTTAAGGGTGGTGGGGGTTAACGTATTATTAGCGACATTTTTACGATAAACTGTTTTCATTTGAGCTAGTATAGCGTGCAAGATCGACAATCCCCCGATTACGCTGCAGGGATGCAAGATTGGTACAAGGTGATCATTGGTTGCACCTAAGCAAGGTACAATCAGCATGTAACAATCTAATGATTGCATGATCTATGATCTAATCCTTTTTAATTTATATTTAAAGATCTAATGATTATTACGTGTTCGCTACACTAGAACGAAAATACAGCTGCAGCTTTCTCTGTAGTTAAGCAGGAAGCTTGAAGTCTCATCACGCCTGGGAATTAATGTTGCGAACTTCCAAATTCACTTTCGTTGGCTGTACGTTGCTATCAATCGTGTTGAGTTTCGGAGATTGCGAAATAGCAACATGTTGACGGTCTTGTTCGCATAGTAATTTAGAAGTAAAGCCCGACCGACATCTGTTGATGTAGATATACTGGGCCGATATCAGACCGCTTGGTCGCAGCCGTTGGATTCGCAGCCTCCTTGGTCCGCTGTTTAGTATCGCAAAGCCCGCTCGGTTCGTTAGACCGCTTGGTCCGTCGTTTAGTATCACCCATATGACTGTACTAAGGCAGTTAGGCTGTATGATGCAATCTGTTTACTACATTTTCCTGCACCCTTACACGGCTCTTCAATATCAGTTGACATGATGAGTAATATGAGCTGTTGTGAGCGTTTGCTGAAATCCATGGGAAATATCGTTCAGCGAACGAATCGAAACGTTATGTAATCCACGCGAACCCACGCATAACCTCGTGACAATATTGCTACATTCTGCGATTAAAGCATCTTAGCTCACTGATACCATAGCCGCTAAGTTAACACCAAGTAGAGATAATCAAATTTCCTCCGAAGCCAACGACGCCCAAATGTATTAAAGGCCTACCAAAATTAATTCAAATTGCGCTATTACGATTCATTCCATCTTGACCTGACGAAAAGTTGAAACTTCGAAAGCTTGCGAATTTTCAATAAAGGCTGGTCGTTAATTAGGCCTATGTGGTGAAAAGAAAGGACACTGCTTAATTTTGTCCATTTTTTATTTTTGCTGCATTTACACAGACTCACACGATCTACACACACACACTACTGGTGCATATGCGTATCATGCGTGCAGACCGGAAAAGGAGACGCCGAAGGAGCCAGAGGCCTATCGAAGTCATCCTATCCGCGCTGGACGTCTAGCGAAGAAGCTACGAATACCCCGTGACGTTACCTAAGTGAGACTTTATTGAACTGAAACACATAAACACAACATTGAGAACCCAATGAGTTAGATACGGTCAGTTCAGTACAACGGCAATGCTCACAATACAGAGAAACAGAACAGTGCGGCGAAGGAAACGGGTATAATGATTACAATTACTGTACGTTACGCGGCATCGGAGAAACGTACAGAACGTAATTTTAACGACTTTTTGACATCTTTGGTATGATGTAGTGTTGGGATTTCGAACCCGAGACCTGCCGGTTTCGTGGCCGACGACCTACCATTGCACAACGAAGTTGGCTTTGCGTTATCAATATAGGCGGTAATAGCGTCATGTTCTGTCCAGTGGGGTAGCGAGGAGGGAAATAAAAAGGGCATTTCCCCTCTGGCGCAACAGGAGAGGCCTCAAAATGCATGCTGTGTTCCGTAATACCGGCACTGATAAGGGAATACGTGGCTCGACTGACATTGGATTGAGAAATCAGCGGCACCGAAATTCATCGCACAAGATATATGAGCCCATTCCACTATTGATTGAGCTTAAGGACTCTGAAATTATTTATCATGTACTCCCCTGGACTCACGCCACCGCCCCCGTCCAGCAACTTCGTGGAGAGGAGTTACGCCCAACATTGAAGAAAGGCGAGGTAGGCGTGTGTGGATTCAAAAGACTACGTGGGCGTGGTTTCGAAAGTATAAGTGGACTTGGTTCATATGTATAAGTGGGCGTGGTATCAAAAAAGTAGGTAGGCGTGGCGAGGCAAAGTCCATACCCACGGCTACCAACAAGTTGTATAACTCAGCTCACGCGGTTCTGTTCTTTGTGTGTTGTAAGATATGCTTGCAAGCTTCCTTATTGGTAGCAAGCAGGAAACCCTTTGTTAGTTCCATTCAATAGACTTCTATTTTGTCATAATGTTGCAATTATGACGCATCATGGTGAAATGTTATGCCCTAAATAGACTGTTTTTGAAATATTTTGCAAGTCAGCGATTCCGGAGATACCGGTTTTGCCGGATTTTGTATCGGGTATCGTGAAGTGCAAATATTCGCTCCTTCCTTCCCCCTCGTTTACCATTTTTTTGAAACTTCTTCAGACTAGACATCCGGGCAGTCACTGTTGGCGTTTCAGGTTTTTCAGACCATTCACTCCATTGGGTGTGGTCTGGTCATCAGGTGAAGATTGATCGTTAAATCTGTGGCGTGAATCGATAAATTTTGACTCATAAAGTGTCCATTTACTGACCTGGAAACCTGACTGCACGAGGGTGACATATTCTCATGCTCGTATCTCGTGTTAGTACGCTTAGAAACCGGAAATATCGCGATTGTACGTAAAATTTCACGCGATCTTACAAAAGTTGGACTTTAGACCGGTTTAACAGAGCTTATTGCAACTTATTCGCATGATTTAATCATTACGGTGATGATGACTGACGAGCTTCCCAATTAGAAATTTACGTACGGCTCACGTATGGCGCGTATGGCTGCAATTCCGCATGGCCTTTGGTGTCGCGTGTATGGTTAATAAGGGTATGCAATTTGCAAACGCAACACTAGCCCGTGTAGACATTGCCGTGTTTGGGCCATTTACGGTGCAACACAGGCCATAACTGGCCCACGTGAGTGCGATACGGCATCTGAGGCAAAGATGTACATGGGCCAGATATTCTCCCCTAATAAGGCCATGTGTGGGCCTCATAACGCGTGGCGTTCCATGCGCAATCTTTGACAACCCCACACGCGGGCCTCGTAGGGAAGCTCGCATTTTTCTGATTGGGTTATCACTGAATGGAAAGCGAAAAGGCCAAGCATTTCGAAAGGCTGCGGGCGGACCATCATGTGTCTTTTTACGTACATTACTAACGTTTATGGTGACTGCAATATACTGTCACTGCCGGGTGAAAGCCATTACGAACTGACTCTTGACTGACAAGGACTGTATTCCACAAACCGGCCATGAGTGTATAGTTAACGGGTGAACCCCGGGAGAAGCCGTGCAAGGCGTGCATACCAGTTAGTAGCGATCGGGCTTGATGTCCTCAATCATTGGTATACCCTCGTAAACAGTGCAGACTGCAGATCATAACGCTGACTTGTCAAGCTGACGTGTCGATATCCATAGAAGTGTGACTGTTGAAGTGACGTCATTTCTTACGACTTTTCCATTGTGATGTAATTAATAGACAAAAAACGTTTCTATTAGTTGCTAGTTTCATGGCTATGACGTCATCGCTTTGACGAAGGCTCCCTGCGTTTTCGATGGCAGACGATCGAAAGACATCCACGAAAACCATTTTGCAAGTGGCCACGCTCTAACTGCCTTATGAGCAACAGCTTATGAGTCACATCACACGTTAAGAATCCTGGTGCATGAAGTTAAAGTAGCTTAGAGATTTTGAAAAGGCAAATCAAAATCAAGCGAGGTGGGCAAAAATGAAGAAATATGCACTCTGAAGATAATTATGCAAGAGATATTCAAAAAGGCCACGTTGTGATGACATGACTGCCTTCTGACCAACAGCTTATTAGTCACAATGTCTCGTGATGTATCGAATTCTATACCACATCCAACTGTTTTTTAATGATTGCAAAATTATCTCGAGGAAATACGAAACGGGTCACACACTTCCGTAACAGAGTATTTCTATGTTACACGCATCACGTATTTTCATTCATTTTCAAACCGTAAATAAAGTAACTAAGGCGCTACAGTTTTAACGTCCAGTCAAATTTATAGCGATATATTGATAGTAGACGATGTTGGACCATCACTTACGATAGATATAGAGAGTGTCACCACAGTTTCAACGTCCGACCAGATTTATAGCAATATATTGATAGTAGACGATGGTGGACGATCACTTACGATAGATATAGAGAGTGTCACCACAGTTTCAACGTCCTGACGGGAGCCATATCTTTGTCAGTAACGTTTCTACAATTTCTACGCGGTCTTCCATTCCGCTACCAGTCGTTTAGTGTGTTTAAATCCGCATGGCCCGCGTTTTAGTGTAAGTCTCATGGATGCTGGGTATGGCGTAATACCAATTGCATTGCATGAAGAAACGTTCTCACCCGTATGCATTTTGCAAAATCAACTGCAACGTTGCACCAATGCTGCAAACAGGAACGGGAATAATTATTACGTAACTATTCGATGAACCAAAAGGGGAATTCCCGCTCAACTGAATAGCAGCAGTGGTGGATGTTAGCGAGCTCAGCGCACGTGATCCCATAGAAACACGCACACGTGACGTAACGCTGCTATAAATCTGTGAGATACGCATTTGTGCAGTCAGTTTGTTATTGTAAACGCTTCCAACAGATTCGTTCCGTACGTTAGACGGAATAGACTCAGTGTCTAACCTTAGTAATAACTTAATAAAGATTAAATATTAGTCCAAGTTATACTGGTTATGAAAGGTTTATCGTAGCGTAAATTAACTATTTATGGCCTTCCGACAGGATCAGAGATTTTCTTTCTAAGCGTATTTTCGCTACATCGGTCGGTTTTACACCGTGTAGCTATAGGAGAGAGGAAGAGAGACTGAGTGCAAGTCGATCAAACCTTTGTGTGAAAAAATCGAGCGGGTTCGTGTCGCGGTGTATCGGTGTCTGAGTATAGTATTGCCAGGCAAGCTATATTTCATAACTACACGGTGCAGAAGAGCAAATCGTAGACCACGTCAGAAACCACCCAACGGAGTGAAGGGTCTGAAGAACCTGGATGAACCTGGATGAACCTGGATGAGGCCACGAAACAGTGGCTGCCCTGACTTCTAGTCCGAAGAAAAGAAAAGTGTCTGAGAGGTCAGAGGTCAAAGTCTGGGTTGACTTACTGTTGGATCTTTGAATGTATTCCCAGGTAGGAATGGCAGTCCATCTGCTCGTGTCGTTGTCATCGCGTTAAAACTAACAGCAAATTTTAACTTAAAAGCAGCTGTAATAACAAACATGAAATAGCAGCGTTACTAGACCTATAGGACCAACTGATTTCCAATATTGACTACCTCACTTAAGTAATGACAGACGCCGATAATCTCAAAAATGCGAATACTAGCTTCGTTAAATCAGTTGATGATAGTCTTTTGGTTGATTATTGAGGACGATATCCAATATTAACTACATCCCTTAACTAATGGCCGATACCAATAATCGCAAAATTAGATGAGACCATGACAGCGACAGCACTGTGGTTGGCATGCTAGTTCGTCGGAAGCCCGTCAACGATTATCTTACACACCATAGTTGTGACGTATGAGGAGATCGAGTCAACGTCTTTCACTATAAAATGCCTATCCAACCGCTTTCGCAATACATTTGTCATACAATGGTAATTTACCAAACACCGTTGGTTTTTCACCGCCGAGAAGGAGAGAAGGAGAATCGAACACCGTGTCTAAAGTGAGAGAGATCTGAAGCCTATATATATATCTTGAAGCCGTGCGGACTATATAGTTAGATAGATCGTGGAGGCCTTCGGAGTGCTACGAGCATACGCGCAGGTAACAGGTGTATTTCAGCACGGAAAGTAAGCTACGCTGAGCAACCACAATGTTTGCGGTGAGTACAATATCAACGAAGGCAATTTTCAGTGTCTTAGATCAATAGATATCAAAACTCAAAATACTGAGGCTTTTACCAGGAATAGATGAATGTTATAAACCAGGTGGTTTCCCGGAGAACCAATGAGGAAGGTGGTTTTAAGGCGAGTACAATGTCAACGAAGCAATTTTCAGTGTCTTAGATCAATAGATTTCAAAATTCAAAATACTGAGGCTTTTACCAGGAATAGATGAATGAGATAAACCAGGTGGTTTCCCCGAGAATCAAGGGGGATTGAGTAATATATTAAGATGGTATATTTATAGGCTACGCATGAAAATACAACTGAGTAGTTTTATAGAAGACTATAGTGGAGAAGATGGATCGATTTACGCAGGTATACAGTACGTTGTTTTAAATATCAAGCGGCGCATCGCACCGACTCGACGTTGGCGGCTCTCAGCGAAACTCTCGGCACGCTAAAAAGATACCCAGCTCATTTATATCCTACTGCAAATGCTTGTCGTCTGTAATCACAGCGCTTGATTGCAAGTTGTCACTGAACCGTAGAAGCGTTGTCAGAATTACCAATGTTAAACTTTAGACTTGCATCCTAAAAAATCTAGGGAAGTTACTGCTAAGGTCATGGCACTGTTTGTAGTGAGATAACAGTATAATTTAGGAGCGCGCGATAGAAGGAACAAACGGCTGTCTGATTTCGGGTGACTCTAACAATTTTTGTAGTCCGCGATTCCGGCGTTTTACAAAGACACGCTCAATTCGCAGTCCGCTTGTTCCGTCATTTTGTCGCAGCACCGATGAATAAGACTTCGCTACAATATAGTAGAGCCGACGGTGGATGATCAATAGATATCGTAAAGAAAATTCATCACAGATTTAACTTCCTGCCTTGGAGACCGAATTTAATCTATACCTAATCACTTATACTAACATTTATGGTGGCTGTAATACCCTGTTCGCCACAATTTGTTTGCTGGACATTTCGCGCCATTTAAACCTTCCCCCATTATTTTTAAGGCATGGCTTTGTTTGTAAACAATGACGCATCTGTGATTCAACAAAGACGCTCCTAAAGAGTTTCTTACAAAATAATTGCAAACTGTTCAAAGTTCCCTTCTGAGTCATTTATTCTATTATAAAAAATAACGGAGTGACTTCTTAACATAAACGCTGAGAGCAGGCGTGAACTAACCATGATATTTCACAAGGTCAGGTAGAGAGCTGCAATCAAAAACAGTTGACACGTAAAACAGGATTACAACACGTCAATTAACCATTATTACTCGTTATATACTATTGTGATTCATTGTGAGTTATATTCCAATAAACTGGACTGGACGTTAAATATTTAGCGACTTATTATATCTATTACTATAGTAGGGTGGTACTCCGAAAGCTTGTGAATTATATTCCAATAATCTAGACTAGACGTTAAATATTATATCTATACTATTTGCATTAGCTCCACTATTTTTCGTAAAAGAAGTCTTATTGCAGACTATATAATCAGCAAATGCTCGCTACTCTAATGCAGCTTACGGACGTACGAAGCGCGTACAAAGTCCGCTGTTCACATCATGATTTCTACGAGATGACGACGTTTCATGTTACAACATACTACAAAACCGCTGAATAGGCAATCAGTAATTTCCCATAACCCATCATTGCTTCGAATATGATACAGCTGCAGCGTTCCCTCGCTTCAACGCGCCAATCAACAACATGTTCTATTCAACATGCGACACTGAAGATGCTTTAATCACTTCCTGTATGGAAAATCCAATGCTTTGGGTAAAAACAACTCAAGCTAGTAGTAGTAAACAGAGCCTCTTGGATAAAGAATTAGCACCGCACCCCCCAACCCCTCCCCACCCTTCATAGCTGAAGTCAGGTTGAGTTTAATGCTTATCATGGGAACTTTCCCAGCATTTTATGTTGTTTGTGTCGCGTTTTTCTATATGTCAAACAATACCAACAATACTAAAGTCTTGAGTCGAGCCAAAGACTTTAAAATCGGTATATATATAAATCGATGGTATACGGAGGCTTGTTATTGTGATATTGATCAGGGTTACAAACCGAAATATCAGCACGTGTATCGTTAGCATTTGACTAAGCGTTACATGACCTTAGTGAGGTGAAAATACCAGAAATTCAAAACAGCAACAGCAACGACAAGCCCCACATCATGCATTGGCCTATACGAGTTGCTATAGCAAGCACAGGGCGGCGTATGCGGGAATCGAACCCGGAACCTCCCGATAAGAAGGCGGACAGTCAAACCACTCGATCAAGTAAACAATGACCAATTACTCTTCTATTGTTTAGAATAACTTAAGCATAAGCTAATCATATTTAACGTCTAACCTTGGTCTAACCTTGAACTTGAAGAGCTATCGTCAAGAAGATTCACCACAGATTTAACGTCTAACCTCGGTTTATTACGAATAATAACATCCACAACCTATCTTCTTGAACTTGAAAAGCGATTTACAAGGAATGGACAAATTAATCAGACTGATCGCTTTCCTGGCCGCGATTCAGGGTAGGTGAATCGTATTTCAAGTTGTCTGTCAATTATAGACGCGTTCCGTCAAGGGGCTGGATTTCAGCAACAGTTGCAGCCAAGCCTCGTTGCTAGTGCTAGTGTTTACTGAGAGAGATCAGCCGGACAATTTGCAACGCATTCCGTCAAGGCGTGATAATACATGCGTGACTTGCTTAAGGAGGTGCGGCTGTTATTATATAGAGTCTAACACCTGCTTTTCCTTTTAACAGCTTTCAGCCATGCACAACAGTGCAACCGCCTTATTCAAATCGACGAATCGGGTGACGGAACCCTAACGACACCTCGACACAAGTCAGGAGTGACCTGTCTATCTGTGTCGCCGCCGGTAGATGTTGGCAAATATGTCCTCCTGAAGGTCCCAGCGGCTTTATCAGTTACACTTGACGGGAAAAGTTATGGTAAGCTGCTACGTAACTAATTCTTAGTAAGTTCTTTATTTCAATTTTAAAACGGCCCTTTGGGAACTGTATATGGGTGACGGGTTGGCACCTGAAGCGTATGCCTCTGTCGTACTCCTCAACATACATTATCGCGTTGATGAAGGAGCGTACAGTATCTCCGATTCGCAATAAACCCAGGACGTTAAATCTGTGGCGAATCTTCTTTAAATTTTTGTAAATACGTGTGACGTCACAAGGTGAGTGACGTCACCGTTCCCTACGATATCAGAAGTTTTTTAATTTTTTTATTTGGAGTTTATGGCGTTTTCAACTACTACGGTCATATACGCCAGGTCGATGCTCATGGTATACGTGTCAATACTTCCAGTTTATAGCCTGGATCACTATTACAATCAAGACTCTCCGCACTTCCCCGATACCGACTGGGGAAGGAACGGATACCAATTTTAAAGTCTTCGATTCGACTCGGTCGGAAATCGAGCCCGCAACCTCCCGATCAGAAGGCGGACAGTAACACTCTAAACCACGCGGTCAACTAAACGGTATATCAGAAGTTGGTTACGGGCCTTTGATCGAGGGTGGTATGGTAATGATTCACGTTATTACAGAGTCGGATGATGCAGTACATAGCTATTGTTTGGTACTGACCCCCTTCAAGAGGTGCCCTCTATGGCATGAGAACATCCGCGACGACTGCCCGGGCGGTTCAGATTCTCAGCCTATCTTCGGAACAAGCAAAGTTTATCTTAAACCCGCTGTTGACTCTCCGCAAGATGGCAGCAACGAGACAACAATAGAGTACAGATTGATTAATCGATACGACGGGTTCATTAGCGATAAATGTACCGGTAAGTAGAGTAAATATCAGAGAGAAAGAGAGAGGTCTAAGCAATCTTTATCTTAGGGAGGAGTAGAGAGAGAGAGAGAGAGAGAAAAGACGAAACGCAGAGGGGAAAGAGAGAGAGAGAGGTTTAATAGATTTCCTTCATTTATAGTATTTATACCATTCGCGCTACTATCTTAAAGAGAGAGAGAAGGAGAAAGAGAGAGATACAGAAGGCGTCATTTAACTCATTCTAAGTCTACCGCCCGTAAGGTAGAGTTCAGGGGCTCCACTTACGAGAACACTTCCTTTTCTAGATGTCGTTGCTCCCACTGTTCTCCCAACTACCGACAGTACGTTGCCAGACACAACCGTTCCTGTGACGTCATCAATCACTAAGGACGTCACTACGTTCGAGACATCAACAACTCAAGAAACAGAGAGTCCAACTACGAATGAATCAGTGCAAGACACAACTGAAATATTCACAGGTGAGAGTTTACGGTGACTGGGATTTTTGGAAGGGACGATAATGACCATTAACTTTGTTCAAGGCCTGCAAACTCAGGAGCACAGGGGCGTTCGGCCCCGAAATTCATCTGTCACGTGATCGAAAACGAACAACCTTTAATCATGTTGATAATTTTGACGTTACAAGTTGTGACGTCATTGCGACGCCCCCCCCCCCTCTTTAAGTTTTAACGCAAAAATCTAATGTTATGCCTCTTAGCGTGTATAATATATCACAAATGTTAAGTATGACGTCATCTATGCTCGAGGACACGTGACGTCGTAAATGCTCGATAAGAGGTGACGTCATCGTTACCGCTCCGAAATCAAAAGGTGGTTGTAGGCGAATATATCGAGTTCGAGTTCGAGTTCGAGTTTCAAACCATCTACACCCCTCCGATATTACGGTATTCGTTGGTTTACAGGAACTACAAACTCGAATGCCCTTGCAATTATTTTCGGTGTACTCGGGCCTGTTGTAATTCTATGCATCGTATTGATTGTATTGTATGCACGCAGATTGAAGGAAAGGTGAGTTCCTTCTCTACTACTGATAACCGCACTATGGTCGGTTTTGCTTTTTCCGATACGATTTCATCGAGTTGTAATCATTATATCAGACTGATGACGCATGGGTCAAGGCGCTGGCCGTCAAATACCGAAGGTTGGGTTCGAATCCCGGGTTACGTGTTAATCTAAAGACGTTAAAATCAGTATCCGTAGCTGTCCTGCTAGGCGTCAGCATTATGGGGTTTGAGTGGGAAGTGGGGCTGACTTGGAAGACAAAAGACACTTCCATTTGCGTGTACTGTGAGCGTTGCCGTTAAGCTGCCTGCAAATCACTAATTGGGTTTTCACAAGTAGTCTGTGTGTACAATACAAGCTCGCATAAGCGAGGAAATCGCGCCATGATGCCCTTAGCGAGTAATCGCTCATTAGACGATAATTATCAGGCCTACAATCAGGCTGCCGATTGTCGATTACCGTTCAGAGATCCCATTCGTCGTCTATTATTATCGATCTTTTTTTATTTATTTTGAATCGATGACGTTTTTCAACTACTAATGTCATTTACGCCAGGCCAATGTTCACGGTATACGTGTCAATACTTCCGGTTTATAGCCCGGATCACTATTACAACCACTGCTCTCCGCACTACACCGATGCCGACTGCCAAGCTGGGAAGAAACGGATACCAATTTTAATGTCTTTGATTTGACTCGGTCGGGAATCGAACCCGAAACCTCCCTATCAGCAGGCGGACAGTCTAAACCACTCCGCCAACTGAACGGTACGTGCTGTAGTTAATTCGTATCTAATACACAGGAAACAGGACATATGTTGCCCCCGCCACGACTCAGAAAAAGGCCCAAAACCACGAGACGGACCCGCAGAATCGCGACACAGATTGGTCAGCGAAAACTCGAATATTTCGGTAAGTTTATCACTTGAAAAATTACTTACCACGATCTGCTGGCATGTCTTGGCTTGTGTTCTTGCATCCAAAGAAGTGTACATCCCGATAATATCATAAGGCGATTCCTTTACTGTTAGATTCTCTTAGTAAAACACAACAGATGCGACCTGGCAGCTATAGAGAATGAATCAACTGAGGTCGTAGCCATTTCGTTATCGGACCCGTGATTGAGCAATTACGCAATTTACATGGTGAGGCCGCTGATTGCCGAGTAGTTTGAGTGTCCGCCTATATGCTAATTGAAACCCAGTCAGAAAAATGCGAGCGTCCCTACGTAACAGGTGTCACATGTGTGGGGAGTTGTCAAGGTTTGCGCATGGAACGCCACGCGTCATGAGGCCCACACATAGCCTTGTTAGGGAAATGCCTGGCCCATGTACATCTTTGCTACATATGGCCCAGGTCGTATCGCACTCACGTGGGCCAGATTTTGGTATCCGGTACAACTGTATATACTCTGCAGGAGTGCGGAGGGTTGTGATTGGGCTATAAACCGGAAGTGTTGACGCCTGTATCTTAAACATCGAGCTGGCGTGCATGACCTTAGTAGGGTGAAAATAACATAAATTCCCGCGCTTTGTAGCCCTACAAGCCTGCATTGACTGGTAGTAGCCTACATAAACTAAATCTCTCTCTCTCGCTCTTTCTCTCTCTATCACATACACATGCACACACACACTAATAATGACAGAAGCGCGGCTCTACGTGTCAGCTCATCCGTAGCACTCTCCTTGCGCTTAATTATTATACTTTACCGTACATGCAAAACATCACTTGGACTTTGTTTCAGACGCCTCCAGGAGGAAGCCATGACACTGTCTGCTACCACCAAGGCAATGGCGTCCAATAAAGATAACAGCCTCGTTTGAAAGTATTATGGATGCATATTCTTGCTAATTTGTTCAACAGCCCAACCTCACGGGCAGTCGGATGAAAGATTTAACGCATTGCAAGAGGCTGAAGGTTACAACTTTCATTTATCCATGCGCTAGTTAGCGCTCAAGAAATCTTTTTTCCAAAAGCGAGACAATCTGGACAATATGACGATTCGGTTCTGACACCTTATTTGAATTGAAAGGGCCAAGGACGTCGACAGCAGTGAAATTTTCGCGCTTCCTATCCCGCGGAAAATGGGGCGCTTTCACCGCGTCCGCCTCCCCTTCGACAACCCTGTGTGTTCATGTTTACTTTATTAATATTATTATTATATTACTTGTACACAATTTGGCTAGTTTCAATGTACCCTCCCCGGGTCACTATCACAAGCCTACCCCCATCGATACTCCTGCACTCCTCCGATACGGACTTCAAGCAGTCTTCGGTTTGACCCGGCCAGGAATTGAATGCGAAACCTACGCGTGTCGATAGGCTATTTTCAGTTTCGAATGAGTCAAATGATTATACCGCCACCCTTATGGTTGATGGCCCGGTCACGTGGTCAGGAGTCGTCCACTGTTTCATATTGAACCCGCATAGCGTAGCTTACACCATATATAATTATTTCTTACTGCAGTACCCGTCCTGTTCGTGTTTTTCTCCGGTACTGTAACAAAAACTTACTTTAACTGATTTGATTTATTTTCGATGTTAATCACTCGACCCCGACTTTTTTCTCTCGGGCTGTAAGTTTCTCGCGAGAGACTACTAGCGACGTTAGGTACTTGAAGTTTTGTTATTCGAATGTAATCGAGAATATTTTGCTACCGGGAAACTCTGTGACGATATTCATATGTTGAGTCCCATAAGGACCTGGTGGATGGTACCTACTGTGTAAATAAACAATTTGCATAATTTGCATTTTTATATGTTTTAACTAAATGGGAATCGTTTGTTTGAAGAAGAAGTGTAGTGGAGACGATGGCAGACGATCAATTGATATCTTAATGAATATTCACCTCAGATTCAACGTCCAGACCTGGTTTACTGAGAATTATAACATTCCCAAGATTTTGAAGATTCAGCACGGGCAGATGGAATGAACCACGGATGGGCGTTAAATATGTGATGGATCTTTTCCCATGGTTGTAAAATTTTGAAACAATTGAGTTGTAGTGATCTCTATAATGTTACGTGTAACGATGTGGTTTTGTTATGTCATCAAGTCATCAAAAATGGCATTGATTGTTAATTTGTCACGAGACTTTTTTTTGCCATTGTGAATAAATACGATTAAAACGTCACAGTTTCAAATTTACAAGTTGCAAGCGCCGCGCTCATTCACCAGATCAAATACTCTGTGCGCGATGTCTTAAAGAAGATTCATCAGAGACGTAACATCAGACCTTGCTTTATTGAGAGTTATAGCATTCGCTGGTATTAAATAGTGGAGCCAATGGCGCACAATAGACAGACTCGTTAGATACCGTAAATTATTATTATTATTATTATTATAAAGATTTTCAGTGGCGCTTATCACCGGACGGCGTTTTGCACCACGAACAGGACAACCGCTATCGTAAAGAAGATTCACCACAAATTCAATGCCAAGCTTTGGTTTATTTGGAGTTGATTCCTTGTAGTTGAGAACTTCACAATTGCTTGGAATAGTTTATTCATATCAATATTTTAACGTTTAAAAGACTTTTCGTCCGGCTCTGATCAGTAAACACGCCAAAATAAATTTTGAATCGGGAGTTATAATGTTCACAAGTTTTCTGAGCTTTGCTCTTTCATTACGTGAACATTTTGTGAATGTTAAATCTGTGGTGAATCTTCTTTGCGATAAAAATATAAAACTCATGCATAGAATGTGCAGCTTAAGAAAACAGCATTCGTCCGAATACATCCAGTCATCCAGACTCCTTATTCACGACTGCATAAACGTCTGTTATTGTATTTTCTGAAGCCTAAATGAAGGTAAGGATCACTGTATATACAAATCAATGCTCTGTGGCGGCTCTAGATGGGTGACTGGCACAGTACAAGCGTTTATATTTAGGTATTTCTTGACGAAAGATGGGTAATTTTAAGTTGATTTCGGCAACATGCAGAGAAAATATTGTAGGATGTGAATCACTCTCTCTCTCTACAGTAAACAATCCCATCTGCAAGGATCCCTCCGTTCTCTAGTTCTGCCGCTAAAAACTAGGTGCCACAAAATAGTGACGGGTCGGTACGGCAGTTTCTTTGGCAACCTTCGGGGAAAGCACCGTACTCGCGTAGGCTACGGCTCACACTAAAAGGCGGGACAATAGAATTTACTCATAGGCCAACTAAACGGGGGACAGCGGAACCACGGACCACGTAAATATTGTACTCACGTAGGCTACGGCTCACATTAAAAAGCGGGACAATAGAACTTATCCAAATCATGAGATTACTAAGTAGCCCATACGAAACAGCGGACGGCAGAATCGCGGACCAAGTAAAAAGCTTAGGAGTTGTTGAAACGTGGCATGGAGATGTGATTCAGTAATTCAGTGATTCACGGGCTGACCTTCGCTCACTTGCTCTCCCGATGGGAACTCGGTATTACAAAATAGTGACGTGGCCAGTATGGCTTTTTTATTGTTGTTTTTTTTAAATTATGGTATTTTCACCCTACTAAGGTCATGTGCGCCAGGGCAAGGCTTGCGGTACACGTGTCGATACTTCCAGTTTATAGCCCGGATCACTATTACAACCACGACTCTACGCACTTCCCCGATACCGACTGACAAGTGCAGGGAAGGAACGGATACCAATTTTTAAGTCTTCGATTTGACTCGGTCGGGAATCGAACCCGGAACCTCCCAATCAGAAGGCGGACAGTCTAACTCACTCGGCCAACTGAACGTGTTTGGTTTAACTCGCCAGGAACCTATACTTATCAGAAGGCGGACAAACAAAGCACTCGGCCATCTGTGTACACACCTCACTGATTAGATTGATTGACACTTACCCTTGCTTCGCTTCCGTTTGGTTCAGCTTGTGATTTCTTATTGACAACAGCGTAGACAGCTGGAGCTTCAATTTGCCCCGCCCCATTCTCATGAGGGGCGTGGTAACTGTCATTCAAACGAACCGTGACAGACTGGTCGCGGCCATTATATTTTGATGCTTGCTTCCATCTGTGAGAAAAATAATGCCCTTTACATAGGCTCTTCATTCTACTTCTACGCTACGACACCGATGCCGTGGGGGTGGGTCACACATAAAGCGGAAGCGGTAACTGAATTGGCCACTATGTGTGATGTGTAGCCGAGCGTAGGCTTATTTATGTCTTATAGGAGTCTAACTATTCTGTTAACAAGACGCAGACTTGCTTTCTTATCTATTCCAGCACCAAAAGTGCCCTGAAGATCACGAGCACTCGTACAGTGGCATCGGGTCAAGGGTCATGCGCAGTCATGCATATCACCACAATACGAACATGACAGTTTACTAACATTTACGGTGACTGCAATACCCTGTTCGCCACTAGTTATAGCCAGTTGCTGGCTTTTTTTTTTTGATATTATTTGGTGATCTATTATTACAGACACTTTTGTCCAAAGTCTTTTACTTCAGCGAGATGAGACTCTATCGAGCAGTGTCTATCAGTTACTTGAACTCTAACGCATTCATTCTGCTTTGGGAAGACATTTGGTTATTTTGGTAATCCTAATGCGACAATGCGAAATAGTAAGGGCCTGTACATTAATTAGACCTGTTTTTTATTTAAGTGGACATTACGATAAACATGCCAGTTACTGGTTTAACCGTTATTAGAACACCATGGAGATAGACCATGAAGATAGACCATGGCATTGGCCTAGGTTTTAAGAACAAGTCGAGCATCATAGAGTTTTAATGGTGTCTTACTTGTATATCATAAATATAAGTCCAGTGATCGCGAGTCCAAGCAGCGCAGATAACGCTATAACAGTTGTTCTTGTTGAATTTACAATTTGCTCTGGTGCGTCAGCTTCCGGACTTGCTGCTGAAGCTTTAAAAAAGGTCCAAAATTGAATCCAACAAAATAGAGAAAGCATCAGAGAGGGAGAGAGAGAGAGTGTCTTACTGCGCCGTTAACAACTTATTCACCTTTCAGAATCTGAATTAGAAGGGGATGGGACTTCGCGAAAGAGAGAGAGAGACAATATTTTAATCCTTTATCAACAGAGAACTTAAAAATTCCGGTCTCCAGCTCACTCAGTGACGGGAAGGCAACAGAGAATTCATGTATAGGGCCCATAAGTTCCCACGACATGCATTATAAACAAAAATATGATATCTTACCAGTGTTCTGTTTGCATTTGACAAATTGATAATGAATTTGCACATCTAAGCTTCTATTATTCCAACCCTCCATTAAATATTCTTGAGTAGTCAATTGCAAAATCACTGAACCATTAAATCCGGCTAGTAAAACCGTATCCGGACATGACGTAATGAGAGTTTCGTCTAATGTTATGCATGATTTATTGAATGACCAGAATATACAACTTGGGTTCCCTCCTTTTTTGTTGTTGTACAGGAAGCTCGGCAGATCTGTTAAAGGTTATCTATAACTTTTACAAACCAATCAGAAATCTACGACGCCTATGACGCCTATGATGCGAGACCGCAATTTCGCATAGTGTTTGGTGGCCCGTGCGTGGTTAAGGGTATACAAACGCAACTCTGTGGCCCGTGTACACGTGGCCGTGTTTGGGCCATTTACGGCCCTACTCAGGCCCTAACTGACCCTCGTGAGTGCGATGCGGCATGGGACATCTGTGCCAAAAATGTATATGCGCTAGATATTTCACTAACAAGGCCATGTGTGGGCTTCATAACGCGTGGCGTTCCTCGCGAAAGCCTTGGCAACCCCTTTTCTGTTCTTCGGATTAGACGCCAGAGCAGCCACACATGAGCCACACAAGGCAATTTAATGCAATTGACCATCTCACCTGAGAAAAAGAAATTCACGCCTACAAAGCTGATGTGAACTTCCCTAATCGCCACAAAAAGTCCAACGTCTTCCGTAAACGACTTGTTGAAATTCCAGCATGCTACCGTATTATTTAACGGACCGTCAATGACTCCTGTTTCATTAGTCGGAAGCCAAACACATGGATCATTCCCATGAGCTCCTGTAGAGTGTTAAAACAGCTGCTCTTAATTCGCGCTTGTTGCGATATGACGTTTTTACGCTAAGACGCTAAGACGCTTGATGAGCGCAGAAATTTTGACGTCACTGCCAAAATACCCTACTAATGTCAATTTTTCGCGAACTCGTCACTCAAACTGGCCGCTCATTAGTTTGCTGCTGTGTCAGTCCTTACTGCGGCCTGTCACGTATACAGATTTCAACCCCGCTAAGATCAATACACGCGTCAATGCTTTGGATCACTATCAAAACCACAGACCTCCGCACTTTTCCGATGCTAACTGCCAAGCACAGAGCAAATTAATGGTTTGACTCGGTCGGAAATTAAGCCTGGGACCTAGTGATCAGAAAGCGGACAGTCTAATCATTCAGCCAACTGAGCGGTAGACCAATCTGCGGTGCATTGAATTAAATTACCACTGCAGGCAATGAAGCAATTACGCAGATGCTGATCAGACGTACAAATTAGTCAGCAATAACGTCTCGGAGATCAAACGCTGGGACAGAATTGTTGTTGGTTTGAATTTATGGCGTAGTTTCTTCTTTCGCTTGGCATTTTTTTGGACTTTTTCCTTGGACTAGACGTCAGGGCAGCCGCACAGCAGTCACTGCTTGGTGGCCTCGTCCAGGTTCTTCAGAACAGTCACTCCACTGGGCGACTGCCCATGAGTGGATCACGTGATCTACGGTTTTAGCTACAATGGTCATATGGATTGGGGCTGGGAAAAATCGAATATGATGAAACATCGAATCGAATTGAATACCGAATAGACGCGTCGGACCTAGTTATTAACCTAATTCGATAAAATTTGATAGAAAATATAATATCAACGGTCAGGAACATGCAGATGAGACGCAACTAGCCAAATGTGAAGTCATGTCTACGACTTCATGGCGTGCTGTCAGGGTAATAGCAAAATGCGCAAAAGTCCAATTCGAAACTGTAGCACCAGAGAAAAGGAATGCTTCAAGCTAAATCTCTCCTCCCTACGTCCACGTTGAAACGCGTATAGAGCTTTCTTAAGTTGTTGTAGTATTCGAAATTCGAAAAGAGAACGAATTGCTATTCGATTCGGTTCGAATTTCTTGTTATTCGATTAGATTCGAAATATTGGAATTCGAGTGCCCAGCTCTATATAGGATACGCCAGCTGATTTCTTTGTACTCGTGGCAATGCATGCAGTTTATATCCCGTATCACTATCACAACCACCACGCTCCGCGCTACCCTGAAATTGACTGATAAACGGAATGTCATTTAAAGCTATTCCAATGTAACTAACCTGTGAAGTACATGCTTAACAAAGCAACTCCTACGAATATTTCTTCAAGGTACATTTGAATATTTGAATATAGACTGGAGAGAAAAAAAATCTTGATAATAAATTGTAGAGCCGGTGGTGGACGTTCATATATAGATTAGTCACCGGACCGCAAATTTTAACATCCAGCCTCAGTTTACTAGGAAACGAATTCAAAAGTTTCCGAGTCGTGCAGGCGAGCTGTGGCTGGATGGCATATGATCATATGCTGACAAAAGTATAGCAACACTACAAATTTAACATCGAGCCTGAATTTATGTATTAGAACCGATGACGGACGCTCAGATACAAAGTATATTGTCACCAAATATTTCACGTCCAGCCTAAGTTTATGTAATAAATTGTAGAGCCGATGACAGACTTCAGATAGGCCTATAGAATGGAACCGATAATGTTCAGATTCAGACAAAATTTATAATATCACCATTATTTTAAAATATGTCTAACGTTAGCTAATTCAGAAATAAGTTCTAAACTATGCACGTTTGTCTATTGTATATAAAAGTGTATGGTGACATTCCAATACTGTTTTAAAATAGACTATATAAGTTTAGAAATAAGTCGCACACGACTATAAGAATGACGCGTTTACTCAAAGGAAATGCTTCAACAGTAGCTACCAAGCTAGTAGAGTTAGTCAGAACGACGTTTGAAAGGAGTCGATAGAGAAAGACATTCTACGGCTATTCAATTCACACTTCCTGTGCTTGCAAAGCAGGAAAATATAGCCAACTCCTAGCTTCCTCGCACCCTGCACGCAAGACGCTCTTTATCTATGTAGGATATATAATAACACAGTATCGGTCTATCTCATAATCCCTGAACGCATCAATGGTAGACAAGATACAACTTTATGGACATTGAAAAGAATATCACCACAGATTTAACGTCCAGCCTTAGTTTATTGAGAATTAGAACATTCACAAGCTTTTTCGAGCTCCGCTCCTTCATCAGGTAAAGATGGAATGAATTCCCAATAAATTATAGACGAAATAATAACACGATAGGCCACTATATACATGCAAAAAGTTGGTTACGATCGCCCGACAATCTTTTAAGTATGCAATTATCCTCACTGGTCTAGTATATCTTGTGAGGTAAGGGAATAGGCCTAGGGCCTATATCTAAATAACCTGTTGTCGTGGTCCCTCTCAGTAAAATTGACTTTTGGGGATCAAAACGATATCATAAGATAGGCCTGGTTTTAAGTGTCTTCAGGCTTTAAACTAGGTTCCCATCCTCGTCCATTATAAGGCGATAAAAAACTAATCAGAGTGTGTTACTCCAATCCAAAGCTCGTGCCGACTACGCGATCGCTTTAGCTAAAACTACCTCCATAGACGGAATATGTCTGAGGATAAATTCCTTCTCACAAACCCGATTTTCTTCTAAACTCAGGCTGGACGTTAAATCTGTGGTCATCTTCTTTACAATATATATTGATCTTCCGCCATCGGCTCCACTAACTCTTCAAACAGAATTTGGCATCATTTTTAAGTTTTACCCGCACAGTTGGTTTTTTTTTGTGAATGTTTTAATTCTCAATAAACTAAGGCTGGACGCTAAATCTGTGATGATCTTCTTTACAATATCTATTGATCTTCCGCCATCGGCTCCACTAACTCTTCAAACAGAATTCGGCATCATGACTAAGTTTTAAAGCAGGCTTAAAATTCACACTAGGTTAAACGAGTCACGGCACATTTGTGATCCCCACCTATCTACACGAAAATTTGTCTTTGCACTATAGTTGATTACCACCGCAGATAAAACACTGAAACTCCAACACTAACCTGACTGGCATAATGTCTAAATGATCATATGATAGCAAGTCCGAAACTGCAGACTTCAATCTACGTTAGGGCTAACACCGTGATAGTACACAGTATATCTATAACGTTCGACGTGACAGCGCTAACTGTGAAATATGAGAATATGTCGTCATAACAAGCACATCAGCTGAGTAAAAGGCTAGTAACAGCATGACTACTATAATGCCGCATTTCCGGGAATCCTGGCGTACAAGCTACAACAAAACTGACGCCAGTGCAGTGATACACCTCCTCGCCGATACTTCATACAGCGCAACTGACAGCCAGCGAACTTGTGGATTTCTTAATACTCCATCGCGGCTATCGAAAGGTTAACGTTCGGTTGGCCGCGTTCGTTGACTGGCTGCCTTCCGATCGTGAGGTTCCGGGTTCGATTCCGACCGAGTCAAACCAAAGACTTTAAAATTGGTATCCGTTCTTTCTTTGCTTGGCAGTCTGTATCGGGTATATGACGTAAGTAGGGTGAGAAGCCCCCAAATAAACCACAGGTATGACGTAAGCATAGTTGTAATATAAAACGAATAACAAAAGAAACCAGAACACAATTCAGTCATACACGAAAACTTCTTCAAAATTCAAATCAAGATCGGAATGGAAATATATAAGCAAGCTTTGATCAGAGATCGACAGATTTTTCAAGGCCGACACCACGAACGGCCTCAGTTGACTGACCGTCGATACCGTAATGGACGTTGTCGCGAGTCTTGTGGCTGATTATGGAACATTCATTCATATGAACATCGATAATGGAGCGATTATAATTAATGAGGCCGATATCGTTTACAGACTTCCGTATTTGGCTAACGACCGATACTGATCAGCTCAAAAACACAATTATTGTTGTTTTCATTGCAGAGTACATTACAGGCCCTGTACATATAGACTCCCAACACAGTGTTAGTTTACAGGACGAGAGTTGGACAATGTGAGGTTGCTGTTCATTGGTCAAACTTTTGAATCAGACAACGCTATCGTTTGTTACGTCATCGTGACGTCGAGATATCAGATGTAAAATAATGATCCAAAATTTCTAATCAGACGATATCGATTGTTTCGTCACTGTGACGTCAAGGAGATATCAGATGACGCCACCCTGAAAAATATCCGTTGGCGCCTGTTTTTTTTCAGGAGGCGTTAAATCTGAGGTAACATTATATATATAACTTGGACCCACGATTGTGACGTCATTGAGCAATGTGAAAGATGTTAACTATTTATTTTAACCCATTTCTGGTCACAGCGTCATTCACATGAAAAAAATAATGAACTCTGACCTTGCAACAAGAAATAAGGAATTATGAAACTCAATTTGAAGAAAAATATAGTCGAGCCGAAGGCGAACGATCAATAGGTATCTCAAAGAAAATTCGACACAGATTTAGCGCCCAGCCTTGGCTTATTGAAAATTGCATTCACAAGCTTTCGGAGCTCTGCTCCTTTATCAGATGAAGGATGTCAAATTATGTGGAGAATCGTGGCTTGTGAGCCAGAGACCACTGGAAAAAAAGAATACATGAGGCGTACAAACACCAGCCTGAGGTACGCAGGTGGTACAGTCCACACCTCCTCTTACTCGATCGTAGTATTGTAACAAGATATGTTGATTTGAAATCGCGTAACATATTCATAAGTCCAACACTAGGTGGCGATATAGATACATAGAATTTAATCCAATGGTGGATCGTCATTTTAGTTTCACCACTAGGGGTGCTAGGTGCCCTCTGCTCATCCTAACTTCTCCATTATTATGTGGTACCGGGGCTTGCGTTTTGCGAAATGTCGCATTAGCAAACAGTGCCCCTAGTGATGAAGCTTACATAACGAATTCCATTGCGACCAAATGGGCTGGCGGAATTCAGATTCATTTACAGCCCTGCATTTGTGAGCGATTCTTAATTGTGACCCCACAAAACGACGGCCATTATTCTCAAAGTCTCATAGTTTATAGAAACCAAAATGTCTTCGAAAGTACATGATCATTCAGCTGTGACCGTCACCATAGCAACGTTCCCCTTCAAATAATAATATTCCAAGCCAAACTGCAACTCAAGGCGCCAACGGGTGGCTGTTGTCAACTTGTCTTTACGCTTTGACCGAGATTTTAGCGTCGTCTCGAGAATTTTCCCGGTCTTTCTCTGCGTAAGGGGTCAAAGGTTGCATCTCTTGACTACCATCCGGTGACACACTCTGAAAATTATTGTAAAGTAGTTCACCACAGATTTAGCGTCCAGCCTTAGTTTATTGAGAATTAGAACATTCACTAGCTTTCAGAGATCCGCTCCTTCATCAGGTGAAGATGAAATGAAAAGTATGTGTGTTACGACTTGAAAAATTACTATTACCGAACAATAGAATGTAGAGTGTAGTAAAGCTGATGACATTCAATAGATATTGCAAAGAAAATTCACCAGAGATTTAATGCCTAGCCTTGGTTTATTTTAGTGGTTCCCAACCGGGGAGAAATTCTGCTATCTCAAGGGAGGAATGTAAAAAATTCAATTTTAAGATAGCTATTGGCTTTTGAACAGGGTGTTGCGGGTGTTTACTTCAACAATATTGGCCGGCATCAAATCGCATTTGTTCTTGTCGAAAATGTGTTGATGGCATCATAGTGCAGTGGGTCGACTTTTATTTTTTTACTCGTACTGGTTTAGTGCCTACGGTATATATTTAGATTAGGGGCGGGATTTTTTTTAATCAGCAAAGGAGGAATGTAGCAAAAAGGTTGGGAAACACTGGTTTATTGAGAAGCTTTCAACATCTTAATCAGGTGACCACACACCTTTAATCGGTGATTAGGGAACAAAGTTAATCTTAGATTGGAGATCAAAGTTAATCTGAGATTAAGTATCAAAGATAATCCGTGTTCAAGAAATAATGTTAATCGGGGATGTTTAAATCCTACTCAAAACGTCACTACAGTTGCCTGTAGTTGAGATTCCCATACCTTGCTGCTCCCATTTCCATTACGCTTCAATAGACTGTCACCAGAGCTACCATCCTCAACTCCTTTGTTGTTGGACTTGCGTCTGAAATAAGGGAATGTATTAGATTAGGTTGGCTTCTTATCTTTGACAGTATGTCAGTGCATTCATTGCCCGTGTGACCAGCTAAACCACGATGCATTGAACCGTATAACGTAACATGACGTCACAATTGCCATGACAACCCCCTAAATTTCCCACCAGACTGGCGTGGAGTCGTGGATGCTTCAGGTCGCCCCTTCACAAGTGGGGTGTGGTGCAGAGAGGAGAAATCAGTAGACCATGTCCAATGTAAAATCCGCCCAACGGAGCGACTGGTCTGAAGAACTTGGATGAGGACACCAAGCAATGGCTGCTGTGCGGCCAAACCAAAAACAAAAAAACAGAATATCAACCCACCTTCTCCTGATAAATAAAGCCACAATAATAATCCCAACGACACCAAGAACGATAAACAGAGTCAGTACTACAATCATAATCGTACTCGGCTTTTTAGCCGACCCATCGTTGCCGGAGTCTTCAAAACCTGTGCAAAAAATTATTTTGAGTTAGATTAGTGGTAGGATATCAGTTAGAAAGGCAGGGTTAGATAGTAACAGATTTAGTAAGTCACCACAGATTTAACGTCAAGTCCAGTTTATTGGAATATAATATATTGAATTATATTCTATCATCTATCAAGATATGTGGTGACAGTTTATTGGAATATAATACATTGAATTATATTCCAATAAAGTGGACTGGACGTTAAATCTGTGGTGACTTACTAAATGTAGGCCTATTACTTGTCAATACTGGACTAAACATTATACATATTATTTAAATTGGGTATTTCTGCATCTTTATGTCTCGTTTGACGACTAAATCTCTTTCTCTCTCTCTGCATATATTAATTATACTCTTACCTCCTTGGGTTGTTTCATCTTGGCCTTGTTGAGACGGACCATGGCCTCGTGGATCGATTTTCTTGCCGGGCGTTGTTGTTGTTTGGGTATTCTTGCCGAATAATTGCGGTTGTTTAGTGGTTGCAGAGCGCGGAGTTCTCGCGGAGGTCGGGGTTGATTTGCGCGTCGATGGGGTGGGTTTGTGCATTGGAGTTGTGGATTTGGTCTTTGCCACGGTTTTAGTGGACTCAAGTGTTGTGGTCGACTCAGTTCGTTTTTTCTTTGTTGTTGCTTCCACATTTATTGCATTCTTAGGCGTTGTGGTTGACTCAGTTGGTTTGTGTTTCGTTGTTGCTTCCACATTTATTGCATTCTTAGGCGTTGTGGTTGACTCAGTTGGTTTGTGTTTCGTTGTTGCTTCCACATTTATTGCATTCTTGGGTGTTGTGGTCAATTTCATTGTTAGAGGTTTCGTCGTGCTAGTAGTCGTAGTGGCTGGCTTTGGTGTCGTGGTCGTAGTTGAAATTGTTGCTTTTTCAGAATCTATCAAAAAGGAGCATTTGAATATATTATATTCAACGTGTTTCGGGCAAAGGCCAGACATATATATCTTATGACGTTTTGATCCCTGCTTTGAAAGTTGATTTTAGTGTTAGACTAACTTTCAGTTGAATATATTCAGTGTGCCAATGCCTCCAAGCGGTGCCGTGTGAAGGGTGTTGGCCTCCAAGATTAAAAGTGCCAAGCTTAAAAGCTTCATGCTAGGAAAGTGATCTCTTTCTCTCTCTCGTAGAACACATACACCATGAGCGATAAAATGCGTGTTTTCACGATTAAATCAGTGCACACAACACCAATGGTGGTATGAACTCAAAACCACCATTATGTGCCATTGAAATAATATCAAACGGTGCAAATAAACAGAAATCCGACCACCATTCATTCAGAGTGCTCCAGTGCCCTGTATTTTATGGCAGGTTTAAGCATTTTCCATAGCAAGTAAGCATGTAATAGAATAAGTCACCACAGATTTTACGTCGAGTCCAGTTTGTTGGAATATAATTCAGAAGCTTCCGGAGCTCCACCCTACTATAGTACTAGATAGAATAAGTCACCACGGATTCAACGTCGAGTCCAGTTTGTTGGAATATAATTCAGAAGCTTTCGGAGCTCCGTTCCTTCATCAGGTTTATTCAACACTTTCAGCAAACGAAGAGATCATCCAATAATGAGCTGGATGATAAATCTGCGGTGACTTCTTCTATCTACTACAGTAAGAACGCCACGCTCTGGGTTATCTGGACGAGCACGTCTCTGCATCCTTCACAACTCAAACAACAGTTGAACATGAACGTCATGCACAAGTGGGACAAGCAGAGATTGACCGATACTGACATTTTTCAAGGCCGATACAGTTATTAGCAGCCCTTTCGCATGACTGATGACCGATAATTCGTGAATATCGGCCTCGATAAATCGGTCGACTTTCGTTGGAGTCTATTATCAAGGCCGACATACAATATCGAATCTCATTACTTGGCTAACCGATACAGATAATCGAAAAAATACAAACATCGGCCTAGATAATCGGTCAATCCCTAGTGACAAGCAGTGGAATATGCAAGCAAATCACCTGGAGTAAATTTATTCCTTGCTAATAGCAACTGTGTAGTCTTTGATATAGTACTCCTGACTGACGGGTCAGTGATTCGAAAAGATGCCTTGGAGGTGGTTGAAAGGGCCCGCAAAGTTGAGGTATTGTGTACAGACTCAATAACAATGGTTGATTCTACAGGACTAGGTGCAGTGGAGCTTGGGGTTACATTGGCCAATGTACTAACAGTGGCTATTTCTGAAGTACCAATTGAGCTCTTATGCTGAATGGAGCTGGTAGACTCATGCGAGGTCTCGTCAGTAGCGAGTTGTTCAGTTTGAGGGTCTTTTTTAGAGGTGGGTGACACAAACTCCACAGCAAGTTGAGCTTCAGTTGATAAAGACGATATCTCCAATTCAGTTGGTTTACCACTGATCGTTGGTGTAGACTGAGTTTCAGTTGAATACAGACTCGTACTGGGAATTTCACTGGTGCTTTTATCTGTGACTCTCTGACTGCGATCTGTCTCAATATATATAGATCGTTTCGTGGTCGATGAGGAGGTTGAATGTAAACTGTGAGTTGCCCTGGTTTTAGTACCGGTATTTATAATAAGCTGGTCTGTTACAGTGGACAAGGTCATTTTCTCAGATAACTTAGTCGAGGAATGCACAGTCTTGGCGTCTGGAAGGCTACGTGTAGTTTCAAGCAAGGAATTCAGCGAAGATGTCATCGTGGGTGATTTACTGGTTACAACCGGCATTTCACCAGATTGAATAACAAATGACGGCCTAGCTAAGGTTGACAGTGGCATAGATGACTTGGTGGTAGCAGAGCCTTCATATGTTGAACTAACTGTTGGGATACCGACAATATTTTTGAGTTTGGTCACAGTGGTCATTGTGTGTGTCGTAAGTTTTTCCATCAACTTCTTATCATCTGCCCCATCTGTTCTGGTAGCATCAGAATCTTTCGTTGTATCAGTATCTACCTTCGCAGTAGTTACTTTGGACGTCAAATCAGACTCTGTAAAATATCCAATATGCTCTGTATCTGTCAAAAGGGCACAGCAAATCTTTACATTCAACCACTCTAAAATACCGAAATCTACAGCAAAAGTCTACAAGCTCTGCATGCGGTAAGAAAACGCCTACGAATGACGCTACCGATATCGTATAAGCTCTACTGACTTGCTCGGAAAATCGCATCATTTGTGATGCTGCACTACGAATTGAATATCTTCAATCTTGTATAGCACTGCCGCTCAGCGGCGTATCTGGGGAGTGTTTCATTGTCATGACAGCCCCCTTTTTTAGTGTATAGTGACAATTTCCTGATTGTTTGAACATTGGGCATATAAGTGAAAGAGCATGCATATCTCACCATTGACATCACAATTGCCATGACAACCACCAAGATTTTCCGGATGATTCACTACTGTTACTGCGTACCGCTACATAGTTTACTTATCTGCTCTTTGTACTACTGCTACTCTGCAATTGTACCAAAGTCATGCAAAGACCAGCAAAATTTCTGGCAAGATCCCATCGAAGAAATTCTAGACTAAAGTTGAGTATTTTTTTTCTTGACGCCCGTCTAAAAGGAGAGGGCCAACAGACCTGGGGTAAATCACGCTCCGAGAACAGCAACCCCCCAGAAGAAGGGGGACAACAGACCTGGGGTAGCAATAAGCGCTTATAAAAAGAACAGTTAGTAGATATAAATATTATCGGTTAGTTTATTCTTACCGTCACAAATTTCACAGTAGACATAAGTTATACTCGAATGGTTTGTGTAGCACCAAGGATCACCAAACCCTAAAAGACTGGTCCGTATGCATTGATTATGACTCTTTCCCTTGTAGTGGAATGGAAAAGCACATGGAACATCTGCATTCTGTGAGCACTTGTACACTGAAAAAATACAATACCGTGTAATCTAGAATATAGCAGAGCCGATTGCAGACGATCAATAGATATCGTAAAGAAGATTCACCACAGAATTATCGACCAGCCTCGGTTAATTGATAATTAAAACATTCACAATCAAGATCGAAAGAACAGCCTATGATCCGGTTTATGGCCCAGATCAGCGGATAATAGCATGCGGCAAAGTAATCAATTTTAATGTCTTTAGTCTGACTTGCTGGCAATGAATTAGCATACCTTCAGACTTTTCCGTTGTAGTGGTAACTCTAGTGGTTGTAGCTGCCGGTGTTGCCGACGTGGTTGTCGAAGCATCTTTGCTATCTGAATGGTAGAAATGAAATACCATAAAAAACTTTTTTGAGGTGTTGGGCCAATTTCTTGACAAAAACTCTGGCTGTGCAGCCAACGAACTTTCCATAGGCGTATCAGATTCAGCAGGCTTATGGCCCAGATCAGCGTATAATAGCAGGCAGTAGAAGTAATCAATTTTTATGTCTTTGGTCTGACTTGCTGGCAATGAATTACCGTACCTTTAGACTTTTCGGTTGTAGCTGCTGGTGTTGCCGACGTGGTTGTCGAAGCATCTTTGCTATCTGGATGGTAGAAATGAAATACCATAAAAAACTTTTTTGAGGTGTTGGGCCAATTTCTTGACAAAAACTCTGGCTGTGCAGCCAACGAACTTTCCATAGGCGTATCAGATTCAGCAGGCTTATGGCCCAGATCAGCGTACAATAGCAGGCAGTAGAAGTAATCAATTTTTATGTCTTTGGTCTGACTTGCTGGCAATGAATTACCGTACCTTTAGACTTTTCCGTTGTAGTGGTTGTGGTTGTAGCTGCTGGTGTTGCCGACGTGGTTGTCGAAGCATCTTTGCTATCTGGATGGTAGAAATGAAATACCATAAAAAACTTTCTTGAGGTGTTGGGCTAATTTATTGACAAAAACTCTGGCTGTGCAGCCAGCGAACTTTCCATAGGCGTATCAGATTCAGCAGGCTAGGCAGTACCCACGGCATCCATTATTCAGTTACACTATAATCACGGTGTCTGCTGCACAGAAGCCTTATTAGTATTCAGTAACACAACCAGTACTGAAATATTTACGAGGTCCACTAGCCCGCCATTTACTATGACCCAAGAACTTGTAATATTGGTGAGCTACCAACCTTCACAGACTTTACATCTTTCATAATGACTTTTTTCTGCATCAGTCCAACACCAGTCACCACGCCAAGATTTTGTACATTCCGTCTCACCATCGCCAAACACACATTCGTAATTTGAATCAATAGGACATCTCAAAACTGTGAAGTGAAATTAACATATTCAACTCCCAGTCCGAGTACCAGGTACGACGCTGATTGCAGATGAATTAACTATACGGATGAAATAGTGGAGACTGAATCATTCATTTGCTACCATGTTACTGCTATTGATACTGTACACAATCAGACGCAGACAAACAGACATAGCGTAGACATTGCGCAAACTTAATTGATTGGGCTATTGGGGGATGTTAAGGGCAATTTTTGTGAATCAAGAAGTCGCACACAAGAGGGGCAAGAATGTTCATTTTCGCGCACGAACCAGCTGCTGATTCCGCACGTATTTTCAACCCGCCAGACGAACGCTCTACAAATACCGGTACCGGTACGCTATCTTTTGCAATTTCTCCGTCCCAATTTGCGGAGGTAAATTTTCTGAAAAGCGGCCGAAATTATACGTAGATCGATCATTCCCATCTAAATGGTTCGCCATGCGCTCAGCTACCGCATGTTTTCAGGCGTAGGGGTAGCGATTTTCGATAAATAATAGCGACCGATAAGTGGGACGGGTATATTTGTATTCAGGAGGTTAAATGCTATCGATCTACGTACAATTTGGGCTAAATGAGCCGCTTTTTTAGAATAATACCGATGCGGACACCTTATAAGTTACAATACGGCACTATGGAGAGGGTCTGACCACAGTCAATAAATTCAGTTGGATATACATAATAACTCACCGTCACAAGATACAACGGCAATTAATCCAATCAAAACCGCTGCGATAAGACTCCGGTAGCAATCCATATTCACTTGCAAGCCAGTTCGCGAACGGAGACTCGTCCAAAATGAAGCACGCTTCAGAGACGACTATGACGCCACATAGAGATCAATCAAGTATATCGTATCATAGATATCAGTCTGAGAAAAAATTGATTGCAAAAATTTGAATAAAATAAGTAAAATGATGAATCGTACGTGCTCTGCGAGTCTACTGTATGTAAAGCGAAGATGAATTATCAGAAAAATCCCTTTCAAATATGCGAAATGGCGGACGACCCCAATAGTAATAGATAGAATAAGTCGCCTCAGATTTAACGTCATGTCCAGTTTACGGGAATATAATTCTAAAGCTTTCGCATCTCCGCTCTTTCATCAGGTGAAGATGGAATGTATACGTGAATGATTTCACAAAAGCACTCCACCTCGCTGGTCAATAGAGAATTTTATCAATCTTAGAACCCATTACGTAGGCTATACGATCTATCTAGCCCCTAGTTGTGCACCCAGTTCTAATACAGCTCGCTAACTTACGCTCGAGTTCAGAATAAACTCTTGTCGATAATACTAACTGGATTATACACAACCGCAACCACACAAAACCGTTGTGTATGTTCTCGCATGTTGCATACAGAGCGTAAGCCTACAACCTCGCTACCAAACTGAATCCGGCCCGCGATTCTTACGACTACCAAATTGCGCGTTGTATGTTAGGTGGGGAAAGATTCAAGCAATCATTACTCGCCACACCCATGAATCTAAATCAGGGATGTCACCATGTCGTGTTTCGGGAATCACGTGTCAGACTGAACATGCGTTTATCGTACGATCGGAAATTTCAATACAAGTACCGAATAAGCTTTTTTCAGGTTACACGTTATGTAACCCCAACTATTAGCTTATAGTCTGCGCCATGACCTACTCGAGGTAGGTATTAAAGTAGGCCATGTCTGCGCTATTCTTCTTGTTGGGCCTGGTCTGTCATAAATAAATTGTTAGTTCTGTCTTCACCATTCCAGTGTGTTGGGCAATTCCAAATTGTCGCTGATAATACTTTGCTTTTATGACTGTTCTAGTGAATGATACAGCAAGAGTTTCCCATTGCCTACTGCTGGTTTCTTCACAGCACTCTACTAGCCCATGACTACACACAAAGCATTAGGTATAGATACTGCGTGGTGCAGTAACCCAGGCAGGACTGCGCTATCTCGCTATAATCGCTCATTAAAATAGAGGAAGAGGAGAAGCTTGATGGCCTGAATATCTAGATTTTACAAAATCAATAAGGCCTATGGTTAGACCTATAAATAGACCTGAGTATATATACTTGTGCGGCATAATAAATAGGCTTTCATCTATTAAAGGACTATATAATAAGTCTCTCTGCGGTCATTAAAAGAGCTCTATCTTTATTTAAGGCCTCTAATCGTGGCTTGCAGTTTGCGAAACAGCGCCATTTTACCGCTCCTAAACCCCCGAGTGCCACCCACAGTCAGAAAAATCCGAGCGTCCCTACGTGGCCCGTGTGTGGGGTTGCCAAGACTTGCGCATGGAGCGCCACGCGTTATGAGGCCCGCACACATGGCCTTTGTTAGTGAAATACCTGGCCTATGTAGGGCCCGCATCTTTGGTACAGATGGCCCATGCCGTATCGTACTCACATGGGCCAGTTATGGGCTGAGTAAGACCTTAAATCCGTAAATGGTCCAAACACGGCCACGTTTACACGGGCCAGTGTCGTTTGCATGCCCTTAACCACACACGGGCCACCAATGGCCATGTAAATTTGCAGCCGTACGCGTCATACGTGGGCCGTCCGTAGATTTCTGATTGGGACAAAAATACCTCAGATTACCAGCTAGATTCCCGAACCCGGAAAATCGGCAGTGTTAGAAGACAAAAAATCGAGATAGCTATCTATCAATCTCCTTGTACCTGATTGCCTACCACGCCCCACGAGATCAGTTGATAATGGCGTGATCGACGCTCATACATAATTTATTATATTCCCGAAACTATATATGGACTTGAATAAACGTAACTAATCGATAGCAAGCGATGAAATTTGACGGTCACGAATTTCTGATGCGTGTATAAATTCCGTGCAGGCTGTCCATGGTATTATCATAAAGGGGGTATCAGTAGGTCGGAATAAACTACGCAAAACCATAGACGTAAGCTATAAAATATACAAGAGAGATCGAACCATAGGCCTACTGATTTTTCTAAGCCGATGCAGTAATCAGTCTCCTCACCTGACGATAAATCGAAAAATCGAGAATATGAGCGAGGATAATGAGCCGATTATGAGCATTTGGTAAATTATCGACTAATTAGCGACGCCAATTTCAGAGATTAGCATACCCAACAGTTGGACGAGTGGTTTAGACTGTCCGCCTTCGGATCGAGAGGTTCCTGGTTCGATTCCCAACGGAGTCGAACCAAAGACTTTAAAATTTGTATCCGTTCCATCTCTGCTTGGCAGTCGGTATCGGGGGAATGCGGAGAGTCGTGGTTGTAATAGTAAACCGGGCTATAAACCGCAAGAAACGTTCAGCATAAGCATTGACCTGACCTGGCGTATATGACCATAGTAGGGCTGAAAATGCCATAAATTACAAATTTAAAAAAATATATGTGATATCAACCTCCTAACTTGGCTGACGGCCGATATCGCAAAATACAAATACCGGCCTTGACATAACAGCCTATAGATGTTAATCGGTCAACCACTATTTACTTGGCTCACTCGCTTGACTTGGTTTACTTCAATTAGCGCACTCACAGCACGTTCCCTGTTGCTCAATGCAGTTCCGTTGTTACTGACTAGCGACAATTTGTTATTTTTACTGTATCAATGGATCATCCGCCATTTACCCTATGGTTTCAAATTCAAACATATCGCCTCACTCGCTAGCGATATCGCTGCACAAATCCTACATATACTATTTCTTTATCTATACTAGAGCCCGAATAGGTAAACACTCACTCACTCACTATCCGGATTATACAATCAACTGAATATCGTTCATTTGGCCAAGTGGTTTAGACTGTCCGCCTTCTGATTGGGAGGTTGCGGGTTCGATTCCCGACCGAGTCAAATCGAAGACTTTAAAATTGGTATCCGTTCCTTCCCTGCTGCGCAGTCGGTTTTGGGGAAGTGCGGAGAGTCGTGGTTGTACAACAAATCCGGGCTATAAACTGGAAATATTGACCCGTATACCGGGAGCATTGTCCTGCCGTAAATGACCTTAGTAGTTGAAAACGCCATAAATTCCAAATAAACAAACGAATGACGACTATTTCCTGCTGTATTCTTGTGGAACGAACATCCGCTATTGGCTACGCATTAGAGGTCGACCGGTGTCGGTTTTTAGAAGGCCAATGTGATAATCGATAATCCAAAATTCATGAATATTGGCCTCGATAATCGACCAAAATTCGATATTAGGCCGATTATCGTCTGATTAATGAGGCCGATATCTAATATTGACTTCCTTACTTGACTAACTGCCGATACCGATATTCGCAAAATTTCGGCCTTGATAATAATCGTCCGGAGCGATAATCGGTCGACCCCTACTTCGCACAGTACGATGAACAGCAGACTGCTCAGGTGGCCGAGTAGCTCAACTGCCCGTTTTGTGATCGGGAGGTCTCGACCGAGTTAAAAATTGGTATCCGTTCTCTATGATTGGCACTTAGCAGTCAGCATAGGTTGCGACAGTGATTCAGAAGTATCGACACGTCTACCACATAAGCATTGACCTGGCGTACATGAGCTTTAGTTAAAAACGACATAAACTCAAAACAACAACAGCATAGTATTCTTCACTTAGGCTATACCACTAGCCCTAATACACTCGCTTTTCGTTGTACTATTGAACAGCAGCGCCATTCGATCCACCACTGCACTGGCGTTCAAGCACAAGCCTCAATACTAGTGTTATACACTCACTATAACACGCTATACAGTGTATCCATTACAATCAAGATATATGACGCCATATGGCGACTGTTTACACGAAACGTACTCTCTGAACCACTCCCATAGCATGCTTAAGTCCGTATTCACAATAAGCCGTGGTATACGAAGCTATGCATGACCTGTAATAACACCCTTTCAGATGCGTCAATGAGCGTACTATACCGGCGTCACGTGACTCATTCTGCAGTTACAATAGGTCAAATATCTTACAAATTGAAACGTGGTATTCGTAGCATCTCAATGCAAGGAAACTATTGCCAGGATAGGACTCTAAAGCATGTTCCCGCGCAAACACTCAAATTACCACCCGAATCGGAGATCTACCTACGACCCAACATGGCCTACTTTGCTTTACTAAAGTAGGCCATGGACCCACGAATTGCGCGTGGCTGCAATTTCGCATGGCCATTGGTGGACCGTATGTGGTTAAGGGCATGCAAACGCAACACTGGCCCTTGTACAAGTGGTCGTGTTCGGGTCATTTACGGCCCTACTCAGGCCATAACTGGCCCAAGCGAGTGCGATACGGCATGGGCCATCTGTAGTAAAGATGTACACGGGCCAAGTAACTCCCTATAACACAAGGCCGCAGTGTGGGCCTTATAACGCGTGGCGTTCCATGCGCAAGCCTTGGCAACGCCACATGCAGGTCACGTAGGAACGCTCGCATTTTTCAGACTGGGACCCCAGTCTAACAAAGTTAGTTCAATAAAATACGACGAAAGTACCCGCACGATAGGAATGCATAGCAGACACCGTCTCGGCTCATCGCAAATCTTCAAGCGCAGGGTTTGGCTCCCTTTGTTGCTATTGACAACGTAATTAATTTTGAATCGACTAACATCGCGTGGTTTTACTTCAGTTCATTGAACCCTAAAATGCGTGAATCAAAAGATCGATATTTGATAAGGATTAAAAATAAAGAGATTCGATTGGTCGATTCTGCAATATTGCATTGTGATGCGGGAATCGATCAGCTAGTGAGGTAAACAAGGATAGAATCGTAGCAATCGCGGCCAAGTCCTTCGCAGATGCTACTATAAACGCTTAGTGCTTATGGGTTAGGTGGTAACCTGCTCCATGTGTGTGCGTAGCAACACGCATATCGTGAGTATATTTCCCTCGCATATTGACTGTGCGTGTGACTCATTTCCGATTTACAAAATACTGCATTTGAGTAACTGAGCTACGCCAAACTCCCGATAATACAAATACTCTACTTCTCGGTTTGGTGGTCACAATCGGCCTGGCGTACATGAACAGAAATTCAATACAACAACAACAACGTCGTCTGCTCTGGACTAGGAATGCAACCCTTGGCTACCTTGACTGAATCCTCGACAACTACTTGCGTTCAAGGCGTTTCTGTTAATTTTCCACGCTCATGCTCGTCATTATCGCCCCCGGCAGTGCCTCGTGATATCAAGCGAAATGAATGTTTATTCCTTGGATGAGAACTTGATAAAAAGTCATCTAACTGGTGGAATTCTGTACAGTAATGGCCACTAGATTGCTTATCGTCTAATAGCGGATTAATATTATTAGACAGAGGTCGTGCTAAATGTGTGTCTGCGTGGTAACAGGCAACGTTATAATAGGCTACTATATCGTATATATTGACTCTGCCTCTGTGCAAGCCATATTATATTCAATTGCCAGAATAATAATAAATTCCCTGTCTTTCTCCCCACTATCGGCTCTAATATTTGCTGTTAATACGACAAAATAATACAATTGTGATGTCATCTTGACGTAAGAGCTACTACGGGATATAATACTGGAAGATCCCTCGTTATATAACGCTAATCGGCCGCTAATCGCTATCTGCCGAGTGACTCAACGTCTCGCTGATTTCTAGTTTGGCACCAATTCAAAACATTGTCGCCTACGACGCGATCAAAATACTTCAAACATTCCCGAAATTGATAATAAAAATCGCTCAACCGTAACCGCGTGTCTTCATATTTGACCTGAAGTAAACCTACAACGACAATACCCTTACTGAAAAAGAAAAAGCAACCATATATGGATATAGCGGTAAAAAGCTGGCTTTGTGAAAGAAAATGACGCGGGTTTGTAGTTGGGATAATCCATATAGCTTAGGTTTAAAATAGTCTCCTGCCACACAACGTGCTACAGATTCCTATCTTTCCTCGCATATCGGCAGTGTACATGACGCGTTTCAATTTTTCCATCTTCACCTGATGAAGGAGCAGAGCTCCGAAAGCTTGTGTGTTATATACCAATAAACTGGACTGGACGTTAAATCTGTGGTGACTTATTATATTTATTACTGTTTCAATTTGTGAAATTCTAAGTTCTGAATTCTGGACAAGCGACTCGCGAGCGGGCGCTGTCGAGTAGCTGTCTAAACAATTTGAACTCTTCTTTCAACTTTCGCGGGAATGCTTACTTTCGGAGCGGTTCATTTTGAGCCTTGCGCTTGAATTTTTCGTTGCTTAGCAACACGCGACAGTTTCTATTAAGTTTCGATACAGATGAGTAACCTTCGTTATGCGCGTGTATTTGTTCGCTTCCATTCTGTGTTTGGACAGTAAGAGCCGTTGAATAGCACTTAAAAAGAGGGCTTGAATCAAAGGCTTATGTGTCTACTGTTAGTTTATTGCTTTGTAGGTAAAGTGGACGAGGCCGGAGAAAGTAATGTAGTTATAACAAGGGCTATATTATCCATTTATTGAACTCGAGTTATTTGAAGTTATTGAAGTACCGGTAGCGGTATCTCGTATATGTACGTATAGTATCGGATCAGCGGGTTTCCGCTGCATTTATGCAGACTCACACGACTGGTGATTGTCATGCGAGCATGTGGTGTGCATATCACCGTGTGCAGACTTGACAAGGTAGCACAGAGTTTAGTCAATCGCCACCCTTCCGTACTATCCTTAATGTACTGGTCTGTCTAGTGAGAAGGTTAACTGTCTACCTTAACTTAGCATCTTTGGTACGACGCAGTCTCGAGACCTGAACATGATACGAACCGGTTCTGTGTCTAATGACCCATTATAACAATAGATCTAGGCTGTACAACATAGCCTAATTTCACGCACGGCCACATGCTCATGTTCATATTTACGTACTCAACTTCGCGAGCATTTCTTTTCAACTCTATTCGGCAGAACATAGATCTACAGCAACAGCAACTAGCCATTCTAACCACATCACTTGTACAGTATGTAACACCACATAAGCTTTTACTTGCTTCTGCTAAGCTGCAAAGGTAAAATCAATTTGAACAAGTTCAGAAAGGTTGAGGCTACCTGCAGCAATACTGTGAGCGCTAAATTCAGAAAACAGGCAGATGAAGCGATGTAGGATATAATGTATTTTACCACTGTCTGAATAGGCCTATGTTAAAAATCATAAAGAAGATTCACCACGGATGTAACGCCCAGCGTTGGTTTATTGATAACTAGCTTTCCGAGCTCTGCTCCGTTGTCAGGTGAAGATGGAATTTGAATTTGAATTAAAATAAATTGTACTGGACGTTAATAAATCTGTGGTGACTTATTATATTTATTACTACTCGAATCGTCCGCCATCGGCTCCACTATTTTTCGTAATTAAAATAGAGTCATAGATAATGTGATGTCATAGAATCGGAGGACATGCATCAAAATGCGAGTTTAAGTTTTCACAGGCGTAGTGAACTCAGAAGACAAAGTGGGAGAGCTAGGGATTGACGTTAAATCTGTGATGAATCTTCTTTACAATATTTATTGTTAAATCCGCTATCGGCTCCACTATATTCTTCGAGATAAGTTGTAAAGAAGATCACCACAGATTTAGCGTCCAGCCTTAGTTTATTGAGAATTGATCGTCCGCCATCGGCTCCACTACACTCTTTGATATAAGTTGAATAAAATTGTGATTATCTACTCCTGGCCTACTCCAAAGGCTTTTGAATTCTTGCTTGCTATCGTTAAAAAGAGATTTATAAGCAAGCTGCGTTGTTCAGGTCAGGCTGATCAGGAAACTGACGCGGGGTCTGTTTGTTTATAAATACGAGTGGAGACGCTGATGATTTAGCAAAGACAAATATTTGTAGATTTGAAGTTTTGGATTCAACAAACGTTAGTAGGCTTGTGGTAAAACTGCACTGAAGCGACCTAATTGGCGGCGAAGATGTACAGTGTGTGTGTATTGTCATACATTGTGATTTTTTCTAGAGAACAGTAAATAGATGAGGTGATGGCTGACGATTCTGAATGTAATAGCTAAGAATAAGTCACTACAGATTTAACGTCCAGTCAGGTTATAGGAGCCTAGTTAATTGGAATAGTGATCCGGTCTATCAACCAGAAGTATCGACACATGTACTAAGCATTGACATGGCGTATATGACCTTAGTAGGGTGAAAATAAATCCAAAACAAGACTGGAGGCCCAGTGATACTAAAAAGTAGACCAACGGAATCGCGGAGAGTGTATAAATTTCAGATTAGTTAACGCAGACTCTCTGACGATTGTTGTGGTCCGCCGGGTCTGTCGTTTATAACAAAATTCACTCAGTCCACGGTTCACATAGTCCGTTGTTTAGTGGCATCCCGGCCGTTTTTCTCAACTTTCTTGCGGTATTGCTACTTTCTCAATTCCCTCGTCTCCTACCCTGGACAATTCTGACGCTTTTGAACTCCTTCCTATAAACTAGGGGTCGACAACCTTTTCCGGCAGGCGGATCAGTCATTCTCCAGAACATTCCGCGGAACAGTCTTGAATTTTATGTACGGGCAGACCCGACATGTACTTTTGTATCAGTATGATCTACCATTTACTATTATTATCATTTATAATGACTGCAATACGCCTATCGTCGAAAGTCAGATTCTGTTCATCGATACTCACTCGCTGACCTTGCAGGATCGCACGTCTTCTGGTTATAACACGACTGGTTTCTAACATCTGGTTCAAATGGAGAAACTCACGGACCAGCAGTTACCGATCACCGCTGTAAACTGTTCTGAACTCCGATAGTGCCTTTCCTTCTATATATCGGAGCAATTTTCAACTTCGTCAGCTCGAAGAAGCTCAGTTATAGCGTAAATGCAAATCTACCAAGGCGTCAGCCATGCGTTTAGCGCGTGTTTTTTGAAGTGACTGCATGTAACCTCTGTCTGTTTGACGGTGCGGATGTAGTCAACTTATTCAGAATATCATTTTACGCTGACTCCGTGACTGCTTGTGTACGGTTACGCAAGACGGGGATGTCACGTCAACTCTCCTTTAATCGATTTTGAAAAGCTTGCAACGTTCCGCGGTGGAAAATACATGACGCCATAGCTTCCCGACACTCTATTACTAGAGATCGGCCAAAATTTTGTTTTTTCAAGGTCGATACGATAAATCAACCCTTTCGCATGGCCAAGGCGACTTTAATATTAAGATTCCTGATGGATGATATTGGTGATCGAAAATTCATGAACATCGGTCTCGGCAATTGGTTGATTGCTGACTGTGGTGAATCTTCCTTACGACTATCACCATACGGCCATTAATTAAATATCAATTTTAACGATATCAAAAGTTTTATACCCTTGGTGAAACGCGAGTAAAATTGAACTACCGACGCAGCAAAGGGTGGAGATCAGCACTTGCGCAGTCTCGGTATTCCAGCTACAAGCCTTTGCACTCTCTAACCAACTACTCTAGCTATACTGACTTCCAAGCAGGAGCGGATACTAATTCTAAACTATCTGGTTTGACTAGGTCGGGATGCTCGGGTTTCGAGCCTATATTATTGATTATCAGCAACGTCTCATGATAAACATTCTTATGGGAGTATAGACAACCTTGTTATCTATTACGAGCTATATGTAAGCATTAGGAATGTAGCGTCGAACATACAGAGGTACAAAGTCGCACGGAGGAAAAAAAACAAATTCCTAGAAGCTACTGAGATACGGAACGCAGGAATTATGGGTTTCCGTTGAGTGGCGAGTGCTTTTCCTTGAAGTCTGATACTGCTCAGTTAGCCAAGTGGTTAGACTGACTTATTGTAATCTTATTGTAAAATTACTAAAAATTCTATTTGCATCTGATGAAGGAGTGGAGTTCCGAAAGCTTGTGAATTATTCCAATACACTGGACTGGACGTTAAATCTGTGGTGAATCTTCTTTACGATATCTATTGATCGTTCGTTCTTCTTAAAATTAGTGGAGCCGACGGCGGTCGATCCAATGGTAACATATCATATAATCCCAAGAAACTGGTCTGGACGTTAAATCTGTGGTGATTTATTTGAACTATTAGGCTACTATTTGGATCGTCCGAAAACGCCACCACTAATATTCGTTGGCCATGTATAGTAATCAACGCAATCAATCAATCAATCAGACAATCAACGCAATCAATAAACCAACCAATCAATCAGCAACCAATCAGCCAATCAACCCAATCGCAATGAATCAATCCTGTATTACTATGTAAAATGACTAGACGTCTGAACTGACAAATTTTCAGTATCTTATGCAGTGCAGCCCCATCGGTACATTTTGCCGATCATGACTTGGACATCATAAGATACGCCCAACCTGGTTCGCATTCGCGTCCATAAGGCGCAAAAAGTCTCATCGGAGTGTATTTGTCCTATCCCAAACTTGTGCCGACCACGCAATCGCTCTATAGTTAAAACTACCTCCATACACGGAGTAAACTCGAGAATAAATTCCTTCTCACAAACCAGATTTCTCATCTAACGATCCATTTATCCCAAGTTTTTGTCACAGGGCTGGAAGCATTCAAACCCGGCATAAAATTCATGCCAGGTTTAACAAGTTGCAAAGCCTTTTTTATGCCCAGCCTAAAGACAGACTATCGTTACTATACGCTCCTGAACGCGAATCGCGGCTTCTAAATTTTGTTGCAATGCGACTATGTACAACCCCGTATCACATCGTAGGCCCCCGGCAAAGTCGGTTAAATTAGCCTCTAGCGATAGACGACACGGTAGTGGAACTCCCGCCTCTTCTGTTGGTATACTTTCGAACATGATATTAAATTTTAGACCTGACGAGCCGAACTCTGGTATTTTACTAAGGAAATTTGCTACCACCAAGAGAACGGCAATTAGTATTCTCAACCCCTCCATTTCAGTGCGGGGTTTGGGGCAGTTGATACCATGATACAGCCCTGACTGGTTGAGAAACTAGTTGCCTATCCTACTGCTTAGACCAACTATCTCACTCAACGCTTGGTGGACGCACCACCATTTCGCTATAATAAAGTCACTCGATAGAGAGATACTATATACAGTAGCTGTCCATCCCAGCACCTGAGATCGATCATCGTTACGCGAATGTATGGCGATTTAGTGACACCGCAGCAATCAAGCGCTTCATTTAATCACTGATTACAAGCGACATATAAGTGAACGCATAGAAATCGTGGCGCACCAGACCTCATCGGTGATAAGCGCCACTCTATCTTTTAAACAATAATAATAATAAACGCTTACGCTAATCAACGCCTGTACGAGCTACATGCAATTCTGCTGTAATAACGTGACTCGTTAGACAAACTGATGATGGTTGCCCATCCCCCCGGCTAACACCGACCTCGCAGCCCTTGCGCTTACGCTGCTCAAAAACTACTGTACGAACAACAACGTTGTGACGTGACTTGATGGAAATAACCAAAGCGTCTGAACTAAGGTTACTGCGGAAATTGACGCCCAAATGCAAATGCCTGTCTATAAAACAATAAACTCGCTGACTCATCATCGCTTCTTAGCATTTGTTTTGGATATAATAATATGATGAATATGATAAACAATTTTGAAATATGAATAATATAAACAATAAGCACACACTTACGAGTTCAGGGGGATTTAGTGAATATAGTGCAGCTAATGGCGGATAATCATATGTATATGACATATATAGAAAAAAGTCTCACCACGAATTTAAATCATCCAGCCAAGTTTATGTATTAGAGACGATGATGCTAGGTCTGGGCCAAATCGAATTGTATGAAACATCGGATCGAATCGAATAATTTCAATCGAATCTAATCGAAATTCGAAAAGAGAACGAACTGCTATTCGATTCGATCCGAATATATTGTTATTCGATTCGATTCGAAGTCTTCGAATTCGAGTGCCCAGCCCTAGATGGTGGACGACAATTAAACATATGTCGCTACAAATTTAACGTTCCTTTTCCTCCTGGCGGATGATCAGATACAGCCAGAAAGCCACGTCCGACCCCATATTATGTAGTTGGAATTTTCAAACCTGCAATCGGCGCACTGCTAGTATCTAAAATGCGAGAAAAGTGCCCACGATAGAAATCTACAGCAAGTGCCACGCAGAAACACAGATTACCACTTCTGACCATTCACCAGTCAGCGACTATATTCCTCTCTACAGTATATAGCCTACCATAGAATATAACTCAAATCATGTGACTCTCCGTTTCTGTGGTATCAGCATATAACCTTCATATCAAGGCCAAGGATAACTGTGCTTACCGCAACTCCTATATGTAACAAGTTCTAAATACAAATTAACAAGGCGCGAACATAGGGAGAACGATGACAGATGACAATCGATTATGACGATGCTCCCTCATGACGTGGCATGACCTCTACGTCATATCGTCTGAACTTTAGCCTTGGTTTTGAACTTTTTTTGGCGATGTTCCGTTATCGGGTGGTCACAGCTACTCTTTGGATCCCGTTAATTCACGGATATATTCAAGTCCCGCTTTCCCGCGATTACATTGAAAGATTCCCGCGACTCCCAAGTTTTTGGCACACATAGACCTAAATATAAATAGCCTAATATCTGGAGAGTAATTTGCTGCCAGAAATGACGGGAAGCGTGATGTGTATTGGGTCTCAAATGGGTCCTGGCGTAGAGCGGGTTATTTTTAATTATGGAATATTTTTTAGTTGCGCCTACCGCCCGAAGGTCTTTAGCTCCGCAGTCACAGAACGGGTTGCGACTAGGGCTGGGCACTCGAATTCGAATCGAATCGAATAACAAGACATTCGGACCGAATCGAATAGAAATTCGTTCTCTTCACGAATTTCGAATACCGCAACAACTTGAGAAAGCTCTATACGCGTTTCAACGTAGACGTAGACAGGAGCGGTTTAGTTTGAAGCACTCCTTTTCTCTGGGTCCAGAGTTTTGTATTGGACTTTTGTGCATTTTGCTATTACCCGTAGACATGACTTGGCTACTTGCGTCTCTGCATGTTACTGACCGTTTCGATCAAATTTTATCGAATTATGTTAATTACTAGGTCAGCCGCTTCTATTCGGTATTCGATTCGATATTTCATACTATTCGATTTTGCCCAGCCCTAGTGGCGACTGAACGTATCCCACGGGCTTCTATTACACCCGCCATCAGTCTATTAGGCACTGAGTAAGGAATAGCTGCGCTACGTTCATAGAATTGGGAGGTAATTGCCATGAGCATGGCAGGAAATAAATCATCGTGAGCCCCTTGATATTTCCCTAATTACTGTACGAGACGACCCGAGATAGTAATTAGCGGAGCTTGTGTCGATGAGCTCACACGAGCACATATGCACAGTCTTATGTGACTGTAATTATATTTGAGGTCATTGACCTCATGTTTTATGAATGGCGTGATATGTTGTAGGCTATTATAATCGATAGGGGAATGCCAAAACAATATGCTTTTATCGGGATTATGTTTTTCTGTTGCTGGTTAATGAAGTTACATCCTGCTATGAATTTAGCTTCCTTATGAGGTCACATCGAGTATTGTGTGGCGTCGCAATGCCTAAAACTGACCGACGTCAGCGCGCGGGGCCACTCTAGAAGCGAACTGGGTGATTCCACGCGGTCTGTGTTTTTGTGGGGTCAAATATCACAATTACATAGTCAATGACGCTGGCTCAACGTTTTTCTAGGGACCCAAAATCCATTCGTGCGTGCCCAGGACCAAAATATTCTGCGTGTCTCGGGGCGGATGGCGGAATATATCCAGATTCAGCAATTTACCTCAAGGGCATAGTAGGCCTACTGTATTGACTTTCTATTTGATTTTTCACACATTAAAACGGTGGCGAAATGGCGCGAAATTGCTCTACGCTACGTTGCCCTAAACGCATTATATCGGTGACGTCACAATGTGACAACTCAACCATTGCTTTTTTTCGCGCGTCAATCCAAAAATGACCGCGAAACGTCGAGCTCCCAGTGTCAGATTTTTGGGCTCTTGCTGTGCGCCAGCTGTTGTTTTAAATAGCCTTAACGTGGGCGAGGCCTTTGCTGTCGAGCCCAGCATCCAGTACTACCGCCCATTAGCGTAAATTGGCGTAGAGTCGCGGGTATGAAGGCCCATTATGACTTTCCTTCGCGACATGAGGATTATGTGTCATTTGTGAGCGGGATCGCTGAACGCCAGGCTAGCGCAACAAGCTGGAAATTTCGATTACGGTAATCCTTCTGTTACGTAGCCTACACCTTTTCCTTGTAATTGTAGCTTTGTGCGCAAGGCGAACCCTAAGTTTGTGAGTCGGTGAGCGCTGAGTGTGGGGTTTTTCATTTTAGATATCGCCGCGCTGACGTAAGAGGCTGGAAATTTCGATTATTCCACCTTTTAGTAACCGCTCCTTGCAATTTCTGCATTTTCAGGTCTTCAATGGTCTGTTACTTTAGTAGTTTCTGTGATAATACCCTAGTCGACTTGAATACAATGGACTGGAATTGATGGCTCCACAAAGTGTCACGTCTGGCGACAGGTGACGTCACAAGCATTGGTACACTACCATTATTTAAATGTAAGGTAAGTAAATTATTATCAGTTGGTGCCCATGTCAGAAGGGCTGGGCGAAATTCACAGGCGTCAGGCATTGTAACACCACCAAGGTCAGTATAGATTGCTCAGACATAGTCATATCTCCACTACTAACGTCAGCTTAAATATGTATATACTTGACTTTTTTTAGAATATCAACCGGAATCGGAACAGAAGGATAGAAAGAGTGGAGTCAAAAACCAGTGCAACCGAATCATTATTTAATCATTTTTTAATATATTTTATTAAGATTTTGTATTTTAACTATTTTTTCATCTTTTTACAGTATTTTCTCATAGCACCAGTGCAATCAACTTTCCGTTTTAATTTTTTGATGATCTTTCAAGTTTCTAATATCATATTTCGAATATTTATTAATACGTTAAGTCATATTTCGTGTCTAGACTCAACGGAATGAGATAGAGAATCATCAAGATGAATACCAGGAAATCGCGTCACATCTTGAGGATTTACGGACGATGTGTGATCCGAAAGAACGAAAAACACTCATCGCAAGGTACACTTATACCTTTCGATGGGAAGGGGGTGACATGAGAGAGAGAGAGAGAGAGAGTATAGCACTCGATGAGAAATATTTATATCAGTACCGGTGGGTTTCAGTGACTCCAGCATAGTTACATGAGTAACTAACATCCAGTATGGCGCAGGTCACAGGCTAGGTATGGCTCATTACGGTGTTTGACTTCAATAGCCACTCGACTCCTTAGGTGCTCTCACATGGTACATTGTTGCTGTTTGCACCTCCATGTGAGTGTGTGTAAATGCAGGTCGAAGGTCAAAATACTAAAATTACAATCCAAACAAAATTATTTTAGATACACCGAATGCACAAAATTTCTTGGCCGAGTGTGCGAAGTCGTATCTGCCAGAGAAGATGCTCTAGATAAGTTATTGTTATTTCACAATGGAGCTTCGGATTTAAAAGAACAACTTGACCAAATTCAAACTGAATTGAAGACAGCAACTATTTCTTCTGACCAGTTAATGAAATGGCAAGAACAGTCACAAGACTTGAAAGACAAATTGAAAGATTGCATCAAGTAAGGAAATTACAGGCCTCTAAAACAGTGGTTATCTCCGACAGGTGGCGACTGATTGTAAGGTCTTGCGGCCCCGTCGTCACCTGGTCCATTCCAGAACTTCTACTGCACGTTCCTGGTGAGACGAAAATTATTTTCTGTCTGTCTAGTTTTCAAACTGGGCCAGACAAATTCTCTCTCTACCTCTCTCTCTCACACCCCCAAAAGAACCGGGAGAGAGAGAGGGAGGTAAGTTCAAAGAAAGACTAGTTTGCAGCGAAATGAGCCACATATAGATCAGAGTCCGTTGGTAATATAACACGTAACACGATGCTTAACATTGCAACGTTCAACCTCTTAAATCTTGGAAAGGTTGTTCAAGAAAGCCCTCTCTATGGGAGAGAGGTTTCAAGGGGCCTTGAAGTATCTAACCACAGTATTGAAAAGACTCATCTTTGAAATATCTATTTTGTTTGCTAAAGGGAATAGATCATTTGTGATTCCAAATAGGACTTGAATAAATTTTTCGAATCGAATCACCACCTGTAAGGTTTTACACTGTTGAGGGTGATGTAGGTTTTAAGACATGTAGAAATTTCGTTCTCCAATACGGCTTATAATGAAGTCAAAATCTAGACGATGCTATACACTAGGTGCCTTTGAATTGATTCTAATCTTGTTACTATAGACTTCGGTTTATGGATATCACGATAGACATAATATATACTGGTTTTCTAAAGTTGGCATAAACACTTATAAAGCATATTGTAAAGAAGATCACCACAGATTTTTATATTCCAGCCTTAGTTTATTGAGAATTAGAACATTCACAAGCTTTCGGAGCTCCGCTCCTTCATCGGGTGAAGCATATTGTATTAGAGAAATGTAGATATTGACCTTTGACCTCGACCAATTTAATTTTAAATTTATGGCTCATATAATTTATAGAAATGGAGCCGGGCTTGATCAAGTGTTACAACAAGCTCAACTGACTGCACTCGACAATTTTTCTTCGAAGCAAAGAACGACCGTGAAAGGATATTTGAATCGATTAGAAGCGAGAGTAGATCAAATTAACTCGGAGATCACAATCAAACAAGAACACTTTGATGAAGTCGATAATATTTGGAAGAATTTTCTTGACAGGTATTCTGATTGTTGCTTTTTTGTATTTATGCATATTCACCCTACTATGGTCACGCCTACCATGTCTACGCTTAGTACGTGTGTCGATGCTTCCAGTTTATAGCCCGGATCACAGCCACAACCATCCGAACTGCCCCCGATACTCACCGTCAAGCAGACTGGAACGGATACCAATTTTATGAGTTTTCCGTTTGAACTTGGTCGGAAATCAAAGCTGGAACTTCCCGATGCCAGCATAAAAACGTGGTCAACACTAGGTCGCGCTATAGATGACTATTCGAAATTGCCTGTAGATCGATTCGAATATATAATCGAGAACTGTTTCCTAGCCTACCCTTACACCGAATCAAAGATAGTCTAGCAATTTAATGGTTGGTTTCAGTCATTGTAAGATCCTATTTATTATTCAACAATGCCATGCTTACCTAACAATGACTTCTTTTATGTCATAACAGTGTACCTATTCAACTGTTTGATTAACGGTATTCATAGAGGAACTAAAGAGCGACTTCTCTATTGTATCATGTCTCTCACCCAATAGACATTATTATTTTTGTGAAACAGGTTATCATTAATTAACTACACAAAAGTAGAGGTTACCTCTCCAACCTGTATCTTTTTTTACCCTTCAATGCTGTCTTGATAAATAATTTTGAATGCCTGAAGTACAAATACAATAGGGTGTTGGCATTCTAGTGGAATTTTATTGTTTCGATAGGTTGACTTAGCTGTAGATAACAATATAGATTTCTGTTGACCTCACTGTAGGCTAGCTGTGTCGTGAACCTAACGTAGGCTTTTATTAACAAAATCTCAGCCACCACCATGAACACAACGCAAAACACTGAATGACAGTCTTCTCCTAAGAGAGGAATGCCACAGCCACGGTCTACGTCATCATGCAGTGGAAATCGGGAATCACACAAACGCAAATTACGCCGCAATTAGTACGCATGCCTTCACATCGGTTCAGTTGGCCGAGGGGTTAAGACTGTCCGCCTTCTGATCGGGAGGTTCCGAGTTCGATTCCCGACCGAGTCAAATCGAATCATGCAATCATGATTAGGCGACTAGGAGTAATAAGTGGATGTCACGGTCCACGGAATGCAGATAGCCTAGGATTCGAGTCCTGTGTAAACCAGCCTTGCTACACGAACGCAAATTACACCAGAAGTTGCTTGAATCTATCAATATATATATATATATATATGGTAATAAATATAATAAGTCACCACAGATTTAACGTCCAGTCCAGTTTATTGGTATATAACACACAAGCTTTCGGAGCTCTGCTCCTTCATCAGGTGATGAATCGTCTGCCATCGGCTCCACTATTTTTTGTATATATTTGTAAATCCTCGCTGCGCCAAATCAGCGTAGAAATCCTGGTCTGCGCTGAATGTTGGCTATCTAGTGGAATTTTTGTTTTACCGGTTTGGCTCAACTATAGATTACAATGTTGGTTTTCGTTCACCATCCTTTAGGCTGGTTGTTTGGATAGACTTGGACAGCCGTTCTTGCTAAGCCAAATCATATGCGAATTCTTTGAACCAATATCAATTTCAGTCTAAATCCTCGCCTGGGTAGGCTGACGCTCGGTGAAGCTTCTGGTCGAATTGGCGCCGTGGACCTACGCCGGCAAAGACTTGTCAGAGTTAGGCACCAGTCAAAACTGCTTCCTGGCATAACAGCTCGCAGTAGCACGAGTATAGGTAGACTGGGGCTCGGCGAAACTTCTGCAGGGCTCAACGTAGACCTAGGCTAAATTTTATCAAAATTAACCTGTCAATATTCAATTCTATTACAGAAAAGAGAGACTTGTCAATGCTGTTGATGATATCGAAGAAAAAGCGTCAGCTGACATCAACGTTACCAAGGTCACTTTAGAAGATCTACAAGAGATGAATAAAAAGAATGAAAAACTCAAGGTACTGTAACCGGTTTTCTGTTTTTATGTCTTCTAGTGAACTGTCGTGCTGGAAGAAATGTCTGCGAACACCTGCGTATTAACACTTCTATGGCGTCTTTATGCTTCAATATTTTGAAGAGTGTAGTGGAGCCGATGGCAGACGATCAATAGATATTGTAAAGAAAATCACCACAGATTTAGCGTCCAGCCTTAGTTTATTGAGAATTGAAACATTCAGTAGCTTCACCTGATGAAGGAGCAGACGTCCGAAAGCTTGTGAATGTTTTAATTCTCAATAAACTAAGGCTGGACGCTAAATCTGTGGTGATCTTCTAAACGATATTCATTATTTTGGTCACTTGAATGAAATGAAGATTGTAGCCGGTTTTGACACTGCCTTACGAAATTATTTACAATATTAGATTTTTCCTTTGCGATACCACTTTCCCTCCTCCTACACCCCTCCTGAAAGGCGTAATGTCACACACTAGATGGTACTACAGAGTCTAAAACGTCAATGATGATTTTTTCAGGAGGAACTCGAGTCAAAGCAATATGAATTGTCTGGACTGCAGAGCAAAGGCAAACAGCTAGCTGATGCAGATCCGTCTCAAGCAGAAAATGTTAAAGGTTTCGTAAACTATCTATCCGAATAATTTATAAATTAATAACAGTTCAACTGATGAAGGAGCGGAGCTCCGAAAGCTAGTGAATGTTTTAATTCTCAATAAACTAAGGCTGGACGCTAAATCTGTGGTGATCTTCTTTACAATATCTATTGATAGTCCGCCATAATACACTATGGTATCCTATATGGTGTGCCGCTTACAAATCGTCGCTCTCTATGATGTCATACAGAAGAATCGACTGATGCGGGTTTACTTTCGGTCAAACTCTGAATTTGTTTATCATCACGGGTGTTACGTCACAGAAGAAGGTCACCACAGATTTAACGTACAGCCTAGAAAGAGATAATAGTTTACAATTTCAAATTTTTATTTCAGACCACCTGAAGCTGGTTGATATGAGTTGGGAAGATGCTGAGTCAGCGATTGATGATACTGAAGAACATCTTGAAAAATTGATTAGTCATCTAAAAGATTATGAATGTATTCGAGACAAAAATTCAAAAATCATAAAAAATGCGGAGGATCTTGCCGAAGCCGCCGAAGCTCCGAGGCATTTTACAATCGAAGAAGTTAAGCGCCACCTTGCAAAATTAGAGGTAGGAATGGGGGGTTAAGGAGAGAATTATCTCTCTCTTTCTCACTGTCAACGTTAGAAGTAGGAATGGGATAACAGAAAATGTTATCTCATTTTGCTTGCCCCCTTGCTTGATTGAGTTGATTTGACTTTGGATTTTTCCATTATGCCCTTTCTGTCACAACCCACTCCATTTTCTTGGGCTTTAGTGAGGTCTCAGCAGGGGGATTTAGCTTAAGTATGAGGCATGGCATGCCTTTGATATGAAAATATAATTTTCTCTAATATCTAGACTTTGAAAGAAGATCTTGACGAGCAGCAAGGTGTGATGGACGATATGAAGAAAAAAGGCAAACTGCTCTCAACTGCGATCAAGCGTATCATCATCTGTGATACGGGATACGTCCACGAAGAAACGGAAGATATCGTTGACCGGTACTTTATTAATCTGTTGATTTTTCAACAGTTTTCTAAGCTACTTGCCGCAGAATTGACGGCCTGCTACTCTTTTATCTGGTTGGTTGGGTTCTCAAAGGGGAGGGGAGAATGATCTTGTCACAGTGTTCATAAACAGGACATAAAGGAAATTAAGATATACAGGTAATATTATACAGAAAATTTATATAAGTAAAAAATTATGTAATTGCGTCATAATCCTCCCCAACCATCTTAAATTTAAGGTTTGTGTTTGTGTTCGCTGGCATGAGGGAGAAAATTGTTTGTGAAAGTGTCTTTTGCAGTAGCTGTGTACCGTACAGCTACATCCTTCTCATTGACAAAGTAGTTTGCAATTAAATAACTGCTTAATTTTTATTTGCCTAATATTAGGTGAGGTGCGAATTGTAAGGCTTAAAAAGTTTATGAACCCCTGGTCTATAGGCTACTACTAATCATAGATTTCATGAATATTAAGTCACCATTTTCCTTGCCTTGCACTTTGCTTGATGAATGAAAAGAATTAAAAACTCAAGGTACCGTTGCCGATTCCTGTTTTGATGTCTGCCAGTGAACTGTCGTGCTGAAAGAAATGTCTGCGAATAGCTACGCATTGACACTTATTATGGCGTTGTTACGCTTCATTATTTTAGTCACTTGGTGGCAGTAAATATTGGGGGAGGTTGTAGCTGTGTCAGGGCTATAAATCATAACTATCGACATTGAGTAAGTATTGACTCGACTTGACCCTTAAATTCAAAACAGCAGCGATCCATAACAGCTTTTCCTTCCCATTCTCCAGATATCTTGACGTCCAAGACAAAGTTGAAGAAACGATTGAAAGTCTTTCAAAGCAACTCGCTCTCTGGAAAGAGCTTTCAGGTAAACTATCTTCAAATGGACCTTGACCGTCGACTGTCAATTTATATTCGATATCTAAGAATAGCAAAGAGCCGATGGCGGCGATAGATAGATAGATAGATAGATAGATAGATAGATAGATAGATAGATTTGAACGAGCGGAGCTCCGATAATTTTTCAATGTTATGATTCTTAAAGCAAGGCTGGAGATAAATCTTTTATGATCTTCTTTACAATATCTATTGCATTCCTACTTGGTATGTTTGTTGGTGCATACACTCGTTGACAGTTTGATTATTCAAGGATTTTGCAGAACCGTGCCTCGACGGCTCGACTAGTTTGAATTCAGCGATGGTGCTCTCGCCCGCTGTCAAGTGTGCAATTTTGTGCCCACTAATATTTTGCATTGTGACCGATTTTGCGGAACCGCGCCTCTGTCACTCGCTTGCATATTAATTTTGACTCGTAACAGAAACATAACTGACTCTCTCTCTCTCTCTCTCGCTCGCCAGGGGCTGATGAAGAGATGGAGGAATGGATGAATACTTCCATAAGCGATCTAAACGCTTCCATTTCAAGTTTGGAAGACAGTGCAGCTCTCAAAAGCCGGCTGGCTACAGTCAGAGCTCAAATGGACGGGTAAGTTCACAGATATGAGTGTACCTGATCCCTGCTCTGCTTGGCAGTCGGTATCAAGAGAGTGTAGAATTTTTCTCTCAGAATTTTGCAAGCACGGTCTAAAAATGTCAGGTTGGATGAAAAACACTCTGTACCAAATTTTAGCGCGCTTGGTTCAGTAATTGCCGAGCGCAAAGACTTACCCAAGTAGGGTGGTTTTTGACGGAGAGGCTGTGAATGTGATCTTAGTTATAAATAAAAAATACAATAAACTGATGACAGTAAGCTGATGCATGTTACCATAGTAGGGTGAAGAGTGTAGTGGATCCTATAGCGGACGATCAATAGATATTGTAAAGAAGATCACCGCAGATTTAACGTCCATCCTTAGTTTATTGAGAATTAAAACTTTCACAACTTACTTTCGGAGCGCCGCTCTTTCATCTCAATAAACTAAGGCTGGACACTAAATCTGTGGTAAACTTTTTTACAATATATAGTATCATGATAACACAATAAATTCGAAACAAAGAGTGCCCACTATTGTAAGAATTATAATTTTGACTTTATTTATCGTTTTTTTTTTGGCCTTTTTTCAACCAGACATCAATCAGTCTACGAATCGTTACAAGGCAAGGTCTGTGATCTCGATAAATCTCGGAAAGAGTTGTCAGTCGGAGAAATGGATGAACTTGCTCAAGTCAACGACAATATGAGAAATAAACTAGACAAAGCTCTATCTATCTACAAGCAGGTTAGCTATATGCTGCATTGCTAACTTTTCCCAGTCAAGGCTGGTAACCCAGATAAATCTGTGGCGACTAGGTCTTATGGCTTCGGTCACCGGCTTCGTGGTGTAGTGGTAGATCGTCAGCCATGAAACCCGTAGGTCTCGACTTCGTCGCTGGGCGGCCATCTCATTGAGGATAGTGCGGAGGGGTTAGGACACTTGACTTCAATAGCCTTCTGGCTCCTTCGTCGTCTCCTTGTCCGGCCTGCGTATGTACCAGTAGTGTGTGTATATCGTATGAGTCTGTGTGGATGCAGCAAATATCAAATATGGTCGAAATTAAACACTGTCCTTTCCTTATCTAAGTGGCATGGGATGTAGCCAGAAATTTTCAACGGGAATACCTGACTTCATCATTGGCCTGAAAGAAAAAACCAATATCGGTCACTCTCCATCTGGCCCAAAAAACCTCCTGGGGCTCTCTGTATCATCTGCCATTGGCTCCACTATTTTCTGTTTAGACTTGAATTAATTCTTTCTCTCTCTCTCTAATTTTCAAGACACAAGAGAAGTTAGATGATTTCACGACGCACAAAACGATGCTTTCAAAATACGTGGACGATTTGATCGAGTGGCTAAAACATAAAGGTCACAACTTGAAGAATTTAACAAGAGACAAACGACCAGAAAATTTAAACAAAGCTAGGGTAAGTCAAGTATAAGATCGACTGACATCGATTATAGAAAAATCGGTCAAGTACTGGCTTTTTTGTACGAAAAATAGTGGAGCCGATGGCGGTCGATTCAAATAGTAATAAATATAATAAGTCAGCACAGATTTAACGTCCAGTCCATCTTCACCTGATGAAGGAGCAGAGCTCCGAAAGCTTGTGCATTATATTTCAATAAACTGGACTGGACGTTAAATCTGTGGTGACTTATTATATTTATGACTTTTTTGTGAATTGCATGTTGGTTATTCCAAGGCTAATAGCTAACATCGAGTGTCTGACCGAGTGGCAGATTGTTGATATCAATTACTGCAAAACTATGAATATCAACCTTGATACTTAATCGATCAAGCTGGTCGTAGCACTCCTAGTTTAATAGCTGTCATGTTCGCCTGATAAAGGAAGAGAGCTTCACCATTTGCTCTAATACATCAATGTCTATATCTTATCGTCTGCCAAGCAAAGTTCCAGCAGCTTATGACAGCAAAAAATCTTTTTCTACACCTTCAGGACATCCATGATAAAGTATCTGGCGAGAGAGATAACGTTGAATCAGCCAAGGAACATTTGAACAGTCTCTGCAGGAAATATCAAACGAGTGAACTGGAAGCAGTTCAGAATAATGTTGGAATTTTAACGACAACTTATGATGAAATCCACAAGCTATCTGTCAATGGTATGTTGTCAAACCAATTCAATATTTTTGCCTGTCACGATAGATTGGTTCACTATTGTAAAGCCTATGAATGAATAAAAATAATTTTCCCTTTCTCTCTCCAGGCTAGCTTTTCAGTTTTAGAGAAATGTCCAATATTATAGACCTCCAATGACTGACCAAATTTTTCTTTTTCTATCTCTTTCTATCATTATGGACCTTCATAAGGAACGTAATGTTGGGGGAATTCCGTAATGTTGGGGGAATTCCGAAGCCTTATATTTGTGCAAGTTGAATCCTATCGTGCTTCTGGCTGGTTCCTTTATTTATGCAGAAGATGTGAGCTTCGGACTGACAATGGTGGGGTACGATAGTCAGGTTGACGACACAGAATATTGATTGGGTGTGGCAGTAAATCAGCAATTGGTAACACCGGCAGCCGTTTTTTTTTAACTAACAATATTGAAGTCACCGTAAATGTTATATTTTTAGTATTTACGGTATTACAATTTTGTACATTTGCAGTCGTTGACATACTGGAGAGCCATCTCGATGAAGAGTTCCACTCTGCGGTTGAATCCTTTTACACCTTCTTCAGAACCGGTAAAGAAATCTTGTCTGACTGTTCGGATACTTCTGCCGATATTCCTGTTTTGGAAGGACGACTACAGGTATCCTCGCTAGACTCGCCAAAAATTTGTAATTCTTCATTAAACTGGACGCTCGTAAGCGCTTATATGACCAAAAAAGTGATTCTTGCTTCGTTGGTAAAGTCCGGTTTTGCCTAAGAAGCTATGAATATTACTGATACTTGAGTATAAGCCACACGGCCTCATTTTTAAGAATTTGTTTGTTTTATGACTCCAGAAACTTCAAAGTTTTGCTGCTAAAGTTGATGACGGTCAATCTAAACTCAATGGTGCGGTGGAAGCGGGAAACCACTGCATTGAACATCTACCACGGAGCATCGAATCAGTTAAAGGCCAAATCACAAGTATGAAAGAAGACTGGTTGAAATTCTTGACTCAACTTGATGTAAGTGCTGACTCATTTGTTCATAAATCAATGTGACCATGTGAGTAGTATTCCCCGTGAGCGCAGTGTTCTCCATGAGCGCAGTGTTCCCCATGAGCATAATGTTCCCCGTGAGCACAGTGTTCCCCATGAGCATAGTGTTCCCCATGAGCGCATTTTTCCCCATGAGAATAATGTTCCCCATGAGAGCAGTGTTCCATATGAGCGCAGTGTTCCCCATGAGTGCAGTGTTCCCCATGAGCATAATGTTCCACATGAGCGTAGCGTTCCCCATGAGAGCAGCGTTCCCCATAAGCATAATGTTCCACATGAGCATATTGTTCCCCATGAGCGCAGTGTTCCCCATGAGCATAATGTTCCCCATTACCGCAGTGTTCCCCATGAGCATAATGTTTCCCATCAATTTTTTTTATTTTTCATATTTGTTTTACCTGGAATTCATGACATTTTTCACCTACCAAGGTCATTATATGCCAGGTCGATGCTCTTCTAGCTTTTAAACATTTATGCTCCGTTCATACGAACTGCCCACTCATCACCATCAACCTATGTCATTCTAGGAGGTGAAAGTTCAACTTCAGTCGTCACTATCGGGATTGAAATCGCTAGAAGAGAATCGTAAAGAGCTCGCTGCTTGGTTGAAAGAAATTGAGAAGAAAATGAGAGAGGAAGATGACCTCGATGCTGACTTGGTAGAAAAAATAAATCGAAAGGAGAAAATTGAGGTTTGTTGAAAATTGTGGAGTCTCTCTGTTGAATTAGGTTGATACATGAGGCTAACATTTTCGTTTCGTCTATTTCTAACTCTCTCTCTCTCTCTCTCTTTCAACATTATCTTTCTTGGTTCTGGCCGCTTGGACTATATGGAATATGGAGCCCTGATCTCAATCTCTCTTCTTTTCTCTCTCTACTTCATACTGTCTCTCTCGATCTGAGTATTATGGTTCTTGGTTGGTCACTCTTGAACTATGCGGAGTACATCAAGATCAAAGCCCTGTTCTTTCTCTCTCTCTCTCTCTGATTCACATAATATATAAACGAGCCTAACTATTATTCTCTTTCTCTCTCTCTCTCTCTCTCTAATCATTCACATACTGTATTATGTGCATCTGTGTAGGGAATCACAAAGGAGCTCGGGAGTAAATCTCATCAAATTGAAACTCTCCTCCAACAAGCTTACGAACTAGTCGAGGGAGATTCATCTCAAAGCACAGGAGCGAGAAAAGCCCACCAACTTATCACTCAATACCATGGAATCATGAAAAAATGCAAGGTTTGTAACAATGATCGTAGACTTCGTGGTGTAATGGTTGCTGTTCTGGACCCATGATGTTCCAACCCTACTAAGGTTATTTACGCCTGGTAAATGCTTAGTACTTCTGGTTTATAGCTTGGATCACTATTACAACCGTAACCCAGTCAAAATCCACCCTACTTGTGTAGCCTCTCAAGCTTTTAAGTCTGTGTTCACAATTACAAGCCTTCACTCTCTCCTGATACTGATTGCCAAACAGAGAAGGAACGGATACCGATTAAAGTCTTTGGTTTGACTCGGTTGTGAATGGAACCTCCCGATCAGAAGGCAAACAGTAAAACTATTCAGCCATAAGCCCCGTAAGAGTAGGGATGGGCAGATCGAATCATTTTTTATTTCGAATACGAAGCGAATAATTTTTTCGAATCGAATCATCGAATCAGCCACTTTTCATAAACAAAAAATGCAGGTGAATAGGTGAAAAAATAGGTGAAAAAATAAGTGAAGAGCATGGAGAAGAGGCTGAGCAAAGAGTGTGTGAAAGAGAATGAAGAAGTGAGCGTCGCAGAAAAGAGTTTCTAACTAAAAGATTTGACGTCCGCTAGGTGGTGGTAGTAAGCCCGATTCAGAATTTGCGGTCGAATCGAATCACTTGCGATTCGAATTGATTCTGAATATTCGATTCAACTTGCCCGTCTCTGCCTAGGAGTTAGATCTCTATGTGTTAAATTTGATCGAGTCCATCCTGTCTCATAGATTCCCGTAGATCTAATCAAATGTCTGAACTATTTAATTTCTAGGAGCGTCTTCGAGAGTGCGAGCAGATCGTAGCCGATCATCGTCAATACGATGAGTCATTTCACGTCGCGGATGACTGGATTCAGTCTGCGAGTTCAAGACTCGACACCTGCCTGATGATGGTTGCGATATTAAAGAGTAGCGAGGATGTAGAAACTGGGTTAGTAAGGATAACATGTTATTGACCCTTCGATTAGAAGTCGTCAACCTTTTTAGGTAGGGCGGACCGATTATATTCTCCAAAATGATCCGAGGACCGGTGTTGAATTTTATCTACGGGCCTTTGCGCAGACCTTATACTTGTGTATCATTATTACCGTTAATGGTGACTGCAATGTCCCATTCATCGAAAGTCAGATTCTGTTCATCGATACTCACTCGGTGACATTTCAGGATCGTACGTTAATGTAGCGAAGGCGCCTATCTATCTTCTGGTTATATGTACACAAACATGCCTGCTTTCTAACATAGGGTTCAAATGGAGAATCCTGCGTATTGGTAACGAAGGCCATCTGGCATAACTGAGTAGTTACTGATGTAGAATCTTGAGCTTCTCTTTCTCGTGTATCCAGACTGACCACAGCTCAAGACACTCTTCAAGAACTGACTCTTGAAAAGCAGGAAGGAGAGGTGAAGTTGAACGTAGCTCTCGGGAAAGGAGAACGTGCAATGGCGAAAACAATCATGGCCGGAAAAGATGAAATGAAAAAGTATTTGATTTTTTTCCGGTCGTTCGGTCACTAAATCTCTCTCTCTCTCTCTCTCTCATTGGGCCAGTGTTTGACATTCTTCCTTCTCACTCTCTCTTTCTGTTTCATTGTCTCACAAAAGTTTTTTCGTCGTCCGACGATATCTTTTTTTCCTGTGCCATGGGCTCTGCTATATTATCCGGAATTTAATTACAGGGATTTGAATGATCTGAAGAACAGTTACGAAGAATTTATCGAAAAATTATCCGAATGTAAGACAAAACTGGAACAAAAATTATTGGACTGGACGGAATATTCTCAAGCTCGTGACGAATTATCGTCATGGTTGAGTGAGAATGAAGCGGTACTCTCAGGCTCTTTAGCGCCGGCGGTGGACTTGAAAGACAAATTGACTCAGTGCGAAAAATACAAGTAAGAAGTCTTTCGGGTGTTTTTCTCCTAACATGATATATAGAGATGAACACACTGGTGAGTGCATGACGATATCATGCTAGTGAGTGTGAGTGTGAGTGAGTGCGAGTGAGCGGTATATTAAACAATCTATAGGATGACACCCTCAGGTTTCGATCCAAGGAGGGTTGCAATTTTGACATTCTTTTGACCATTTATCGTTGGGAAATTCAGCTGTATATCTACAAATATCGTCCTCAGGGATCACTGTACCCAGGAGGACGATCACTCATCCTGTCTCTATCACATCCATTACTGCAGTAGGGTAATACTCACCGATCTTTTGAATTATATTCCTATAAACTAGACTGGATGTTAAATCTGTGGTGACTTATTATATTTATTACTATTTGGATCGTCTGCCATCAGCTCCACTATTTTGTCATAGGTTGATTTTACAAGACGTGGAGTCACACAAGGAGACGGTCGACGTTTTGAATGAAAAAGCTCTTAATCTTGACCAAGAAGAAATTAAGGTATATATACCATTGCAACTGTTAAATTTGTGACATCAGCACGCATCGCTTGTATCTAGGGGTAAAATAGAATTCGAATCCGGGAACATTTTCAGACTTTTAGGACCCACTTCATCTTCAACTTCTTTCTGATGGCTTTCTTCAGACTGTAACGTCAGGGAAGCCATACGGCAGCCTTTGTATTATAAATCGCTATCACAGAACCTTCTTATCACAGGATATGCTGCAACAGTACAACTTTGTGCTTACGTTGGCAAAGGAACGTTTCGATCATCTCCAATCGTGCGTGCAACGGCATGAATCTTACTACGAAGCTGTCCAAGACTTCTGTGGTTGGATAAATTCTGCTAAAGAAGAACTGAATCGTTGGGCCGATACGTCTGGAAATAAGGAAGTTCTGCAGAAGAAATTAAACAAAATATTGGTAGGTTTTACTGTCTTTCTACTTTCGGCATCTTCAATCGGCAATAGCAAATCACTCTCCTCCATAAACTCATTGCCCTCTTCTGTCTCCCTGACTTTCCTCATCTCCTCAAATTTTGGCATCCCCTTGATCCGCGAAAAAATATTGCTAGGCAATCATTTTTTATGATATTTATTAATATTTAGCAATATTTGTCGATATTTTCACGACTTCTATCGGTAGTTATTTATGTATCTTTTTATCGATATAGTTATCAATATTTATTGATGTTGTCATATTTATAGATGTTATCACAATGGATATTGATATTTTTTTCATTTCTTATCGCTAATTTTAGAAATTCTGTCTAAAAAATTGTGCCATGCTAGACGACGAGCTATCCTTAGAAAAGCTGGGTAGATTAATTTTGTTGCTCTTGATTAAGGCTTTGAAAGCATCTCGAACTCATGGAAGACAAAAACTAGATACAGCAACAGAGATCGGACAACAAGTAATTGAAAACACCGCGGAAGACGGGCAGAATGTGATACAAACTGAACTAACAAGGTCTGTATTTTTTCAAACTCAAATTTGAAGAATTTGGATTCATTAAAGAAAGTGTTATAAGCTCCCTGGTCATGGCCGATCCTGATTCAGCAATATGCGAGGAAATAGTCTATAGTAGGCGTCGGCAACCCGCGGCCCACGAAGCCATGTAATGTGGCCCCCGTTATTTTTCCAATTTGGGCTTAATGTCTATGCAAAATGAAACAGATTACATTTCTAACTCAAGTTATTATTAAACGTCATGTCGAAGATACAATTGGCGTAGTCATCGTCGGCAGACCATTCGCTAACACGGTTTCCTAAATAACGACCAATAAGCCGACGTTGAACGGTTAAGGGGATTCCGTTATCGTCAACTTTTCACAATCGGCGACATGCGCGGCCCGCGGGCTCATCGATTGGACTGATGCGGCCGGCGAAACTGTTAAGGTTGCCGACATCTGGTCTATAGCATAGCACACAGAGTACGGTACCACCTCTGCATTAGAATATTAGTCCAGTTCAGTCAAGGAAACTATGACACGCAGAGTGTTTATCTAAGCTGTATGTGTTCCGCTCACACTCTCGAACTCGTACTTGGAGATCAAATGGCCATTCAAATAACCTTTTCTATGTGTTCAGTTTGAAAGAAGAGTGGCGATCATGGGATCGTGGGATGACTGAATCAGAAATTGCACTCCAATCCAAACTCAACCAACTGTTAGATTATGAAAAAAGCTACAGGTATGTGCTTTAATAATCGAATCTTGGAAGGCATCATAATATCGATGAAGGAGCGGAGCTCTGAAAGCTTGTGGATTATATAATTCTCCATGAACCAAGGCAGGATGTTGTATCTGTGGTGAATCATTTTTATGATATAATTACATTGCACTACGTGAGGAAAATTCTCTATTTTCCAGTATTGACAAAGCCGCCCTTGAAGAAGCTCTTGCGAAATTCAAGTCGGAACTTGACCAACTTCAAAGCAAGCACCCACACGAGGGAACCGATGAGATCACAAAACCGGCGAATGCATTTAAAACCAAGAAACTTTGCCAGGTCTGTATTTTTCAATTGTCACTTTCCTTTTTTCTTTTTAAACTCTCTCTCCCACCCCCCCTCTCTCTCTCTCATTATTTGATAATGTTGTATAAGATAATTTATTGCAAGATTATTTGCCTACTAGTGACAAATAAACTCGTTCTCTCTCTCTAACTCTCTCTCTCTATAGTGATTTTATGAGAACTAAACTCTCCTTGTATCTCTCTCTATCCTCTCTCTCTCTCTGTCATGGCTGGGAATTGAGCCAACGGTGGACGATCCTAATAATATTAACAAACTTGTTTGTTTTATCACAGAGTTTGCTGCAAGAGTTGGATGAACTGCAAGATACTGTCGATTCTCTTAAAGCACGTCTCAACAACTTGTGTCGATCATACCAAAGTACAGAGATTGACCAATTATCGAAACATGTGACAATTTCTTTACAAAGGTTAGTTTAGAAGTCAAGAGTTAGTTAAGAGTCATGGGTGAATGCAGGGGCGAAAGGGGTGTTATAAATGCTCCACTATTTTTCGTACCATATAGACATGTAAGCTGCTGTAATTCCATCTTCACCTGATGAAAGGACGGTGATCTGAAAGCTTGTGTATTATATTCCAATAAACTGGACTGGACGTTAAATCTGTGGTGTCTCACTAAATTGAATTGTCCGCTCCACTATTTTATACTAGTAGATGGCTTTTGGGTACCTTAACTACTTTTCGTTTAGTGTAGCCGATTGCCCCTGAGTTGGAATCTATCGATATTGATATTCAAGGCCAGTATGATATTTGACCGTTTCACCTGATTGCTGGCCAATAGTGACGATGGAGATTTTATCAACAGTTTCAACCCTAACTCTGATCTCTCTCTCTCTCTCTCTCTCTCGCATCCGATTCAATACAGATATGACAACATGAAAATGGAACTCGGTAAACTTCGGACGAAATGCGAAAAGAATCTTCTAGAAGCTTTCCATACGTCGGCCAGAGCTTTTGACCAATGGCTGAAGGGAAAGAAGGAACTCGTTCAAAGATGTGGAGATGTTTCAGGCAATAAGAAAGCGGCTCAGCAGAAATTGGAACAAATTCAAGTACAGAAAACAATAACTACTGACTTTAATCTTTGACTAACTCCACTGATTAACTTCAATCTTTGACTACGTTCTCTGATTAACTTTATTCCTAGATTTAGTCTTCTGATTAACTTTAATCTTAGATTAAGTCCCTGATGAACTCAAATCTTAGATTAATTCCAGCGATTAACTTTAGGCAGTAAGTAATAGTTCGATTCACTTTTAAGCGGAGACTTATAAATTCTACCTATCACTGCTAAGGTCAATAGTCAATACTTCTGACCCAGATCATGGTCACAACACTCCGCAATCCCCAATACTGACTAAAAGGCCGCCGATGAATGAAAAAATTCGAATAGCTGTTAACAGCCTAGTAGTTGTTTAGAATTTATGGCATTTTCACCCTACTAAGGTAATACGCACCAGGTCAGTGGTTAGTACGTGTGTAGATACTTCCGGTTTATAGCACGCATCGAACGATACCAATTTAAAAGTCTTTGGTTTGACTTAGTCGGGAATTGAATCCGGAACCTCCTGATCAGAAGGCGAGCAGTCCAAACCACCCTGTTAACTGAACGGTTCCCGAAATATAAGTTAACTGATGAAAATGCGTGAAAGTGGGTTATTTATATTCATCAGGCTCTTTTACAAAATGTTGACGAAGGCAAAGCGAAGTTGAATATTCTGATCGGACTTGGAGATGAACTACCGAACATTTTACGGCCAGAAAGCAGTGAAAACGTTCGTCTACAGACAAAGCACTGTAAAGAGGCGTGGAGAAATTTCTTGGCAATGCTTCAGGTGAGGACGAATTGAGAGACAACACAACACACTCTATCATCTTTATTAACTACCTTCCAATACATCTTCACCTCATGAAGGAGTGGAGCTCCGAAAGCTAGTGAATGTTTTAATTCTCAATAAGGCTGGACAATGTCATGTGATTCTTTATAATTCAAATCTAAACTTTGCTTTTCATTCCATCTTCACTGATATGAGCAGAGCTCAAAGCTTGTGTGTATACCAATAAACTGGACTGGACGTAAATCTGTGGTGACTTATTATATTTATTACTATTTGAATCGTCCGCCATCGGCTCCACTATTTTTCGTATCTTTACAATATGTTATTCTTAGTCGGTTATGCTTTCAACAAGAATATTATGTTATCAGAACTATAAATCCAGATTCGAAACTGTCTTCAACTCGACTCAAAAATTTTCTTCCCTCCCCAAATCTCTTCAGCGAGCACAGCGCTCCCAACCAACTGCGGAGCTAATGGTTTCGCTAACCATTTTTTTTGTACTAGGAAAAAGAACAGAGTCTGCAAAGTTACGTTGAACAGCTCACAGATTTTGCGGTCAGCGGTTCCGAACTCACCAAATGGTTGGAGGAAGTCGAAAAAAGATTCCAAGCTGAAACGGGGCTTCGTGCTACTATCGGTCTAAAGAAATCTCAATTTAATTCTTTACAGGTATTTTCTACAGTAGTGCAGCCCAGCCACATTTTGCTGCACGACTCCCTATAAAGAAATGGCCGTTTCATATTGAATATTCTGCTCAAATCCGCATCACCGATATCTCTAGACCAGTGGTTCCCAAGCACGGGTCGCGGCAAGATGATTCAAAGCTGTCAAATCAAATATTTTTTCATTTTTAATTTCAAGTTCATTCAATTCCTTCATGACTGAATTATCGTATCATACGCATTTCACTTCGTCTCTAAACCTCGATTATTGCATCATAAGCGGTTTTCTGAAAGTTTTAATGGAAGCGCAGTTACTAACCAAGGTTTGGGTCGTGAGGATTTCATTTAACTCGGATATGTGTCGCTGGAACCACAGCTCTAGACAATGTGCTCCTGTCCTTCCATAGCCATCATGCATTTCCGTTTTCCAGGCCATAGCAGAAGACGTGACAGATCCAAACTATAAATTTGAACGGCTGAAACGAAAAGCCCACAAGCTCGGAAGCTCACCAGAATTGACCCAACTTAACCAACTAACCGCTCAATACCACACCATATCAAAGCAGGTCCAGGTCAGTACAGTAAGGAAACAATAAGGCATATTCGGAGAAACAAAATCGTACCGGTCATGAGAATCTAAATTCTGAGAGATTAGGATGTTTTCTGCTACTGCAAAAGCAGGTACTGGCCACGAGAACGGTAGGTCACGGGTTCAAATCTCGAGACGGCATCATGCCAAAAATGTTAAAAATGGTATCTGCAGCTTCCTTGCCAGATGGCCAGTGTATTGAGGATAGTGCGTAGGGGTGGTTGCTGGACTTCAATAGCCTTCCGGCTCCTACGGTGCCTCCTTGTACAGCCTCCAACATTAGTGTGTGTGTGTTTGTGTGTGTGTGTCATATGAGTGTAAATGCAGCAAAAAGGAGGAAAACGACGGCCTTGTCTTTCTCTTTTCTAGGATGCACTGAAGCATAGCGAACAAAATCTCGCCGATCATCAGTTGTATCAGACAGCGTTCACCGAAGCACAAGAATGGAATAAAGACTTTCGTCACAGGCTGGAAACTTATTCTAACCTAACCGGTGTGTATTTTTAGCAAGTTGTTCTTCAAATGAGAAAAATAGTGGAGCCGATGGCGGACGATCCAAATAGTAAGTCACCATAGTTTTAACGTCTAGTCCACATCTTCACCTCATCAAGAAGCGGAGCTCCAAAAGCTTGTGAATTACATTACAATAAACTAGACTGGACGTTAAATCTGTGGTAACTTATTCTATCTATTACCTTTAAGTAAGCTATGACATCTCCCTCCAACTAGAGTTGAGTGCCTTGAAATGTGTCGCTAGCAATTCCAAATAGGGCCCCTAGCGCCACCTAGTGGTTTAAAGACAATTGCTAATAGGGATCATAGAACCACCTAGTGTTTGAAAACATATTTTTATGGCAACTATACTGTTACTATTATTACTATTTGTAACGTCCACCGTCAGCTCAGCAGTTCTTCAAACACTTCTTGTAATATGAATCTCGCATTTTGTTTTTGCCAGGTGGTAAAGAAATGTTGGAGCAACGGCTTCATAAGATTGAAAATCTCGTTGGAGGTAAGCAAGAAGGAGAAGTGAAGATCAGCATTGCTAAAGGTTGGTTCAAGTCCGTTATAATTTTCCGTCTTCACCTGATGAAGGAGCTGGGCTCCCAGAGGGGAGAAATCATCAATCGAGAGAGAGGCTCGGTTCATTTTGTCCTAAAGACAAGGAGTCTCTGATATAAGCTGTCGCTTCGTTAAGGCAATGCCATATCCAGATATAGATAACCCTACATATGTAAAACCTACTCACTCCTTAGATAGTCACGGTTTGAAATTGTTAGTCAGGATTTAAGGAAATCATGGATTGCCCTACTTACGTAAAACCTAATTTATTTCACCCCTACCTTCTCATAAGCTGGTTGAGCTGTGTGTCTGTGTGGCTAACACGCAGCTTGCTATCGATTCCTATCGTCCGTACTTTCTTTGCATCCGCCACATTTTTAATGTGTAAAATGTTCTTCTATTTCATTCATTCCATCTTCACCTGATGAAGGAGCAGAGCTCTGAAAGCTTGTGAATGTTTTAATCCTCAATAAACTAAGGCTTTTTCTATCTATTACTGTAGTAGGGTTGAGCTCTGAAAGCTTGTGTATTATATTCCAATAAACTGGACTGGACGTTAAATCTGTCGTGACTTAATATATTTATTTACTTGTATTTCAGGCCACTCTGATAAGATTCTGCCGACTACAGCTCTGAAAGGCCAGCCCACGATCCAAACTCAAGTAATTGAGTTATCCCAGTCTTGGCATAATAACGTGTCAGAAGCCGAGAATATCCGGTAAAACATTTTTGCATTTACCTTCTTCTAATAGTCTCATTTTTTCTCTCTCTCTCTCTATTTAGAGATCAGTTGCGTAAGTGTATTAGTGCATGGGAGAAGTATGAAGAGACCGTTAAGTCTGCTCAGAATTGGTTACAAAACACAGATGTTACCGTGAAAGCGGAGAAAATCGCTCACGAAGAACAGGTAAGGCTATAATTTCAATAGATTCCGTTCAAAATGTTACTAGAATCCGGTTTAGATTCCCAAACCGGATTTACACAAACTCTTGGCATGATCTCGTTTCTGGCCAATATCATTAATCCAAAAATCATGAATGATTACAATCGGTCAAAATTCCATATTAGGCCTATTTATCGACAGATTATTGAGGCCGATATCCAAAAATACAAATATCGGCCTCGATAATAATCGACCCCTACTACGACGAACACGAACTTTTGGCATGAATTCCTTTTTGAAGCCCAAATTTGAACTGATGGTGTCACAAATATTTGTACAATGTATAAAAGATCGACCGATATTGGTTTTTTCAAGGCCGATACAAGGCCTTTCACATGACTGTTGGCCGATATCGATAATTATCGATTAGAATCCAAAAATCATGAATATCGGCCAAAAGTCGATATTAGGCCGATTATCGTCTGATTATTGAGGCTGATATCCAATATTGACTTCCTTACTTGACTAATTACCGATACCTATAATCACAAAAATACAAATATCGGCCGACCTCTACTATGTATATGGAGAAATATGCATACGTAGTTATTGTGCCATGTGCCAGTACCAGAGCTTCAATTAGGATCCAGCCCAGGTGATAAAAAATATGCATTGTCTTTCAACATAACTATCATAAGCTACATACGATTATTCATTCTAGCACAAAATTTACTTGCACGAGTGGGACTTGATACAAGCTAGACAAAATTCACTCCCGAGTTGAACTTGAGTGCTCACTGAGTTCGAATCATCCCCTACAACTCCTACTATTTCTTTCTTTGCAGACTCTCAGCACAGACGCATTATGTTCTGATCTTGATAAATGCCGAACACTATATCAAGAGATCAAAGGAAAGGGTGATATGGTTAAAAACGTTCAACAATGCGCTACCAACATCGCAACGTTAACCGGTGACGTGTCTGGAACTCGAGTCGATTTGGCAGAAATTCGAGAACATTATCAAGAGCTCATGAATGCAGTTCAAGGTTCGATATGAAATGAAATTCTAACCTCCCAAAACCCTCCAAAAACTAGTGTAAAATAAGTGAATGTAGCCATGATCGTCAAATCTGGTACGATAAATTGTCTCTTAAATTGCCTAACTTATCGTTGATTTCGATTTCCGGCTGTTTATTGAGGCTGATTGGTCGGTATGATTGTGGCCCTTTAGCCTAACTGATGGACTGATGGAAGATATAGGTTATTATCATAAATTTATGAATATTGGCCTCGATAAAATCGGTTGATTGTTGAATTTTAGGTGATTTGTCAATTATTATCGACTGATATTATCGTGACCGATACAAGTTTCTACTAAGCAGATGTTAGCTGATGGACAATAGCTCTCTCTCTCTCTCTCTTACACCATACTCTTTGACAGCTTTGCTGAACGAAGCCGAGGTTCTTGCGGAAAGTGCTAAGACCTACCACCAAGCATTACATGTCTTTACCGACTGGTTCTGCGGCAAGCATGTCGAGTTATTCCGACTCTCCGACACTTCATGTAGTAAAGAAATGCTCATGGAGAACATTAAAGTAATGTCTATGGGGAACACTTTTTTCAAAGGACTGCGATAACTTTCTCAAAAAAAAATTTTTTTTTAGGCACTCGAGGCCTTGCAAAGTGAAATACCTGAAGGGGATGATAAGTTGAAGCAGGCCGTCTCTACTGGAAAACGAAGCAGCCCAGACAAGAGCATTAACTTACAACTCCAGGTAGAAAGGAGCAAAGGTTCCTTATGCTGTGTTCACACAGACTCACATGATATACATACATATTGTAAAGAAGATCATGACAGATTTATTGTCCAGCCTTAGTTTATTGAGAATTGGAACATTCACAAGCTTTCGAAGTTCCGCTACTTCATCAGATGAAGGTGGAATAATATACATATACACAGTTCTTGAATTACTGACCAATCAATAAGATCACGGCCTTCAGTGAGCAATGCTGGATGCTTTGCGAATAACTTGAACCATATGTGGTTATCTCACATTTCTCTCTCTCTGTTTCTCTCCCCCTCAATCATGCAAATATAAAATCTCAGACCATAATTGGATGTCTCTCTTTCTCTCTCTCTCTCTCTCTCAATCTCTCTCTCTCTCAATCATGCAAATATAAAATCTCAGACCATAATTGGATGTCTCTCTTTCTCTCTCTCTCTCTCTCTCAATCTCTCTCTCTCTCAATCATGTAAATATAAAATCTCAGACCATAATTGGATGTCTGTCTCAAACAGAACCCTTATTTCTATATCTGCTATATTGACTCCGCTGCGATTAAAAAACCGTCTAACTTTTAGACGATACGAGAAGATTGGAGTGAGTATAAGAAGAAATTGGAAGAATCGTTGACGAAAGCACAAACTCTCGTTCAAGAAACGGCAAAATATGAGAGAATATGCATTGAATTCATGGACTGGATAACAGCTATGGAGCAATGCCCTGATGCAGAGGTGGGCCACGTCGTATGCGACACACTTATAATACGCGGTATTGATATTTCCAGTTTAAACCCCAGACCGCTATCACAGATAGAGAAATCACCACAGATTTAATGTAAGCAATGCTCTGTTTTCATCTTACAGCCCATATCACAACGTCTTTTTCTGTTTTGAACGTATGGCATTTTCACCCTACTATGGTATACTTGTCCATACTTCCGGTTTATAGCCCGAATCACAACCCTCCACCCTCTCCCAATACTGACTGCCAAGCAGAAAAGGAACGGACACCAATTTGAAAGTTTTGCTTTGACTCCGTCGTGAATCAAACCCAGGACCACCCCCGATCACAAGGTGGACAGTCAAACCTCTCGACAAAACCTTAACGACACTTTGTAAAATATTTCAGATTGAGCTGACTGGCAATTTAGTTGAGAACCGAGAGTTACAGAACCGTTACAAGACATATTCAAATGAAATCTCGGCCAACCAATCAAAATTGGATAAACTGAACCGAGCCGCTCAGCAACTTGTTGGTTTATGCGGAAGCACAAACGGAAATGTCAGTATGCAGGTGAGAGGAAACTAGAAATAAGAAACCCTGTCTCAAGATTACAAAGTTGAAAAGCTGTTGCAGAAAAATGAGTCTAGGGATGGGCAACTCAAATTGATTGATTCGACCGCAAATTTTGAATCGGGCTTACTACCACCACCTAGCGGACGTCAAATATTTTAGGCAAAAACTCTTTTCTGCGACGCTCACTTCCTCATTCTCTCTCACAAAATCCTCCCCCTTTGTGATCTATACGTTGAGAATGGTGTGGCGCAAATTAATTTAATTACAAGTATATAGCCATTGGTCAGAAGCCTAACAGTATATCTTGACGGTTACAGGTGACTCAGATGATGTCACGCTTCCAAGCTTTGATAATTCGTACGAAAGACAAACGTCGCAAATTCCAAGATACAATACAACTTCAAACTGAGTTGGATAGCGAAGCAGAGGATTTCGATAAATGGTTGCAAGCTACTGATGAAAGATATTCGTTGTACACACAACCAGAGAATATTGACGCGGAAAATTCACAGGTACGGTACTTAGTTTGGTATATGGAGTGGCACCGGTAAGACTTTGTACAGTTAGGTGTGTGTGTGGGGGGTGGGGAGGGGTATGGCAATATTGAACCTGATCTGATTTGGCAAGTCGGGTTTTTGTTGTCATGGCAACGCTCTTTTTTAATGGATAGGGACAGTTTTTTTACCTTTTAGGGTGGCAAGCATTCAACATGATTGCGTTATAAGTGACATCACTACCGCTTCATGTCACAATTGCCATGGCAACCCCCTGGATTTCCCGCCGCTCCTCTTACCTCCCCAGATAATTATAAATAATGTGGCATTGAGAGGAAAATTGTTGGGGGATCTATGATATGTACTAGAGATCGTCCGATATTAGTTTTTCAAGGCCGATTCCGAGGCTTTTCACATAACTGATGGCCCATATCGATAATCCAAAGATCATGAATATCGGTCTCAATAGTCGACTTTTGGCCGAATATTGTCTGATTATTGAGGCCTATATCCAATATTGACTTCCTTACTCAACTAACGGCCAATTCCGATAATCACAAATATCTGCCTCGATAAATCGGTCGACCCCTATTGTTAACTAACAGTGACCTTTTATTCAGGACTGTTCTGATAAGCTGGATGAACTTCTTGCCGAATTTGAGTCTCGAAAATCTCTTCTTTCATCGATATCTGACAAAAGCTCAAAACTCTCTCAGCTTCTTGAACCAATCCACACCGAAGATTTTCGAAAACAAACTGCCGCTCAATATGAAGATTTTCAGGTCGGTATATATCTGTGATTGTGGGTAGAGATATTGATATTTTTTCAGCTGATACGATAATTGGCATCGATAAGTTGCGACATTGGCTGATTATAAAAATTATTTACACATTTTTTTTGAGGGGGGGGCGTGGCCATTACCCAATTGTTCATACCCTCGTTTGCCGTTAATTACGTCACAGTCGTCATAAGGCAGTTGTGAGGGGAAATAATAGGTTGCAAGAACTTCAGCCTAGCACCCGGACCCCTCCGAGTCTGAAAGCCAGCTTCGGAACGGGTTATATTACAACTTAAACGATTAATACCCTGTGGTTAAATCGACAGGGTTCCAAATAGCTTGTGAACTTATTTTCTCAACGAATCAGGCCAGATTTGAATTTATGTTATCACTAAAATATAGTATTTGTGGTGAATATGATTCTCAAGTTAGTCTGATTGAAAACCTCTCATATAATATTACTAAAATATAACATTTATGGTGACTGTAATACTGATGATTTTTTTTTTCAAGTTGATGAAAATTCACTAATTGATTTATAATATCACCAACTCTATAACATTTATGGTTACTGTAATACTGATGACTTCTTTTAGGAACTTCTATCAAAAATTCAAGCCGAACGTGGAAGTTTACGTCGAACTCTACGGTATTATGAAGATTTTCAAGAGTCCTTGACAACATTCAAAGAATGGATGGCGGACATGCAGAGCAAAATCAATGCAAATCTGGAAATTCAATACGAACTATACGAGAAGAAGGCTCAACTAGCAAGGTACGGAAGCGAGTGTGACCTAATAATGCTATCAGTACAACGCAAGTAGGCCTATGCCTTCTCCTCTGTTCGTCGGTCGGTATCGGAGGAACGCTCCCCTAGTCATAGTGATCTGATCGATAGGGGGAATTTTCAGCAGCTTCTTTTTCACGGCATCTTAGGAAGTGGAAGTGCCTGATGAGGACTTAGTTCTCTGATGGTGATGATTGAGTTGGCCGAGTAGGTTAGGCTGTCCGCCTTCTGATCGGGAGCTTCCGGGTTCGAGTCCCGACCGAGTCAAATCAAAGACGTTAGAATTGGTATCCGTTCCTTCCCTACTTGGCAGTTGGTTTCGGGGATGTGCGGAGAATTGTGATTGTAATAGTGATCCGAGCTATAAAGCGGAAGTATTGACACGTATACCGTGAGCATCGACCTGGCATAAATTACCTTAGTAGGTGAAAATGCCATAAATTTCACATAAAAATAAAAAATGACGTACCCCAATAGGGTGTAAATATCTTAAATTCAAATACAACAACCTGCATTAAAGTTCGTAAGCATTGACTTAAGTAGGGTTGAAACACTCCGGTTCTTCATCAGGTGAAGAGGAACAAATCATGTAGCACAATTTGAATTAATACAGAATCGTTGATACAGCCAAAAACGCGGGCCAAATCCGTGGTGACATTCTCTCTCTTTCAGATTTATGAAATATCACGAAGAGATTCAGAAGCACAACGAGATTATCGACATGGTTGTCTTAAAAGCTCGTCGTCTTCCCGAGAATATTCGTGAAACGAGAGAAGTTGAATTATTGAACGAAGATCAAAAGCGTCTCGTCAAGTTGTGCAAGCAGAAAGTTGAAGAATTAAAAGCGGGGGTAAAATTATCTCTTGAATTTACGGCCGGGCTCAAATTAAAAATAGATCAACATTCATTTTTCGTTTGAATAACATTTGTTACATACCATGGCTTAAAACGAAATCGAGGAGCCTCACAATGTTACTGGTCAATTTCCAATAGTCTATTATCCGCACAAAGAGAGAAATCAGACATCAACCAATTATACAGTTGAACATAAAAATACTTCCAAACCTTCTGAAAATGGCCTTTTCCCAGCTCCGTACATCACGTACTAGGCTTTCTCCATATTTCTGTTCTAATGTAAATTCTCTCTAGGTCAAAGTGCACCAAGACTATTTTGAAGGGATGCAATCTGCTGAGAAATGGTTGTTGAGTAAGTCCTCACAAATCATGACGGCATCGTCGCAAGATTTTCCTTCAGAACTCGACGTATCTCAAGAATCGGCGGCGAGATTTGAATCCCAACTAAAAGAATTTCAAGCTATTTTGGAGGAAATTAATAACTTCAGGTTGGCGTGGCCCGCAGTATGTAGCTTGTGGTCTCAGCTTACGATGCCATAGCCTGTGGCCTCAGCCTGTGGCCTGTGTTGCTTTTTTGGTCCACAGTACGTAGCTTGTGACCACCTTAACCGTTAGCTTGTGGTCTCAGCTTACGATGCCATAGCCTGTGGTCTCAAACTGTGGCCTCAACCTGTGGCCTGTGTTGTATTTCTGGTCCACAGTATGTAGCTTGTGACAACCTTAACCGTTAGCTTGTGGTCTCAGCTTACGATGCTATAGCCTGTGGCCTCAACCTGTGGCCTGTGTTGGCAGGTGTCTTGCTATTTTGGTTACCCGTTGACTGTGACTGACTCACCTGCTAACCAAGGGCTTGTGCTCCCTGTCCCCTGGCCCTTACCTTGTAATCTGTACCGTGTGGTCCCCGCTGGTTTGGCATAGCTTTTGATCTATCACTTTTTGTTCCAGCCTGTGGCCCTTACCCAATGATCTGTAGCTCAGGGACATAGGGATGGTGCTTGGCACTGCTATTTCTGCCACTACCTTGCCTAAAGCCAAGTACGCTCATCTCACCTTGCCTTTAGAATGCCTAGGATGTCAGCCCGTTTTATGTCACATTCTCATCTGATCTCATTTTCTCCTTTCAGGAATGAAGTTCTGTCGTTAAACTCGATGAGTAAACGATTGTTGAATGAATACGAAGACAAGGCACCTCTAGAAGGACAAGTAAAGATGCAGTTTGAAAAACTTCAGGTAGGCTTGGTTACTACATTTAATAATATACAAAAAATAGTGTAGTCGATTCCATCTTCACCTAATGAAGGAGCGGAGCTCTGAAAGCTTGCGAATTATTATTATTATTATATATATTAGAAATTCAATGGCCTGGCTGCGTTTTTCACCATGAACAGGACAGGCTAAGGCAGATACATGAGTATAATAGTCGATAGTAACAGAAATAGTAATGGGGAAAATAAATGCACAGAAATATGGGGTGTCTAATATTGTCCCGATTCTGTAATGTAATTGCAAACAAAAGAGGCTAGCTCAGGAAGGGTGAGCAAGTTGTTTAGTGAGAATTATATTTAATTAAACTGGACTGGACGTTATCTGTGTTGACTTATTCCTTTACTTTACTTTACTTATTATTATAGCGATGACTATAGTAGGGTAATACTCCTAAACTTTTTTATTATATATTTCAATAAACTGAACTGGACATTAAATCTGTGTTGACTAATTCTATTTGTCTCGTCTGTAACTTATTCTATCTATTACTATAGTAGGGTAATACTCAAAAGCTTGTGAATTATATTTCAATAAACTAAACTGGACCTGTGGTGTGACTTACTATATCTGTTAAATAAAAATATGCAATTGATGATACATTAACGAAGGAATGAGTTTTCTTCTTTTTCTCAGACGACTTACATGACTGTCCACGATGCTGCCACCCAACTTGTCGATCGTCTAAAAGGTGTCGTTCATCGTCAACAAGATTTTAACGTTAAACTGCAACAAATTCGGTCATGGTTGACTGAGAAAGAAGCAGCCGTCAAAGTCTCAATGATTCGCAAACCTTCTAGCCTTGAAGAATCTCAGCGAGTGGTGAAAGATTTGGCTTTTACAGCGGTTGAACTTGAAGGTCGGTATTAGCGATTTGATGCCAGTGATCTGTTCATGCCCGGGGCACAAAATTCTGTTCTTGGGCCCAAAAGTTGTTCGTGCTGAGCAATAAATCCATTTTTTGCGGCCCAAAATTGAAATGAATGAAATTGAATGAAACTGAACAAGCGTATCACCTTGAACAACGCCCAAATCCAAACCTTGATATGATTTAAGGAGGACAGTAGTGATAACAAGTGTCACTGATCAGTGGTCTCGCTAAATAATCACGCTTAGTGGGCACGCACAAATCCTCGCAGATCGAGCTAGTTTTTAATAAATATCGATTTCTTTTTCCAGACATCCAAGAATTTGTCGAAGCCAATATTTCGGAACATCCTGAAGAATTGGAACCAATTAAACTTCGGCTCGAACATTTCCAAATTACATTGGACGACAAAATGCATAAAGCAAACGACATCGCTACCGATTGGCTAGCTTTAACCGATGCAATATCAGAGTTGCAAGTATGTATCAGTGCAGTTAATACAGAGACTTGAGGGTGATATCCATATTTCTGAAGGTATGGCTCACCGAAACAGAAAATGTCCTCGAAAGAGTTGGAGACATGCCGGTAGAGGGAGTCAGAGAGCTGATGTTGAGAAATATGCCGAATTGTCGAGAAATTCGAAACGATTTGGAAAACAAACGAGTCCTTCTTGATCAACTAGAACAAAGATATATCGAGATACTCAGTGCGGGTAAGTAGTAAACTTGGACTCAATGAAGGAACGGGACTCTGAAAACTTGTGAAATAAGCCACCAATAAATTTGGCGGGATTTTTAACCTGTGGTGGCACACTCTATATCTATCATAAGCGATAATTCGCCATTCGAAAGATTGTAAACTAAGGAAATTGACGCGTCACGAAAGATCCGATCTTTTGCGATTCATTTATTTTGACTTGACTTGATGGTAAAACTGTGGTTACACTCTCTATCTCTATGATAAGCGATCGTCTGCCATTCGAAAGATTGTGAACACGGGCACCGGATGTCGTTACTGGCAGAACAGAGAGCTTTGGCTTATACTGAGCGTATGAATTTATCATTTACTATTTCATTTTAGATGACCCGATGGATCCAGGTTTTGTTGAAGTGCTCACACAATGGGAACATCTCCTGAACATTGCCAAAAAACTATGTGCCGCTCAGGATCAGAATACAGAAGCGACGACTGACTTTGCTTCGTAAGTAGCTGGCGAACCCGGACGAGGCTTCCAAGCAGTGGCTGCCCTGACGTCTAGTCCGAAGAAATCCACTTGAAAGAAGATGAATCAGCAAGTATTTCTAAACTTTGTCATTTTTTTCAGTTATCTTCAGTATGTGGAAGGCATCGTGAAAGAATTCAAGTCAGATATCGATGCTTTGTTTCATAATACTGATGATGATACTGAAGCTAAGCTGTTACAAGCTCAGGTATGTTTTTCGCTGATAAGTATATTCATTTTTTAAAATTTTTTTCTAAGCCTTAGACAATGGGAAGGTATAAGTGTTAATAGAAACAGTATCCGAAAACTAATTGTCTAAGCAGAATTCAAAAATAGTTGAAAAAGTCAACCTAGTATGTTACAATGTAATTCAGTGATTTATGATTTGCGATCATGGCCCATAGGGGGCGTATAGCAGAATGTACATATGTCTGGGCCAGCCTTTTCCTTTCCAAATCACTAATTCAGCTCAATGTTTGTATTAAATTACTGTTACATTTCCCATTAGGTTTGGGTAGACTGTTGACAGAACAAATGACAACAGTAGGGTACATACATTATTTTTCCATTTCACGAAAAATTGATATCGGACACCATAATGGGGACTGTGTAAATTGATGGCAGACGATCAGTAGAATAAATTTTTAAAAAATATTGAGATATTGATGCCCTGGGTCCAGCGTTAACCCCTCCCAAATTTTTTGTGGGAAGGGGGGGTCAGAAAATCAATATATCAATATTTTTTAAAAACTTTGTCTATACATCATTCACTATATTCTTCTATTCATGGAATAAGTCACCACAGATTAGAATATAATTCACGATGAGAGAGAGAGAGAGAGAACTTTATATTGTCAACCATGAAAGTATTAAGTACATGGAGCATGAACTCATGGTAATCGTTTCCGGTATTGACAGAGTGCCCCGACATGACTTTCAAGTCTTCGAGTCATGTAGAGGATAAATACAGGTGTGTACCGATGTCATTGTATTTGTAGGAAATTGTGGAGAAAATGGAGAAATCGCACACAATTCTTGATGCTTTGAGTGAAAAAATGCAAAATATAACTCCGAAAATGACCGTCCATGATGCAGAGACTGTTGAGGATAAATACAGGTGTGTACTAATGACATCATTACATGAGAAACAATGTACGCTCACACTAAAAGGTTCAACTTGACTCCTTCTCTCTCTCTCTCTCTCTCTCTCTCTCTCTCTCTCTCTCTCTCTCTCTCTCTCTCTCTCTCTCTCTCTCTCTCTCTCTCACACACACACACATACACAGACACTTTCACTCTCTTTCACTCTGACTTTTTCTCTCACTCTCTCTCACAGACACCTTCACTCTGACTTTTTCTCTCTCTCTCTCTCTCACACACACATTTCACCATTACTTCTCCTCTTAGCACAGAATCAACCATCCGGCGATTGATGGTTGAAACGGCTTGTAGCAAAAACCCTAGATTGCCCTCCTTTCTCTAATCTATCTTTTATCTATTATCTATTAAAGATTGCTGAGGCATCTCGAATGTGATCTCTCATTTCAGAGTCGTCCATCAAAAATGGGTTGACTGTGAACAGAAAGGCCAATCCCGTTACCAAATGCTACTCAACACGGTCAACGAGTTACAATTATATTGCAAGCAATTGAAAGACACTCAAGTTTGGCTCACTGCTCAGAAAAATAAATTTGAGGAACCGGTACCGATGACGATCTCTATTGAAGAACTGAACTCAGCAAGACAAAAGCATAACGTAATTAATAATAGTCTAAGTTAATATAGTGGAGATGATGGAAGACGGTCAATAGACTTTGTAAAAAATATTCACGGCAGATACTATGGATACTAGTACTGTGAATGCTAAATTCCGATAACAAGCAGATTAAACAATGTAGGATGAACTTTACCACCATGTGAATGTACATATGTTAAATATCGTAAAGAAGATTTATCACAGCTTTAACGTCCAGTCTTGGTTTATTGAGAATTAAAACATTTACTAGTATCAAATAGTAGGGCCGGTTTCGAACGATCAATAGATATCGTAAAGAAGATTCACCAAATCATCCAGCCTTGGTTTATCTCCGCTCTGCTTCTTCATCAGGTGAAGATGGCTGATTATAAATAAGATCATGAGGATGAGGCCACCAAGATGTCTAAAAGAAAATTTATCGCATTCCTTGCCATTTTTCAGATGCTATGCAAAGAGCTATCTCATAAGAAAGAAGAATTTGACGAAATCAGTGGTTGCCATCAGACATTGTCTCTTAATCTTAGCAGTCAGGAACGTGATCAACTCCATAACGACGTTGAAAATTTGCAAAAGTATTTCAGACTGATGCAAAAAATTGCGAACGAAAAAACAAATGATTTAAATCAAGCCATCGGAAAAAGGAAGGACCTTTGGGCAACTGCACAACAGGTGAGAGAGAGAGAGATATTTTCATTTTCGGATAACCACGCAACAGATGAGAGAGAGAGAATTTCTGCTTTGGGTAACTGTACAACACTTGAGAAAGAGAGAGAGAAATTATCTCTAAACAACCACGCAACAGATGAGAGAGAGAGAGAGAAATTATCTCTAAACAACCACTCAACAGATAAGAGAGAGATAATTTCTGCTGTGGGTAACTGTACAACACTTGAGAGAGAAAAAAATTATCTCTACACAACCTCGCTACACACGAAAGAGAGAGAGTGAAATTTGGCTAAATGTACAACAGTTGTGATAGAGAGAGATTTTACTTCTGGGCAACCACGCAACAGGTGTGTGTGAGAGAGGGAGAATTTATTTTCTGACCGAGGTCTGTTCTCATGGGTTTCCGTTCCTAAATTTTCTCTATTTTTTCTCAGGCAATTGCTTGGTTGGAACATCTTTGTGAGTCTCTGTGTAGCCATCACAGTCCTCCTCTCTCTCCTGATACAGTTGCCAAGCTTATACAAGACCATCGGGTAATGCTTCTTGCTTATTCAATATCTATTATCGTTCCTGCTTTCGCATGAGATTGCTTTCTTCAGACTACAAGTTAGTACAGCAACACAGCAGGTACTGCTTGGTGGCCTTATCTCACAAACCACACACACACACACACACTACTGGTGCATTATGCATTTCATGCGGGAATGATGTACACATGGGATATGGTTATAGCTGAAGGGTATGGATGTCAAATGCCACCCTCTGTAGGCCTACTATCCTCAATGCGCCTTGCGATCTTACGAGGAAGTTGCAGATACCATTTTTAACGTATTTAGTATGATGCGATCTCGGGATTTGACCCTGGAACCTACTTGTTACATTATGACTAGTTGAAGCACTAATTGTTGACCGTTTTTCCTTAAAAATGTAGGCTTTATTTCGTGAAATCATGCGTCACAAGAAGACCGTTGATGATGTCACAACAGCCGGTATGCTGTTGATCTTTGAAGGAAAACCCGAAGGTACTGATAAGAGAGGCAAGTTATCAGGTATAACTAAATAAAATATGCTTTGTCATCGTTTGGAATGCTGTGCTGTGACTCTCATGCATGGTATGTATGACTTTGCATTTTTTTTGAAGTGATATTTGGTAATGCGAAAATTTTTCGAGGCTATTTTTTATATTTCTTTACTAGATTGAAAAAAGATCTGGTAGAGATTGAGTAAATGTGTGTTATACTTGATAGATTGGCTCTGCAATGGCCAAAAACTTTTGATGTGATTAATCATTAGGGTTGATGTATTTGGACAACACACAAAATTTTGGCGAACTCACTAATTATTTTGGCATCGTAAAGAATATTTACAACAGATTTATTGTCCAGGTCCAGGTTTATTGGGAATTATAGCATTCACAAGCTTTCAGAGCACCGCTTCTTCATCAGGTGAAATCTTCAAAAAGCTTGTCAACATTATAATTTCCAATAAACCAAGGATGGGCGTTAAATCTGTTGTAAATATTCTTTATGATATCCACTGTCTTCAGTAATTTCTCATTGATGAGATAATTTATCTAAAGGTTAGACCTCTATTTTCTTACTAAAGCATAATTTTTTAGGCTTAAGCGCTCATTACGTTGAAGTTGAAGAACTTTGGAAAAAGAAAATGGAAAGTTTGCAAGATCTTCTGGCAGACAGAGAGCTTTTCCAGGTTAGCATTTGAGTCATCAAGGAAAAGGAACGGTGTTGTTTATGTTTTGTACTTATTTCATTCTGCTGACACACAGGCTCACAGTAACCAAGCGCGTATGCCTATCATTGGACATGATTCCTCCTCCTTGGCATCGTCGATCTCAAGAGATCATGGTTAAATATGCCTAGAGTTCAGGGATATCTAAGTGTCCCGAGTAGAGTCACTTTCCTTTGAGCAGCGAGTGGTTTGACTAAAGAGACCAATACGCGATTAATATCAATATCTGCACGACCTTTGACACTTGCTGCAGATGTACGCCGGTCTCTGTCTTGGGGAGGACCGAGTCGATAGATCGTTGGTCTCTCTGGGGATGTTTTTTCCTCCAGCGAGAGACTCTTGAGGCCTGTGCATTGTTGAGGGTGGAACGAGTATAATATATTCACGATATTTCGTCTACTCTTCAGGCTGACTGCGACCGTTGTCATCGCTGGTTGAAAGAGGCTGACATCGTGACCTTTCCCGAGGTCAATCTCGCTGCTCCACTTACTGATCTGGAAGGCCATATAAGGAAGTATCAGGTACGTATAACACAATGTGAGCTTGAGATGCAAAAGGAGCGGAGCTCCGAATTCTTTTGAATTTCACGCCAAATCTTTGGTGACACTCGATCTAGCTTATCTTTAACAAGTAATTGTATGTCATCGAGCCAACAAATTTGACTAAAATCCTGATGAAGGAGTGGAGCTCCGAAAGCTTGAGATTTATATTCCAATAAACTGGACTAGGCGTTAAATCGTTGCTGACTTGTTTCTATATATTACTATAGTAGGATAGTGTTGCAGAGGCTTGTGAATTTTATTCCAATAAAATAAACTAGACGTTTAATCTGTGTCGAATTAATCTGTCCATTACTGTTTGGTTCGTCCGAATCATTTGACTTTTCTCTCTCTCTCCTCTCTCTCTCTCTCATTGGGCAGTGATGGGTCCTGATCTGTCCTTTACTGTTTGGTTCGTCCGAATCATTTTATTTTTCGTGACATCTTCTTAGATCCATTGTGATAATATGCCATTGTATCATCCACATTTCGATTCCTTTCAACTTAACTTAAAAGGAGAGACTATTGATCAAGGGTAATGTCTATAGACATAACATAGACTTGTCAACTTCTCCATAAGCTACATTTCTATATAAATATTCCCTGGTAGATTGGGTTTATTTGGAATATAATTGAAATTGTGTCATGCTAATGGGTCACGTTGGATCAACGAGATATATTGCCGTGCATGACTTCATGCTCAAAGTCAATGTTTATTATTAAGAAAAGCCACAAGTTCCTATATAATCTAGATATTGTAAAGATCACCACAGATTTAACGTCCAGCCTTAGTTTATTGAGAATTAGAACATTCACAAGCTTTCAGAGATCCACTTCTTCATCAGGTGAAGGTGGAATGAATCGTAATAGCACAATTTGAATTAAAAACAGAATCATAGATATTGTGACATCATAGAGTGCGTGTATGAATGGGCCAATTATATCACAGCTAAGGTGAGCCCAGGAGAGTAGGTGGTGGTGGTTGTGAAAGCTTATGGATAGGAGTCACTGGATGTTGTTCTATCAACAGATGGTTGAGATTGCTGTAGATTTAAGGTCTGTCCAAGTAAACATATGTGCTTAAGTCGCACTTTGTTTTGCTGTGCTATAGAGGTTTAGGTAGACTTGCAACATGAGTTTGAATTTGAGTTGAAATATTTCAGTAAATTTCATTAGCTGCTAAAATGCATTGCCACTGACTATCTTAAAGTCTCTCTCTCTCTCTTTCCCATATCTTTCTATTATATCTCTCTCGCTAAATCATCTTGTTTCATTTCCGTCTGCTATGTATATATATATCTGGTATATATTTATTTAATAATTAATTAAGGTATGATTTAATACTTCCAGCAAATAACTGCGGCCAATTTTTAGGGGAAAACCTCTCTCTCTCTCTCTCTCTCTTAGTCTTTCTGTCTCATTTTAGCCTTCCATGGTATTGATATTAATATATTTATTAATTAATATTGCATAATTTAATGTCTCTAGCAAATAACTGCGGAATCTGGAGGTTACCAGGATCTTGTACAGAAGATCCAAGACAACGCGAAACGTATGAGACCGGAATTATCAGAGCCTGACCAAGACGTTTTGGACTCGAAAATAAAGTCGATTGAAGACCGATTTAATCTGTAAGTAATGTTTCCTATATTTGCTGGGTTTTGGTTTGGCAGTCAAACGGTTGACTATCGAGGTTGGCCTCTGCATGTAACAACTATGGTTGTGATTTGCAACACTTGGGATTTTTTCACTGTGTTGCGCATAGATGGTAGATACGTCTGTGTAGCTTGTGCATTGTATAAGGTGGAAGCCGGCCACAAGCCATGTTGTATCTCATGTCATGTTATGTTGGTTGGGCATGAAATTGGGATGATCTCGGTTCATATCTCGACCGCGTCATACCTCTCGCTCACTTTCTACCTCTTGACTGTTGCGGACATCAAGATACTGGAAGTAACTTTTTCTTTTACTCTGCTGGTTGATGAAAACAATCTCTCTCTCTCTCTCTCTCTCTATCATCGAGCCAACAAATTTGACTAAAATCCTGATGAAGGAGTGGACCTCTGAAAGCTTTCGATTTATATTCCAATAAACTGGACTAGGCGTTAAATTGTTGCTGACTTGTTTCTATATATTACTATAGTAGGGTAGTGTTGCGGAGGCTCGTGAATTTTATTCCAATAAAATAAACTGGACGTTGAATCTGTGTTGAATTATTCTGTCCATTACTGTTTGGTTCATCCGAATCATTTGAATTTTCTCTCTCTCTCCTCTCTCTCTCTCTCTCTCTCATTGGGCAGTGATGGGTCGTGTCAGGGAAGTTTTGATTTCTCGCTCACGACACTACACAATCCATTATTACCTGCAGTGTCTGCGCTGCTGCGGTGGAGAAGGAAGAACGTCTCATCGAAATGATGGAAGCTCGTAAAGAGTACACAAAGGAACTTGAAGTTTTTGAAGAGTATCTCAGTAACGGGCAAGTTATGATTCAGGAACTAGACGACATGCAGACTGGATACACTTCAGACCGAGCACGTGAACTTCTAGACAAAGCTGAGGTAATTTTGTCTGAATTCACCACTGATTTTAATGTAATTACTTACGTATGTATCAGCATTTAACTTTGGTTGCCATGACTGTTTTTTGTTGCTGTGGCAACCCTACTAAGGTCAATTCATAGGGTATACGTGTCAATACTTCCAGTTTATAGCCTGGATCACTATCACAACCACAACACTCCTCAATACTTTGATACTGACTGCTAAGCAGAGAAAGAATCGTTACCCAATTTCAAAGCCCTCTGTTGGGAGTCGAACCCAGAACTTCCCGATCAGAAGGCGTACAGTCGAAACCACTCTCCTCCAACTGAACGGTTAACCTTGACTGTACTTGAATTGAGAAAGCTGTACTTGCACACATACTTAAGTATATATTGTTTGTACGCATTTTTTTAGTATTCATACTTTTAACATATTCAGGCCACACAAGAGACGTTGTCCACGAAGAAACCTCGTCTCGACTCTATCGAACGAATGAGAGACTCTCTCAAGAATTCTGGTCAACCATGGCAGCCTGAAGAGCTTATGAAAGGTTGGTATTCGGTTCATTGCACTCTCTATCTGGTTATCTCTCGAATTAGCTACTAATGTCGTACATGATATCATTCTTTTCTCTTTTTCTCTCTCTCTCTCTATCTCAAATTGTAACTAGTGCCATGCGTTTCCAGTAAACAAACGTAATTTCATCCCCCCCTCTCTCTCTCTCTACATATATATCTCAAAAAGCCACCAATGTCGTCTTTTCCAGTGAGAAAGTATAATATTTATTCTCTCTCATAGTACCAATGTCGTATTTTTCCAGCGACGGCAATATTTCATCGGTTAATGCAACAAAGTACTCAAAGAATCGAACGTTTCAAAGATATGGTGACAAATCGAGAAGATTTTGAGTATCGATCGATACGTTTAGCTGAAGATCTGGCAGAATATGAACGAGTTATCAGCGCAGGAAGCCCATCACGAACTGAACACAGACTTGCAGAATGCCAGGTATGTGCTGTGCTTGTTCTTACCTACCATCTAATACTTAAGTCATGATAGGTTGACTTGATTTAGTCAATTTTTGCTCAAGCCATATTACCCGTAATGCTTTGGCGGGAGGTAATTTTACTAACATTTTACTGTGACTGCAATACATCACGTCAGAGCGTGGATTGCGTAAGTTTGTGTTGTATATGCTTTTCATGGCAGCTATGAGCTGTTGGTCTGGGTTTTTATTATGAACATTTACTAACATTTATGGTGAATGTAATACATAACACCTGATAATTGGTGTGTCAACGAGTGGGTCTGACTTTGTTTGGTGAGTTGTATATGTTCCTCTTCGCGAAAGCTACACTGTGACGTACGTCAATCTGTGAGATTAATATTCTTGTTTAAAAGATAGAGTGGCGCTTATCACCGATGAGGTCTGGTGCGCCACAGACGTAACCAAATAGAATGTCTAAACATTTTTGTTAGACTTTATAAAAATCTCTCGCAGGCGAGGACGCACTCCACGACCGGGGTTAGTAGCTGGGGCAAAGTAACCAGGTTAGCGAGGGAGATTGATCTGTAGATCTGTTTTTGACCTATGAGCATTTACTAACATTTATGGTGAATGCGATACACGATACTATTGTACATGCCTCTTGCAGGGTCAATTTGTTTAAATTTTTTCAGCAAACAGCAGCCGAGTTGACGAGCGCTCAAATTGAGTTGCGTTCCATCAGCGGTGTGGCGGAACAACTCTGTGGTGACATGGCTCCTATCGACCGTGCTGTAATTCGTGAAAAAGTTGAAAATTTACGAAAAACTCTCCACGGATTGCAAGCAAGCATTGGCGACAGGCAACGAGATTTAGAAAGACGGTAAGCTATATTGTTTGAAATTTTTCGCCAAGTCAATTGGATTCAGAATTGGAATAGAACGAAGATGGAGGGGTTCAACGGGGGGTGATACAGGGGAGATGAGGAGGGGTTCAACGAGGGGGATGATACATGACTTGTTGGTTGGTCTCCAAAATGGAGAGTTATTTGAACCCAAACACCCCAAGCATTAATAAATGCCTTAGCTTGAAGTTGACGAAGTTGCGGAACTTGCCGAAGCTTGCAAACTAACTTTCTAAAATATTTAGTGTGAAATTAAAACTACGGTGACACTCTCTATCTATCTGTCTGTCTGTCTATCTAACCTATCTATCTATTCTTTCTAATCTATCTATCTACCTATCTAACCTATCTAATCTATTTGTTTCAGATTAATGTCTCGTCGCGACTTTCAAGGTGAGCTAGAATACGGAATCGTATGGCTCACTGAGATCCAAGCATCCATAGAATGTGACAAACCTCTAAAATTGGACACTCAGAATGTACAAGAGGAAATGAAAAAACTTCAGGTTTGTGTGAACTTTGACCTCTAGCGTCATGACGTTTGATTGGACAGCGTTCGTTGTCTCAGCATTTCAAGTGATTTCTCTTTCACAAATTGAAAAAATGCGGCGTTAATAGCATCAATAAATAATCTAAGGGACAAAAGCAGTAGTGGTCAATGCTGATTGATTTCGCAAATTTTTTGCCGCTCCAACTAGTCAAGTAATGCTAATTTGGCAAACGATCCACACTTATTATCGAGCCTGTCTTCTTGACAGTTAATACGAGAGGAAGTTCAGTCTCGGCTTCGTATGTTGATCGGATTAGGAGAGCTCGACGTCGAAAAATATCGCGACGAAGGCGAGGAACCTCCAAGATCTGTCAATCAAAAGTTACGCGAAGTTCATGAACTCAAAGAGTCTCTCACTTCTGCAATTCTGGCAAAACAGGTGACGAAAGACTAGTTGTTCAAGTCAATATGCGAGGAAAGTATCCACGATATAGTGGGCCTATTATAACGTTGCGTGTTACCACGCAGACACGCATAGCACGACCTCTGTGTAAGAAAATGAATCTGCTATCTGCTATTATACCAGGAAGGTGCCCACGATAGGAAGGTAGCATTTTGGCAGAGTTTGTTTGTTTATTTGAAATTTAAAAAGGTCATTTACGCCAGGTCGATGCTCACGGTATACGCCAGTCGATACTTCCAGTTTATAGCCCGGATCACTATTACAGCCACGACTTTCCTTGTTCAAGTTCACCACGCCTACTTATACATCTCAACTTGGGTCACTATTACTGATTGTTATTTCGGATTTATTTTGCCTTTCAACTACTATGGATTTCTAGGGCAACACAATGTTGTGTACGTATGTTGATACTTCCAGTTTATAGCCCGGATCACTATTATAACCTCCGCATGTTTGTGGGTTGACTGTCCGCCTTCTGATCGGGAGGTTCCGGGTTCGATTCCTGACCGAGTCAAATCGAAGTCTTTAAAATTGGTATCCGTTCCTTCCCTGTTTGGCAGTCGGTATCGGGGAAGTGCGGAGAGCCGTGGTTGTAATGGTGATCCGGGCTATAAACTGGAAGTATCGACTGGCGTATACCGTAAGCATTGACCTGGTGTATCATTACCTTAGTAGGGTGAATATACCATAAATTCTTAAACAATACACAATAGGCTTGAGAGTTAATATCCTATATTAACTGATTGGACATCGTTTGAACTAGACATTGTAAACTGACGTTTCTTTTTACCCAGAATCGTCTTGAAGATGCATACGCTGCTCGTCAAAAATATGAAGACTGCCTGAGGAAAGTTCAGTCACAACTGGGGAGTGCCAGTGCTGAACTTCAACTTCTCAACGGAGACAATTCGCCGCGTCATGCTAAACGTTTGCTGATCGAACATCAAGTAAGATTGCTTAGTCATACCTCTTTTCTCAGAAACAACTCCAGCAAATTGGTAGCCCTACTCTTCATCTGCTGGCAACATATCTGAAAATTCTAATCAGGGGGTTGACCGATTATTGAGGCCGATATTTGTATTTCTGCGATTATCAGTATCGGCAGTTCAACAAGAAATTTTGCCTAATATCCAATTTTGGACGATTATCGAGGCCGATATTCACGGTTTTTGGCTTATCGATATCAGCCATCAGTCATGTGAAATGCCGATTATCGTATCGAACTTGAAAAAAAAAATCGGTCAATCTCTAATTCTAATACTCAGCGGTACCGGTACAGGTGTTGCTAATGGTTACTTTCTAATCTTCAGGCCTCAGACGTCGTCCATCAATATCAGGTGCTTGCACGAGCATGAGTGTGTCTAACTAGATCTAACGTATATATATATATATATCTTATGCTTGGCGTGTGCTTTAAAACGATGCTTGTTAAAAGTAAATGTGATAGAGTTTTCTAATTTATCATGTTCTGTTAGTGACTGACCATCTAAAAGCTAGTGAAGTTAGTGTATGAATACAGTACAGTACAGCGAAATCGAGCGTGTGATTTCATTAAAAAGTTCTTTTCGTTTTCACTTACCATAGTACCAGAGACCCAAGCAAATTAGGGCTAAAATCTCGGAATTTTGCACAACCCTAGTCATAGTGCTGGTACGATAACCCTCGAAGCTGTGCATAACACATACCATTCAATACGTAATAGTCTGGCCAATATTCAATATTCGGAATTTTGCACAGTTCTCGTAGCCCCAACCCTAGTCGCAGTTCTGATAACGCCCATTGTTACGTGACAGGCCTCATTGTTACGTAACAGTTTGGAGAGGATGCTTCACTGATTTAGAGCCATATTCAAGTTAAATTAACTTTCAATAAATTATTCAATTTTTTTTTATTCTTGCTAAGGATGATGATGATTCGAATTCTGATGACTCTGTGAGTTCACAATTGCTGTCCACACAACCACTTAAATATGCATTGTTGTGTAATCATCACAAAACAATTCTTCATCACACTACAATTTTACCTTTGACTCAAACGTTGCACCTTTTTACCAATTTGGTTTGTTCCGTGATCTACCTTTTCGCACTGTTGCTGCCTCCTGTCTCTATTAGAGGCCGACCGTTTATCGAGGCTGATACTCATATTTTTGCGGTTATCAATCTCTCTCTTTTCAAAAGTTCACACCTGTAGCTAACTAAAGATGAGTGCTAGAATGGTCTATTTTTCCTTGTTCCTGGCTACTGTTGGTATTTGACAGACTATCTCATTCTCTTTGAAAGCTTCTCTTTGCTTTTTCTGTGTATTTTCATTGAAGTTTCAGTGATTCTGTTGTCTCACTGACTGACTGTCTGTCTTTTCAACGTGGTGTCGTAGTTGTCTTCCTCTCTGTGTTTAACTAACAATGTCTGGCTCTTTTCCTTTGCTAGTGTTATATAGCCGTTATTGCCCTCGACGTACGACGGAGTGGCTGGCTGCTACTGATCTGAAGTAGAAAATACCGGTGTTATTGTGACAAAAGAAACACGTTCAGTACTTCATTTACTAGTAGCAAATAATTGAGCCGATGACGGACGATCAATAGATATCGTAAAGAAGATTCACCACAGATTTAACGTCCAGACTTAATTTATTGAGAATTATAACATTCACAAGCTTTCAAAACTCCACTTTATCATTGTGTGAATTTAGAATGGAGCTCCGAAAGCTTGTAAATATTATAATTCTCAATAAACTAAGGCTGGGCGTTAAATCTGTGGTGAATCTTCTTTACGATATCACATAGATTGATGAAGATTTCCTAATTCAATATTTCATTATATTTTCCAAGGCATTATTCACGACAGAAGATGAAGTTCTTCATAATATTGAAGAATTAACTCTTGTCGGACAAGATCTTGAACAAAGTCCAGCGCTTTCTAACACTGCACGGAAATCACTTCATGAAACTATTGACAGCGCTAGAGGCCGGGCCGACAATCTGTTGGATATGGCTCATGAAATAAGAGATACACTGGAGGTAAGAGAAATTTTTGAATATTTTGAATTTTTTCCCCTTTCGATTTTTTTTTGGGGGGTGGGGGGGGTGGCCAGAGCACTTTGAACACTGTATGATTTGTTTTTGTGAATGTGTAGATGTTTTCAGACATTTAATCCAGCACCACAGAGAAAAAAACTGAAAGCCCTTATTTCTTTTGTCTGGACACCTTAACAGAAGGTCCTTCATGGCTGATATCAGGGATGAGGTTCATTTTTATCTGTGTGTGCTGTGTGAACAGTGAAGAACATCTAGACGAGGGGGTTTGACTGCTGTTGACTGCTGTTCAAAATATCCTTCTTATGCCGTTAGTGTGGCAAAGAGGCTACCGATACCAAATTAAATGTCTTGTTGGATGAGTTGACAGCCTCCCATGGATTATTTTGTCAAGCCACTCATACAATCTCTCTCTATCCATCAGAAGTCTGCCGTCAGTTGGGAAGGGTTTGATGAAGAAGTGGAAAAAGTGCAAGCAAAAGTGCAAAGAGCTGATACTCATTTAATAACTGCTAAGCGTTCTATGCCGAATTCAGTTCATGAAGCCAGAGTCAAAGTTGAGAATTTCAAGGTAAAAATCAAACATATGTGCCTGTCTATTCCAGGTATCGATTGATTTTATCGAGGTTGATATTCATATTTCTGCGTTAACCTCGTAACTCGATATTGAATATCAGTCTCGGAAATTCGGTCAAAAATCGAATGAAACACCATATTTGACTGATCCATCAAGGTCAAAGTTCGTAAATTTTCGATTTCGACCTTGAAAAAAAGTCAATATCTATTCTATTACAACAGCCTGTGCTTCAAGAAATCTCACAACTTGACAACGAAGTACAAGCCTTACAGAAGGTCTCGGAAAGCATATCATCGGGGAGTTTTTTCGGCCGAATGTCCGTCAACAGAAGTATCACCGGTGTCAAGGATAGGATAGAAAGACTTCAGGCTCGCTCTAGGGTGAGTATGGCTTGGATATCTGGTTCGAGAGCAAGTCTGGACTAGGGGTCGACCGATTATCGAGGCCGATATTTGTATTTTTCGATTATCGGTATCAGCAGTTAGTCAAGTAAGGAAGTCCATATTGGATAATCGGCCTAATATCAACTTTTGGCCGATTATCGAGACTGATATTTATGATTTTTGGAATATCGATATCGGCCATTAGTTATATGAAAGGCTGATTATCGTATCGGCTTTGAAAAAACCAATATCGTTCGATCTCTAGTCTGGACCTGTGTGCCTTTGGTGTTTGGTCCAATAACTGGCCTTGCATCAATATGAAAAATTATTCAGGGTTGCCATAACAACAGTTCTTAGCGTAACCGGTCTTCGTGAAATTTTAATACATTTTATTTTATGCATATATATATATGATTTATTTTCATTCAGGAAGTGGAGCAGTTGTTTCAAAACCAACTTCGTGAGTGGGAAGACTATCATCGCGAAATATCGAGTGTTAAAACCAGTTTGGAGCAGATTGAGAGTCGAATGCCGGTCAAACAGATTGAAAGATGCACCGCTACAGACCTTGACACGCAAAAGTGAGTTATAAGGCTCATGTTGCACTACATACACTCTTCGATATGAATTGTTGTTATTTTGAATTCCCACCCTACTAAGGTCATGTATGCCAAGTAAATGCTTAGTACGTGTGTCGATACTTCAGGCGTTTTCAACTACTAAGGTAATTTACGCCAGGTCAATGCTTACGGTATACGTGTCAATATTTCCTGTTTATAGCCTGGATCACCATTACAACCACGACTCTCCGCACTTCCCCGGTATCGACTGCCAAGCAGGCAAGGAACGGATACCAAATTTGACTCGGTCGGGAATCGAACCCAGAACCTGTCGATCAGAAGGCGTACAGTCTAAACCGCTTGACCAACTGAACGGTTCTTCCATTACAATTTTTTGACCAATCTGCATTTTCACAGATCTCTACTGTCCTCTCTCTCTAAAGACCTCCACTCTACATCTCGCCGTATGAGTGCGGTACAAGAGACCTCGCAAAGTATCTCACGTAATCTCGATATGGCAAGATCAACCATTATAGATCGAGAAGTAGAAGATGTTGATTCAAAATTGCAGAGGTTAGATGACAAAATTCTGAGCTGAGTTTTACGAGGCTGATTCCTCGCCCGAATGATTGGGATGATGCCGTTTGAAAAATCAGAAATATTGGCCTCGATAAATGGTATCAAAGTCATTAGGAAATGCATACATGAGGAGCCAAACCCAGTCCGTCCAGCTATCAATTCATATGATGGTATAAAAAGCATAGTGAAGACGATGGCAGACGATCAATAGATATCGTAAAGAAGATCACCACAGATTTACCGAATTGAAACATTGTGAATAAATGAAGGCTGGACGTTAAATCTGTGGTGATCTTCTTTACGATATCTATTGATCGTCCGCCATCGGCTCCACTACATGTTTTATATATACAGTATGTAGTGATAACTGACCCATGCCCGACAGAGAAAGTGTGTAACACAATGCGCTCCATGCCGTACACCGTATGACTGAACTACCATTTGTCCTTTCAGTTTGAAGGAGGAAGCCGTAGATAAAACATCGCGAGTAAGGCGAGAGATGGCGTATCGTGACTCTATTCAAGAAGAACTCCAAGATCTTCAACAGTGGTTAAAAGATGCGAAGAATTCTGCGGAACATTCGACCGACCTCACGCCGTCTCCAGCTCAAGTGCAAGACAGAATAGATACTATTAACCATGTAAGAAATTAAACAAGGATGAAGTTTATTTTTGCCCGTCGTTGTATATACACAGACTCACAGGAAGACACCATTTCCATACACTACCTGACCGGTCCATATATATATATCATATGAGTAGGCTACGATGTGAATATGCAGACTGGACAATGAAGCCCCGAAGGAACTTTTAAAAACTATTCTCAATGCGCTTGCCACCTGAGTAACTTAGCCTACCAGTTTACTTGTGTTTCGATGTCTATTTCACAGTTGAAAGCGCAGCTTGCCAATAAGAAAGAATATTTTGAATCGTGGACGGAAAATGAACAGCAAAAATATTTGGGCAAATACACCGTTTTACCGACTGAACTATCTTCTGTGGTCGTAAAAATCAAAGTTGCTTTCGATGAGCTTGAAGGTGAATTGGACGGAAAAGAAAAGGTATAGGACTTCAACTTAGTTAATCTCCACTTAGCTAATCTGGGATTACCTAATCTGAGATTGAAGAAAAAGGTATTGAACCTCGACTTAGTTAATCCTTACTTAATTTTTAATCGTAGATTATCCACTCAGATCAAATAATCGGATTTGATTATCATGTTCCACTCAATGATTTGGCCTCCCTGTCTCAACCTTAACGCCAATTCATCCAGGCTTGGGCTATGACCATCACTGCTTAATTCTCTCTCTCTCTCTTGCGCATAAAATGGAGGGATGTCTAGATAATGTAACCTGTCAGTATTAGAACACACTTCACCAGCCCCAGAAACTTGCAATTAATAATTCCTAACCGTGAAAAAGTTTTGGATAGAAATTGTTGAAAATCACCCTACTTATGTAATTGCTCAAAAATTTCACGTCTCGGCGATTACTGAACCAAACAACCTCAAATTTTGCACAGGGTGTATTGTCCGCTAACCTGACATTTTTAGACAGTGTGCACAAAAATCAGAGAGAAAATGGTTTTATGGTAGACTCATGATATGAATATCTGGTAACCTACTACGACCACTTTTTCGCGCAAATTTCTGAGAGAAAATGTATTTTGGTGGATTCTTTACGATCTGAAACAACCTCAAATTTTGCACAGGGTGGATTGTCCGCTAACCTGACATTTTTAGCCCGTGCGTGCAAATGTCTATGAGAAAAAATTTTGTTGGTGGATTCTTTGGTGAATATCTGCTGCCTACGTATCCATCACTATGAGCAACTACGACCACTTTTTCGCGACCAAAAAAATAACTTTTTCTAGGATCTGGACGCGGCCAAGTGTTTGAGAGACGAGTACCAGAGAGAGCTTCTCGATATATCTTCTGTGCTCGGTGATGCGGAAAGAAAGCTAACCACTGATGTCAAAGATCATGGAACGGCAGAATTGGAACATAGAGTGAGGAAATGTTTGTCGATACATCAAAAAAAATCATCAAACACTAGGTGGTGCTGAGAATCCCAATCGGAAATTACTTTCAAACCGAGTCGAATTTATTCAATTCAAAGTGACCATCCCTCCAATGAGCTAATCTCACAGAAAATGCAGGACCTCTGGCACAAATTGTTGTTTGGCGAATATCGCAACTCGTTGCAAAGTTGCCAATATCCACAAATATCGGTGACGCGAATCGTTGTCTCAACCATCTCTAACCAATACATTGTGTATTGCATTTAGGCTCTGAAGTCTCAGCTTGACGATACATATGTTCGTCTTGTAAGTCTTGACGCGCTGGCCGGAGATATCTCGGAGCAAACGAGTTACGAAAGCAGTAAAATCTCAATCAATGCAGCCATCAGTGCACTCAATGAACAGTACGCAAGAGTCAGCAGTCTGGCGAACGCCAGATCGAAGAGATTCAGCACGGTATGTTGTTGGGGGGTATCTGGAACAATGGTTGTTGACGATCAGTCCGGGAACTCTTTGTACTAATCCGATAGTGTGTGTTTAATGCCATATGAGCGTGTGTGTGTGTGTAATGTCTTGTGAGTTTTTGTATATGCAATGTTGTTTGTGCTAGGAAATCTAAGCCTTTTGAATTATTTGACACCAATATCAACTATCCAGCTTAAGCGGCTTATGAGATATGGCAAAATGAGGGTTTCCCCGTCGCCGAAATCTTCGGGGTCGCCCCAGAGTATTTAAACATTGATATTTTTCAAAAAATCATTTTGCAACATGTGTTTCTATGAACATTTGTAACCAGCCCAGTTTCTAAGCCGAGTGGAAATTATAAAAGAAATTGAATAAGTTAACAGCCTGGACAGTTCCGCAGTGGTAGAAGAAACACTGCAATGATCAAGTTCCACCTCGTAGCCCAGCCTACGTAAATTCTCTCTCTCTCTCTCGCTGTAGTAGAAGAAGCACTGCTTTGTGGTGAACTGGTTTGGTTTGTGCAATGATCAAGTTTGACCCAGTAACCCAGCATATTTAATTCCCCCACCTCGTCTCTCTCTCTCTCTAATTAATTCAGATTCCAACGCATCCATCCCAGCAAACTGCTCTCTTCACAGGCCATTAGCTACCAAGAGGAGGTTGATGAAACAAATGCATTTCTAAAAGCATGGAAAGTCAAGGTTGAGAAACTTCTGGCCGGTCCAGTCACAATAAATAATCTACGCGACGCAAAATTGCAACTCCGAGATAACAAGGTCGGTTCAAGTCTTGACGTTGACATTTTTTGATAGATATATGCAATAATGCAAGGTTTACATTTGAAAATGATTCTTAGTGTGTTTATAAATGTGCTTTGGATATTAACGGCTGTTCTCAGCCTAAAGAAGTTCGTGCACTCCTACTTGCTACGCGATAAATCATCAGATAGGTCTTATCTGGGATACATATCCCATTATGACAGATTAAAGCTTTTAACTACAATCTTTCTTAGGCTTTGAGAAAAGCTTGTGAATGTTTCAGTTCTCAATAAACCGACGCTGAAAAAGTACGCGCACCCCTGCTCTATACTCATGCACTCTTTCTTTGTAAGGCGTTGAGGAAAGAATTGACCCAACTTCGTAAAGACATCGATCAAATGCGACAACGAATCCCGCAGATCGGAACGGCCGTTGAAACTCCGAGTTTAGATGAAGATAGTTTCGAATATTCGTCAACTGGAACTCTCCCTTCGTCCTCATTCTTTTCGAAAAAGATTGATCAGGTGAACATATACTACACATATTCGAGAAGGTCAAAGGTCAAAGGCTATATGGATTATATAGATTGACCAATCAGGCAGATTGATCAGGTTAACTGTACCGTTATCACACTTTTTTGAGATATTGTGGCCCCAAATCATTGGCACTGGGGCGTCATCTGATTCACAAGGTATGACTTGGGGTGAAGGTTGCAGGATGGCGCGTTCTGTTAGAGGGGTAAGGGTGATACCCCCTGTAAAATACGCCGAACTTTTATCAGCTGTTCTCATGACTAATTAAGAGCTTCATAAATGATTGTTGTTATTCAGATGACGTCTGAATGTCAAGAGTTGGAATCAAAAATATTGAAAAGAGAAGAAACATTGTCATCTTCCATCGCTGCAGCTGATGAATTGGAGAGAGAAACGAAAACTATCAGCGAAGGTCCACATCTCTCTCTTTTGTAAAATGTTAGGGCGATGGCTTCAGTAATAAAGAAATTGATTCGTGCAAAGACAGACATACATACAGACTCTTTTATTTATAATAGGCCAGATGTCCTTTCCATCGTAATCCATCCTATATTTCCAGCCTTAGGATGGCTTTGACAGGGATCTATAGCACCACCTAGTGTTTGATAATGTTTTTCTGACGTCAGCTAAAAAAGTAGAGCAAGAAATAGGAATTCATTTTGTCGATTTTAATCCACAGGAGTTGAGAACATGAGACGACGTTATCCAAATCTGGGTCTCAATCTCCCACCTCGAGATCAATTATCTTTGTTTTGTTTGTTTTGTTGGGGTGGTGGGTGTGTGTGGTGTTGTGTGTGTTGGTTTTGGTGGGTTGGTTGTTTTGTGTTTGTGGGTTTTGTTTGGTGTTGGTGTTGTTTTTTGTGTGGGTTTTGGTTGGGTTTTGTGTTGTGTTGGTGTTGTTTTGTGTTTGTTTTTGTTTGGTGGTTTTTGGATGAGATTAAAGAATATGAAAAAGAGCTGAAGAGGTTGAAGGATAAGAAAAAGTCATTGGAATCAGGTATGAGCGGGACATGATAGCATTTAAAGCGAATGTCAAATGCCGTAACCTAAGCGACGCTTTATTGAACTGAGACACATAAACACGACATTGAGAAAACGCTAACAGAAGGAACCCAATGAGTTAGATATACTTCCCTTCAGTACAACAGCAACGCTCACAATACAGAGAAAGGTGCGACAAAGGACACCTCTCACGCATGAAGTACTCTATTAATTAATAGGCACGGGTATAATGATTACAATTACTGTACGGTACACGGCATCGGAGAAACGTACAGAACATAGATAGGGTGGTTACCAATACTTTAACCTAGTTGCTTGGATTCTCACCAGGGTTTTTCTTTCGTTATTTTTTCTCATCGCATCATAGACGGTACAACTGCTATGCTCCAGCAATATGAGGTTAATGGGGAGGGGTGGCGGAGAGTTATGCAGGTCATATCAGTGTCACAATGCCTCGTCCGAAAGACAGAATAAGTTGATCCTCCTCCTCCTCCTCTTGAGCCACTTCTCTCATGAACTCAAATTTTCAATTCCACCATCTGTTACAGATTCTCCCCGACCTATGCACAATGCAAAAGGTGAAAATTCTGGTGTGGCACCGATATCAGAAATCATCGAAGCCGTCCAAGTCAAAAGCGATAAACTAAGTCACGAGACTCCGTTCCATAAAGAAATTTTTGATATTTCGCAAAATTCTGGAACCCACGAGTCATCGTCTCCTGCTAGAAGCCTAAAAAGTCTGTCACGCCTTTCAAAATTTCTCTCCAAAGATGTAAGAGCTACGAGATCCGAGTCTGGTGAGTGACATTGAAATATTGCTCAAATTCTTTGAACAATAGTGGAGCAATTGGCGGATGATTCAAATAGTATTCGATAGAATAAGTCACCACAGATTTAGCGTCCAGTTCAGTTTATTTGAATATAATTCACAAGCTTTCGAAGCTCCTATGCTCCACCCCTTTATAGTAATAAAAAGGATAAGTCACCACAGATTTAACGTCCAGTCCATTTGAGCTGAGGACAGACGTTCAATAAATATCGTAAAGAATATTCACTAGATTTAACGCCTTGGTGTATTGAGATTTTTTACATTCACAAGCTTTCAGAGATCCGCTCCTTCATCAGGTGAAAGTTGTTGAAGTGATTCACAATAAAGCCAAACGCAATAACGATGGAATTTTGAACATCAAAGTCAAAAAGATAATTTGGACATGGATTTAGATATTTTCATTTTTAGAATCGTCAGAAAACTCTTCATCCCTTGATGCAAGTCTTGTGTCGCCATTATCAAGCCCTCAAAAGACAACGTTGGAATCAGGTATTTTATTGTGGCCTGAAACTAGACCAACTGACTTTCCACGCCTATTCGCTGTTTTCTGTACTAGAGATCGACCAAATGCAAATAATGAGTGCCCGAGTGGAGATCGGTCTGTGTCCCTTTTAATGGCGGTCACCATAAATATATCGACCCGTTCGCATGTTTAACAGCCCATATACATAGTAGAAAAATTCAAGTTTATCGACCACCGTAAAACTTGGTTTACAAGCTTTCGGATCTCTACTCCTTGAATATGAAACAGGCGTTAAATTCTTGTTGTCGATTTCTCGGCATATTTTAAGTAGAGATCGACCGATATTGGTTTTTTCAAGGTCGACACGATAGTCGGTCTTTCACATAATTGATGGCCGATATTGATAATCCAAAAATCATAAATATCAGCCTCGATAATCGGCCAGAAGTTGATATTAGGCCGATTATCGTCTGATTATTGAGGCCGATATCCAATATTGACTTCCTTACTTGACTAACTGCCGATACTGATATTGGCAAAAATGCAAATATCGATCTCGATATTAATCAGTATCTGTACCCTGTCCTGCTTCCTGCCTGTGGTCAAAATGAGAGGACCAAAAAGACACTTTGTCCTAATCCAAGGGTCGGCCACATATAGCCGGCGGGACACGTATTGTGGAGCGTGTGCATTTAGTGCAGCTTCGGCCTACCGGTACTGAATCTAATATAAATCATTGTGTTTGAAAATTCTGGCCCGGCGAAAAGTCACAAGTTGGACAGTTGACCGGCCATTAGCAAGGTTGGCGATGCCTGTTCTAAAACCATCATATTATTTTTCCTTTCAGAAATCCCACGTCTCCCTCTCCCAATCGATGCTAGCAGTCCATACGGTAGAGATGATGAAACAGGGGATGGCATTCTTACTGATGATAGTGATCTGGTAAGTTGTTTGGGGCCTCTGAATGCATTACTTATATGCAGAGCCGTAGCTATGGCTTCCTAAGCCTCCCGGCTGACGGAGGAGGATATGAGGGAATACTACAGGGAAAGCTGAGCTCCAAAAGCTTGTTAATTATATTCCCATAAACTGGATTGGAAGTTGAATCTCGGGTGACCTTTTATATCTATTACTATAGTAGGGTAATGCTCCGGAAGCTTGTTAATTATATTCCAATAAACTGGACTGAAATTCCAATTTGTGACGACATATTAAATCTATTACTATAGTAGGTTAGTGTTCCGGAAGCTTGTTAATTATATTCCATAAACTGGATGGGTTAATCTGGTGACAATAAACTGGACTGGATGTTGAATCTGTGGTGACAGTAATCACTGATTGGTTACTGAATAACATTGTGGACGATCAATAGATATCGTAAAGACGATCACCACAAATCTAACATCCAGCGTTTGTTTATTAAAACATTTACAATTCTCAATCTTCAGCTCAGTCAAAGAGTTCAACAACTTCTTCTCTCGTCTGCTCCTCGAGAGGAAGCTCAATCGCTCATCCATGACATTACAAAGAAATTAGATGAATGCCAAGATCGACTCGATGAAATTCTCACGACGAGAAGTCTAGAAGGACAGCTTGAAGATAACCAGGTCTAAAAAATGAGACTTATTTTCAAATATGTCCGCTGCCTTTCTGAGTGGCTAATAGGCTACGTATGGTGGCTTCGACTCGATGTTGCCTCGTCCATTCTAAACATAATGTCGTTATTGATGTTAATTTTCCTCTCCCTATGTACTAGGCTGTTTGGCTCTAAGGCTACAGTTACTTGCTGCCTTGGGAGTAAATTTAAGATTTGGGTTGGAACTATCTAGGACCCCACAAATTGACTGCCTTAGGAAATTCTAATTTTACAGACGCACTTTTATATATAGAAACCCATTTTAGCTGCGGAAACGGCTTTTAGTAAGCGCCCAGCGGACCCCTTTTCCATATATATCTCGTGGCCCGCCCTGCCAAACTTTCCACCAGGCTATCTTTTAAACATGAAATTTCCTTTCAGAACTTGATCGACGACCTGAATCGACTTCAGAGCAAGTTAGAGTCTGTTGAGCGTTGGACGAGCTCTCTCTCTCATGACTACGCCGGCAAGAATACTCTCAACACGACAGTGATTGTTCTCTGCGATCGCTGGGACACAATGAGAATGCAGGCACTTTCAAAACAGAGTGTCATCGAAGTAACTATAGATTTGTACACTGTTAAGGTTGCTTTTTCGTATGGCTATCTCGAGACTAGAGGTCATGGCACCCACACAGAAGTCACTGCTTGGATGCTAATGTGCGACTGATAGTATTTTCACGTTTAGTGGCTGAATCAGTTGGCTAGTTGGCACTAGATATTGACCGATACCGGTTTAAACCGGCTTTTCACATGACTGATGGCTGATATCGATAATCCAAAAATCATGAATATCGGCCTCGATAATCGGCCAAAAGTCGATATTAGGCCGATCATCGTCTGATTATTGAGGCCGATATCCAATATTGACTTCCTACTTGATCAACTTCCAATGCCGATAATCGCCTCGATAATAATCGGCCGACCCCTAGTTGGCAATACAGATTTGATCTCGCATGAAAGATTTTAAAAAAATTTCTCTCTTTATCTGTGGTGACTTATTCTTTATTTATATTTTTAAAGAACAAGAGATTAATTGTCAATAAACCATGGCTTGACTAGACGTTAAATCTGTAGTGACTTATTCTATCTAATACTATTTGGATTATCAGCCATCGGCCCCGCTTGTTCGGACGTTAAATTTGGCTCTTTCTAACAGCCTAACTCTGATCCTTAGATTAAAATGCTTGAAGACGAGCAATACTGTAGGATGGTGGAGGCTTACAGAGCAGAACTTGAACAAGTCATGGATTGGATGGAAGATGCAAAGAAACTACAAGAAAGTATGACAACAGGTGAGTGGTCTCTCTCAAGAGACAAGGACATCCAGATATAAGCTGTCTCTCTTCTAAACCAGTCCCACCTATCTACGCTAACGCCTGGTTGTTACGGGTACCAATTTTGAAGTCCTGGTGACTTCCTATATCTGTTACTATTTGGATATCCGCCGTCGGCTCCATTATTTCTCGTATCAAAGTCCATCTTCACCTGATGAAGGAGCGGAACTTCGAAAGCTTGTCAATGTTTCAATTCTCAATAAACTAAGGCTGGACGTTAAATCTGTGGTGAGCCGATGGCGGACGATCAATAGATATTGATTATATATTATATATGTGGTGATCTTCTTCACAATATCTATTGATCGTCCGCCATCGGCTTCACTACTCGTCCGGGATTCGTACCCAGTGACAGATGATGTTACTCACTTTCCTTTTCAGTTTCGAATTCATCAAACCCTCCGCCTGGTTCATTAAGTGAAGACCTTGCATTTCTCCAAAAGCATATCAAAGACTGTGAGAAAACGGCGACCGAGGTTGAACGGAAACTGCGTCTGATATCCGAGCTGTGTGGTGAGTGAATTAGTAGCCATTATTAGCTACTTGCCTGCAACTCTGCGCTGTGGCTGGTTACTCGGTCAGTCGCTACCCTGGGTTTCTGCACTTTCTGTCTTGACCTAATAGAGAAGCAGAGCTCTGAAAGTTTGTGAATGTTTTAATTCTCAATAAACCAATGCTGGACTAGACGTTAAAACAGGGTGACGTATTCTACCTATTTTTAAATATGCTGACGGCATCTTTAGTATCGGATTGTATTTCTTATGGCTTTTTTCATGTCAGGTGAATTCAAGAAGAGATTGGTTAATAAAGGTATTAGTCATTATCACACACTGTTGTTGTAGAAATTGTCCACGTGTGTTCACATTTCAATTCGTCATTCTATAGGTTTACTGAATCATTTTGCTCCCTTTTTTTCTTCTTTTAACTTAAGATTGTCCAGTTTTTCAGCCCAGGCTGATACAGCTGCTATAGATAGGTTGGTTGCTGTTCTGAGCTTTTCCTCCGAAGATTTTTGCTGAAAATACGGAAAATTGTATGATTTATAGGATATATAGGATGTTGGCCTCTACTTACTGTACTTCTTTGCTGACCTGCTAAGGTATTACGGAATTATGCTACACATGAATACGACTGGGCACCCAGATTCGAATACTTTGAATGGAATAACAAGATATTCGGACCGAATCGAATAGGAATTCGTTCTATTTTCGAATTTTGAATACGACAACAACTTGAGAAAGCTCTATACGCGTTTCAACGTGGACGTAGCTAGAAGCGGTTTAGCTTGAAACACTCCTTTTCTCTGGTGCCACAGTTTCGAATTGGACTTTTGTCACAGAAACTAAGTCAGCCGTGTCTATTCGGTATTCTATTCGATTGAAATTATTCGATTCGATGTTTCATACCATTCCATTTTGCCCAGCCCCATACATGGATTTGTAACATGGGACAGTCCACTTGTACAATATTTTCCGATTAATTTCCAGGTTAGTTAATGTTGCTACCGCCACATCTATTCTCAGGTGAAGGAGTTGATCCTAACGCTATCTGTTCTGTCGCACAAATTTCCGCCAGATCTCAACGATCGTCCGTTTTCAGCACTAGGGGCAATCTTACATCACCACCACCGTCTGCCAGCACCGGTATAAATAGTTGTGACGTGGTGTGTGCGTAACCCGTGAAATACTAACCAATGCACTATAGCAGTTATTTAGCACGCGGCCAACTTATTGCCAGAAGCATTCTTATGCTAATTCTCCCAATTATCTGTATTTACAACTAACACCGTTTTAAAATTGTGTGCGAACATAACCTTGATGAACTATAGCTCTTGTTTTGTGTGCAGTGTCCTTATAGCGCAGTGGTTCCCGACAGGGGAGGAATTTCTATAATAGTCAGAGAGACAAATTCAACTATCTATCAATCATTTCTCTTTGTGTTTCGTTCGTCTTTGTCTGATTTTTGTTCGTTGAATTAAATCTCTTTCTCTCTCCTAGTTTATCCAAATTTTCCTAAATATTTATTTCGACTCACGGTCTCGGTCTAACCCCCGGTTGTTGTGTCCAACTGATCTACTAAGAATCATTCAACACCTAATTTCATTTATTTTCAGATAAAACACTCTCCTTGTCTCGTGGCGATCGCGAAAATGAGAGATTGCTCGACCGTATCGACTGCGTACGCGATGAATTACAATCTCTGCAACAAGAAATTAAAGAAAAAGAGAAATGCTACCAAGTTTGTGTTAAGGAATAGCCGTTTGGAATGTCCGATTTGAATCGAATATTCAGATAAATATGGATGTTGACCGATTCATGGATTCTATATGCCATCCGATGAAGGAGCGGAGCTCCGAAAGCTTTTGAATGTTTTAATTCTCAATAAATCAAGGCTGGATATTAAATCTGTAGTGATCTGCTTTACGATACCTGCTATAAGAGGTCCTCTGAACAGCAAGCTCTTCTGTTATAAATGGATGGAACACTGCCCACATGGTCACATGGAACATTGTGCTCATGGGGAACACTGCTCGGGGATCCACGTATTCATGGGGAACACTGCCCATGTGGCCACGGGGAACATTGTGCTCAGGGAACCACGTGTTCATGAGGAACACTGCCCACATTGTCACATGGATCATTGTGCTCATGGGGAACACTGCCAATGTGGTCACGGGGAACATTGTGCTCATGGGGAACACTGCCCACATGGAACATTGTGGTTATGGGGAACACTGTTCGAGGAAAGCACATATTCATTAGGAACACTGCCCACATGGTAACTGGGAATACTGTGCTCATGGGGAACACTGTTCAGGGGAAACCACGTGCTCAAGGGGAACACTGCTTGGGGAACCACATGTTCATGGGGAACACGGCCCATGTGATCACGAGGGAACATTGTGCTCATGAGGAACACTGCCCACATGGAACATTGTGCTCATGGGGAACACTGTTCAAGAGAAACAATGTGGTCACGGGGAACATTGTGCTCATGAGAAACACTGCCCACACGGTCACATAGAACATTGTGCTCATGGGGAACATTGCCCACATGGTCACGGGGGAAAACTGTACTCATGGGTGCATGGGCAGTGTTCCCCGTTTGGATGAGTGGCACTGGCTATACAAATTATATGAATCTCTCATTTTCTGACAGTCAAAATTTGACGCTGACCTGATTAATTTGATTGACAGGACACACTGAGTGCGAGGCAAGATGAAACAATTGAAATGTACGAGGAACGAGTTGCAAAAATGCGAGAGTGGCTTGATGAAACAAAGGTATGTTTACCCTACTGTTGTAATTAAGTCAGTCGCTTAACACTGATGCTGATAAAACAGAACCAACGCTTTCATCCCCAGAGTACGACAATGATTGGTGTACAGCCTCGGTGACTGACTTTAGATCACGGGTTCTTAAACTGGTAGGGGGGCGGGTCAATGATCTTGTGATTGTGTTCATAAATAAAATTAAGACATACAGATATACAGAAAATTAGGTCGTGTCACGGAGAACATTGTGCTCATGAGGAACACTGCCCACATGGAACATTGTGCTCATGGGGAACACTGTTCAGGGGAAAGCTCGTGGTCACGTCAAACACTGCTTATGGAACTACATGTTCATGGAAAGCACTGTTCAGGGGAAAACCACGTGCGCAAAGGGAACACCGCTCGGGAAACACTGTCCACATAGGGAACACTACCCACATGGAACATTGTGCTCATAGGGAACACTGTTCTGCTCATGGTCACGTTGAACACTGCTTAGGGAACCACATGTTCATGGGGGACACTGCCCGTGTGGCCACGGGAAACATTGTGCTCATGGGGAACACTGTTCAGGGGAAACAACGTGCTCACGGGGAACACTGCTCGGGTCAATATGCATTCTATAATAAGGACCTTCTGGTTTTTTTTCCAGGCTTTAGATCCTGAAGCTGGTATTGATGCAGAGAAATTCAAATCTGAACTGCAACGTCATCAAGATCTTCTCGACAGAGTTTCGAATCTTGGCAAGATTCTATCTCTATCAGATCATCCAGGTGAGAGAATTTATTCAAGCGTGACAATCCTTCAATGGGTCGTTCGTTCACAAGGCAATATGTCACATCTTTTCTCTCGTCCCAAATTCCAGCAACACCAACTCCTGAAGAAAATACAAAAAACTGGGAGGATTTGCTCAAGTATCTTGAATCGAAGGCGTCTCGAACGAGGAAGTCATTGAAATCCATTCCTCCGCAACTCACACGACAAGTCTCAATCGGATTGAACAACTCAGATGGGAAGCGGGCTATTGGTAATATCAGGGTATGTGAAAAAGGATTTATTCTTTGACTTATTCCTGTCTATTGAAGTAGTTAAAGTAGAGAGATTGAGTGCAGTCGGCATTAGTAGAAGAAGCATTCCCTGACAAGTCTTTTGTGGCCTTATTATGGGAGTGGATGGGAACCAGGTTTAATTAAGGCTTTTAAACCAGGTATGTTTAATGATGTCTTTTTGATCCCCATCCTAAATGCATTACTTGTGACCTTTTCACCTGATGAAGGAGCAGAGCTCTGAAAGCTTGTGTATCATATTCTAATAAAGTGGACTGGACGTTAAATCTGTGGCGACTTATTATATCTATTACTGTAAAATAGTGCAATTAATTTTATTTCACCTTCACGACCTGATATTTTCCAGGGAAGACTTCAAGATCTCCAAGATTGTTGGAAAGAGATGAAGAACGAATCATTAGAGAGCAAACCAGCTTTGCAAAAACTTCAACGACATACTCAATTGGCACTTCAGGTAAGCAAAAACATCTGTATTTCTTTCTCTATCACTCTCTCTCTCTCTCTCTCTTTGTGTGTGTGTGTGTCTGTCTTTCTGTTTCGGTGTCTCCTGTCTGTCTCTCTCTCTCTTTCAACGCTCTTCGTCGAAAGTCAGTTGCTGACATTTGTACGTTAGTTACTAAACGCCTACATCTTGCCTGTGAACTTTGCCTGAACCACGAGGCAAAGGTCAATGGAGTAAGTTAGTCTGTCCTTCCTCCTTTAGGCTGTCTCTTCATGGATGGATGGGGCTGAAGCAAGACTCTGCCGGCGAGGAAGTGTGGAGGACGAGCAGCAAGTACAAGTGGCTTTACATTCTGAGATGGAAAGTGTTCAAGGACAGATGGGACAGTTACGCAACGTTAAAGACAATGTAAGTGAACCAATAAGATTGGGTATCAATTATCCACCAGAGAGATACAATATCTTCACCTGATATGGTAGTCGGGTTCCGAAAGCTTGTGAATTGTATTCTAATAAACTGGACTGGACGTCAAATCTGTGGTGACTTATTCAATCTATTATTATAGTTGCTAATGATCTTACCCAAAACCAGCTAGTTGCTGAAACCTTGTATTTTGTAGATATCTTCTGCGGACTTGGACCCTGAATTTGCTGATGCGATCAAATCTGCTCTACAATCGCTGAGTCATCGTTTGAAGGTGTTAGAAGATGAAGCGCAACAACGAGAAGTTGAGATCGCGGAGAAAAGTATGGAACAGTCTGACTTCCAGGTACGCGCGTTTTTTTGACCTCACTCAAGCTTGAGCCAGAAAGAATTCGCAAAACCGCCCATCCATGACGCTTATTATAGTACGAACTCAAGTTCGACCCGGACTCGAATCTTTCTGTTTTTAGTCTGATGTTGCATTTCTGTCGGCCGAAGTCGGTGATCTGTTCGATGATATTTGTGCACTACATGTCTCGAAAGATGACGTCAGCGATAAAATGAGAGAATTTGAAAAGCTTGTAGAAGAGAAAAAAGAGAAATTGAGAGCTGTGGAGAAAAAGGCTGACAATGTAAGTGTCTCTCATCTGAGTTAATAAGAGGATGACAAGAAGTCAACCCCTCCCAAGATGGGTCTCCAGTGATTACTAGGGACCCGTAGTGTAGTGCAAACCAACCAATGGAGTGACTGGTCTGAAGAATCAGATCGAAGCCACGAAGCAGTGGCTCCTCTGACGTGTTGTCCAATGAAATCAAAAAACCGAACCACCGACTTTGCACATTACCCTACTAAGGTCATGGAATAAAGTTAATGACGCATGATGTTGTCCTTTTTTCAATTATGATGAAATATTTATATATTTAAGCTCTTGGACTCCCCTTAATTGCTTATAACTGGAGATAAAATCGTACACTAGGTGGCGCTATTGACTCTGATTCAAAATACTCATCCTCGGTAATCCAACTAATATTTTCCCAGCCGTAGACTGAACGTAAAAATTCAGCGAATAAATAAGTAGAGAACACACTGCGGCATTTTATTTCATTTCCAGGTTGACTGTCCTGCCTGGAGTGTCTGTGATTCTGAATTCCGACAACTGAAACATGACGTTGCAGAATTGAACGCTGCTCTCGACGATCAAAAACAGACATTGGATGAATTAAACCAGGACGAAGCAATTTTTACTCAGGTTTGCTGATTCATGAGATCACGTTGCCGGTCTCACTCTACCACACAACTCCACATATTTAATGTTTCGGGTCGCATCGGAAATTTCTTAACTGCAACTTTGTTGCAGCTACTTCATGATTACTCGGAAGCTCTCATAACTGCACAAGAGAAATTGAAGTTGCCGAGAATCATTGTCAGGGATCTACCTCAGTTGAAAGCACATATTGAAAAGTTCAAGGTAGGAATGATTATTATGCCATTCAGTTTTTTTTGACCTCTTAGTTGACCCATGGATTTGATTGTCTGGGGTGTCTCCTGTTTCCCATCCAGTCAAATCAAAGACTCTAATATTGATACTGTTATTATATATCCATTTTCTTTCGCTTAGTAGTCATTTCAGGGGAGTACTGATCCTGACTGCAAACCGGAAATATTATCATCACATCACAACTTAGACCTTGAAAGCCGAAATAACCGACTCATGCTGAGTCACAATTTATTTCCAGGAATTCTTTGCTGATCTTTCCAAGCACCGATCGTATTGTGATGAAACAGAGTGTGGTCTTCATCAATCGATTCGTAAACGACACAAATTGACCTTCACTGAAATGAAAGCGAAACATGCCACACTAGAGAACAGGGCGATCTCAAAACAACAACAACTTGGTGTAACATCTCAGGTTTGTCATAATTCATAATCTATATATTAATCTGCTATGGTGTATGATATCATACAGAAGAATCAGCTGATTTGGGTTCACTTTCGGTCAAACTCTGAAATTGTTCATTGCGGATATTACGTCACATTTTATACTGATGCTGCAGATACCAAACCAAACAGTGGGTGCTCTGTGGCTCCAGATACCTCTCTGTGGCTCCAGATACCTCTCTGTGGCTCCAGATACCTCTCTGTGGGTGCAGATACCGCTCTGTTGCTGCTCTTTGGGTCCTTTGACGCCTAGTCTAAAGAAATAACAACGAAAGAAGAAATGCCCAAATAAACCAAATTGGTGTCACCTCTGTCTAAGAAAAAATGACAACGCAAATAGTAGCATCTCTTCGTTCTACTTTGTAGACTTGGGAGGATGTTGACAGCAAGCTGTATGAAGTCAACATCCAAATTGAAAGGTTGGACAAAGAGTTGAGAGATGTAAGCTCAGATGAAGAAAGTGTTTGTGTTGTTCAGGAAAGCATTGAAAGTCTATGTGCGATTCAAAAGCATGTCGAGGATCTTGACAAAGGTTGGTAAAATGGTAATGAAATGTACCATATAATATATATATATAATAATTTATATTTAACTGTGACATTGTCATCTGTTTGCTATATTACTTACTCTACATAAAATCTCTTCTTTTATCTACAATGTTATTTCTACTACCTTAAAGTCTCTATTTAAGTCGTTTAAATTGATATAAAAAATTTTCTCTCTCTTTCGTTATTTACGCTACGCAGAGACAGCGACAGCCTTCATAGTTCATGTTCAGCCATTGCTGGTAGTTGAACTAATCAGTTGAAAAAGCCTTCTCTTTTGTTTGGCTTTCTTCGGACTTGATGTCACAACATGATTCTTACTTAAGTAGGGTAATACTTAAATTGACAAGAGTCCAGTTCCGAAAGCTTGTGAATGTTTTAATTCTCAATAAATCAAGGCCGAACGTTAAATCTGTGTGGGCAATCTTCTTTGCGATATTCGTTACGATATTCTCAATCCAATCGTGAAACTTGAGTTTTGCGATATTCGTTACGATATTCTCAATCCAATCGTGAAACTTGAGTTTTTAACTCCTTGGTGTAACAGTAATGACCTTGTCCAGCATTTGGGTGTCTGTGTGTTAAAGTTTTTTTGTTCGCTTAACCGTACGTATTCACCTTAAAAATTGTGGTGACGTTCTGTTTAAGTAACCTTATTCCCTATTGATTTAGACCAACGAGAAGTCATCGACGATTGTGATTCTGTTTTCACCTGTGTCCGATGTGAACAACTGAAATCGAATGTGAATGGTGTGACTGAAAAAATGATCGATTTAAAATCCAAAGTCGAAGAAGAATTAACAAGATTGCAGACTTTAGAAGAGTTACTGCCCAAGTAAGTTTGCCGTTTGCTTTAAGGCTGATTTGCACTGGACACGAATCCTTTGTTTGTTTATTAAACGCCGCTGCACGTGGTCACGCTTCGCTTGAGATCGCTCTCAAATCGATTTCTTTGCTCCGCTGATCGTGGGAACCATGGTAACGGAGACGCTGTGTCCATGTTTCATGCTTTTCTCATTCTCTTCCTTCAAACATGCTCTGTTTGTGGGTGGCCGCAGCTTTTTTATTTGGCTTTCAACCAATGATGTTAAAAAATAAATTTCTGATCGTCCGTCATCGGGTCTAATGCATAATTTGAGTCTGTGCTCACACCACACTTTATCTGTTTGTCCACCATTTGTTGATATAGAGTAGTAATGAGAGAGAGAGAGATAGCTTGTCCACCAAGGGCTCCACCATTTGCTGATATAGAGTAGTAATGAGAGAGAGAGAGAGAGAGATAGCCTGTTTAATGAACATTCTCTAACATTTCTTATCGCTTCTAGATTCTCTGACTTGTCAACTGCTATTACTGAATGGTTTGTGGCAAATTTTCAAGCTCCTGTCTCCATTGTGGCCGAAGTCGAGTCGTTTGAACCCGAAGAGTATGAAATAAATGAAAAGTAGGGGGCGATTTTATCGATATTTCTCAAAATCTTAGTATTTGGAAATGTAAAATGACCTTTACCAATCGACGGCAGACCGATGCTTATGATAGATATAGAGAATGTGACCACAGTTTTAACATCCAGATAAATAGCTTAGATGTTAAATTGAACTAAGTTTTCAATTACTTTGGCTGGCCTTTGAATTTGTCGCGACTAATTGCACGGCCTTGTGGCCCCGTCGTCACCTTGCCCATTCCGGAACTTCTACTGCACGTTCCTGGTGAGACGAAAATTATTTTCTGTCTGTCTAGTTTTCAAACTGGGCCAGACAAATTCTTTCTCTACCTCTCTCTCTCACACCCCCAAATGAACCGGGAGAGAGGGAGGTAAGTTCAAAGAAAGACTAGTTTGCAGCGAAATGAGCAACACATAGATCAGAGTCTGTTGGTGATATAACGCGTAACACGATGCTTAACATTGCAACGTTCAACCTCTGAAGACTCGGAAAGGTTGTTCAAGAAAGCCCTCTCTGTGTATCTATCTTTGCAGTTGGTAGACAGCCTGATGGATCATACTGTCACCTAGTCCCAATTACCAATTACAAATCCATTACTATAACCTCTGCAAGGTATTCTATTCCGATATTGTTTCGACCGAACTATAAATAAACTCACGTTTCAAGCATTCCTCTCTAACAAGTCAAGTGTGACGACGCCTTAGGGCTCGTTAAGCATCATAATATTGGCATTTAAATTTTGTTCAACCAACTTGCAGAGTGTATTTCTATTAGTATTGTAAAGATTTAGAACTGATGGCAGATATTCAGCAGAGACATAAAAATTTAATGCCTCCGTTTATTTATTGTAAAGAAGATCACCACAGATTTAAAGTTCAGCCTTAGTTTATTGAGAATTAGAATATTCACAAGCTTTCGGAGATCGGCTCCTTCATCAGGTGAAGATGTTAAATGTGTGGTGATATTCTTTACAATATCAATTGATCGGCTCCACTACACTCTTCAAAATTAGTTTATTTAAAAATTTGTGGCCACATTATACTTTATCTAAAATTTCTGCAATGGAAATGTAAAATATGTAATGCACTGGAGGACAGCTGGAGACAGATTAGGTTGGATGTTCGGTCATGCAGTAACATTATCCTGTTTTCCAAAATTCGTTTTCTGGAGTTGCACGTTATTTGCTGATCTTTTAATTAATGAAATACCACAGACCTATTCAAAATTACTGAATTTCAGTTTAAATAAAATCTTTTTTGGGTAGGAATTTCAATATTTTTGGCAATTTTTTCAGATGTGAAGAGTTCAAGGATATTGTTCGAGATTTTATTGATATTAAAACTTCTGTGGAAGAATTGAAAAAAGTCGCCGGAAAACTTGATTTAGTCAAGAAATTTGGAAATAATGATCTTCGTGAGAATGTAGCGAGTATCGACGACAATACTCAAAGAATGGAAGAAAGTCTACCGGATTTGAATGAAAGGCTTTATCAGGTAGAGAATTAACATCCCTGCATAGCCTAGGAATATTACCTGAACCATCCCACCCAGTTCTGAGTCGATTTAAACCCGGATTTTCTGCTCTGTGTGGGCTTGAGCAGAGCTGTTAAAGCTAAATTTTTGTATTTTTTCAGGCCAAGTACAGTAACCAATCTCATCTTGAGACTCTGGCTGAAATGATATCATGGATCAAACGAACTAACGACCGATTGGACGATTTGAAAAAAGAATGCCACGATCTGATTGGCTCATATGAATTGAATAAACATCTGGCTACCTACAAGGTAACCATCTTCTCTCAGAATTGTCGGACCTTGGGGCACCGATATAGGCCTTTCTCCAAATAACATTGAGCCAGTTTGATCCCCAGAAGCATTGGCACTAGTCACTGGCCACTCAGTGTTAGGACTATATCTTTGAAGTGGCATCGGGTGGATTGAGACAATGTCCTCCGTACTTTTACTAACATTTATGGTGACTATAATTCTGTATGACGTCTGACGAGACCAAGTAACTGGCATTGCACTCACTGTGTGGGCTGAGAGATGCTATGTGCATTTACTAACATTTAAACATTTATTTATGGTAATAAATATAATAAGTCACCACACATTTAATGTCCAGTTCAGTTTATTGGAATATAATACACAAGCTTTCGGAGCTCTGCTCCTTCATCAAGTGAAGATGGAAGCTCCGAAAGCTTGTGTATTATATTCCAATAAACTGGACTGGACGTTATATGCGTGGTGGCTTATTATATTTATTACTATTTGAATCGTCCGCCATCGGCTCTACTATTTTCTGTTTATGGTGACTGTATGATGACTGCCAAAGTCAGTGACAGGCATTGCCCTTACCTAGACCGGCTTCACAGATATAATGATTTCAACCAGGCTTATCAAATGGATCTCCAAGCTAGACGGACAACTGTTTATCGACTCAATACAACTAATGGAATAGGAATCTCAGTGAGAAGAGAAGAATTTTCTGGAAAACTTGATTTCTTGAATACAGAATGGGAAATATTGCAAGCAAGGGTAAGCTTTCTCTCTTTAATATACCGTAAGGTTAAAGGTTATACCAATTAACTGAAATCAGCCACACAGAGTACCTCCTCTGCGTAAGAAAATTAGTCCAGTAATATGCAAGGAAGTTACCCACGATAGGAATCGATAGCTTGTTGCCATACAGACTCGCAGAGTACCACATTTGCCGAAGAAAATGAAGTGCCATGAAATCATCTCGATTTTCATTCATTCAGATCGACAACTGTAAGAAAGAGCTCGGTACAGAAGTCATGGAATGGGAACAGCATGAGAATGAAATCTCTGAAATACAGAAGTTCCTCGACTCAAAACTACAGGTAACGGTCAACCGATTATCGAGGCCGATATTTGTATTTTTGCGATTTTCCGTATCGGCAGTTAGTCAAGTAAGGAAGTCGATATTGGATATCGGCCTCAATAATCAGATGATAATCGGCCTAATATCGACTTTTGGCCGATGATTGAGACTGATATCCATGAATATATAAATATGACTATTTGGATCGTCCACTATTTTCTGTATCAATGCTGTTAAAATAGAATAGAATTATATTCCAATAAACGAACCGGACGTTAAATCTGTGGTGACTTATTCTAGCTACTACCATAGTAGGGTTATTTTATGGGATCTTTTGATTTATAATCAAATAAACTGGTCTGGACGTTAAATCTGGGCTGGAATATTCTATATATTACTATAGTAGGGTCATTCTTCGAAATTCTTGGGATTATATTCCAATAAACTGGACCGGATGTTAAATTTGTGATGACCTATTCTATCTATTGAAATAGCTGATAGTATATGACTGTATGAGTTCTTTTTTTAATACATTTGAGGTTGGCTATTAAAATTGTGGACTATGTACCTTGAATATGCTCGTCCTTCTCAAGCTTTTGGAGCTCCAATAAAATTCTCTCTCTCTCATAACAGATCTATCGAAGGCATTGTCAAGCAGGGAGCAAGTCTGAAATACAACGAGCACTTGTTGACGTTCAAAACCTCGAACCGATAATAAAAAAGAAGTATTCAGAAATCAGAGATCTAGAGAAAGAATATAAAAGTAAGCAAACCATCGTCTGCCGTGTCTCTAATCCTATGGCAATTCATCGTTAGGGTCGGAACTTTTATTGCTACAATTGACTGGTCATTGTCTGGCTCATGGAATTCATACGTAGGGCAATTCCGAAAGGTATTCGTCAGTCACCTGCCAAATGACCAGCTCCATCAATCGAGTTCATGGTTGATTGCACCGAGGGTCAGTTCAAATGAAAACAGCATCCAATTACCAGCTACTAGGACATTGTTACCAAATAATGTACCCGATTTATCGTCTTCTTTAGGGTTAGTTGCTTCAAAAAATTTGAAATTCCGCACCGAATCTCCAGAGTCAGGAGTCGGAAGCTCCTCCTTGGCAAAGCTGAACGAAACGTGGGCTGTTTTGGAACATGAAGTCAATCAACGAAAGTTAAGCTTGAAGAAAGTCTTGGAGCAATGGAGCAGGTGAGTAACAAAACTACTAAGACCCATTGAAAATTCTGCATTCTAACATTTATGGTGACTAGGATCTTTATTCTCAATTGTCTCCATGTACAGATCCACTTCAACACAAGCATTAGTTGCCAAAAATCTCGATGAAGCAGAGCACATGTTGATCAAATGCTCATCTCCTTGTTCATCTCTCGACACAGTAGCTTCGTATTTATCAAGACTTGAAGGTACGTTACTACCATTTTCCTAACCGTAGTTGGTCCGGAGTCTGGGACATAGGAAGGGTATACGTTTACTCTGGTTGAAAAAATAGTCTTAATCCAACATAGAAATCGCTGCCAAATCATTAAAGGTTTGCCAGTATCACTAATAAGCAATATATGTATAGTCTTGACATTACAATTCTCTCTCTATCTCTCTCTCTATCTCTCTCATCTGAGATACAAACCACTAACCTGCTATTGATTTTACTCTCACGGAGCTCTGAAAGATGTGAATTTTCTTTTAATTCTCTCTCTCTCTCTCTCTCTCTCTTTCATCTGGGATATAATTTCATCTGAGGGCAGCCAGAAGTTGAATCTTCTTTGACAATTCAACATTTCCTAGATCTCCAACTCGAGCTGGACAGACACGGCTCTCATCAAGAGCTTTTGCGAATCGACGCGGCCTCATTAATCTCGGTCTGTGTCAAAACGACTGCGAATGAGTTACGAGAGAAAGTAACAGGCTTTGATGAAAGGTGACAAGCAATTGGTGTTTACGTCATTTTCACCCTACTGTCGTAATCAATGCCAGGTCACGGTTCACGTGTTACGATATTTCCTGTTTATAGCCCACAATCACAACCACACTATTTCTTAAATGCTGGATCAGATAAACCGTTATTTTGTTCTGTATTTCTAGATGGAATGTAATTTCATCAAATGTGGAACAAATGATATCAAAACTACGGGAAACTCACGAAAACTGGCAAAGATATGACAACCTTTATTTGCAAACAGAGAATCGTTTACTCACTGTGAGGTTACAATCGGATAAAATTTTTCCTACCATAATGGAAAATCCCCACCAATGTGAAGTTAAGACAGAGGTAAGGGAAATACCCATGGACTTTCTGAGTTAAATTTTGCACCAAATGCAAACAAGGTTCAATGAAAAGATGTGGAGAATCGGAGCTGTTTTCACCGCTTTTCTGATTTTTCATATCCAGGAGCTACTCAAAGTGTGCAATGAACTTGAAAACTCAACTCGTGAATTATCTTCATTCCCTGAAACACTGTCACGGACTTTAGCATCCGTTTCTAAGCAACCATTGTTCTCTCACAATGCGAGGTATATTTCCAATTCCATTTTTTCAATTTCTGTTGTCTAAATTTATCGAAATTCCGTCCTAGGTTGGAAAAATCGATAAAAATGACGCAGCACTATCTTCGTCAACTTCTTGAAAAGATTACGAAATCAAAGGTCAAAGTTCAAGATTTCAAAACGAAATTGAAGTTTATTGAGACATGGCTTGTTGAAGCGACCGCTGTTGTTGGCCGTGACGAGTCCTCGGTTGACCAAACAGCTGTGCAGGTACGGTTTTCAAAATTGTTTTGTCAATACAATGGATCCGTAGAGCAAAATTCCTCGGTTTCTAGTGGAGTGCCAGCCCTTATGTGACTGATATCGAGTGACCGAACCAACCGGCTATTTCTCAAGACTAATAGCCGATATCAAAAATTATAAAATTCAATAATATCGGCCTCGATATTTCGGTTGCCATTGGACACTGGTGGTTACCCTGGAGAGGATCTTTGACCTTTCTTGAAAATTCTTGAAAATGAATCTAGAACCGAATGGAGGAGCTTCGAATACAATTGTATGCATTTAAAAGTTACGCGCCTTCTCTCGATGCTCTGAATCAACTCGGATACAAACTACCGCTCACAGAGTCTCATGTCGCCAAACTACAAGATGTCAACACGAATTGGAGAGATACCTCAAAGAAAACAGCGGAGAAGTAGGTGGTCGTGTGTAGTGAGCGCTAAGGAATAAATTCTTAGTGGCTGGAATACTGCATGTAGATTCATTTTATATAGCACCGCAATTAACTTGTTTTGAAGTCCGTTCAGTTAGCCGAGTGGTTTAGACTGTCCGCTTTCTGATCGGGAGGGTTCCGGGTTCCCGACCGAGTCAAATTGGAGACTTTATAATTGGTATCCGTTCCTTCCCTGCTTGGCAGTCGGTATCAGGGAAGTGCAGAGAGCCGTGATTGTAATAGTGATCCAGGCTGTAAAGCCGAATATATTGTCACGTATACCGTAAGCATCGACTTGGCGTATAATTATGACCTTAGTAGTTGATAACGCCATAAATTCCAAAAAAAAAACTTGTTTTAAATACTTTTCGTCAAACCCAGGAATTTTAAATTTAGAAGTGATGAACTAAAAGCCGGTGTGTGAAATAGAGAAGGAGAGGATATTTTGTCTTGTGTGTAATAACAATTTCAACATCGTTGCTGTGACGCGACCCGAGTTCATGATCATTTTCTACTGACTCTGCTATGTATTCGTAACACCGTCACAAAGAAATCACTCTGCTGCCAAGAAGCTCTGTAATTCTATTCTAGACTCGTTATTACAATGCAAACCGCTTACTGAGTTCAATTTTCTTGTGAAACTGTATCCTCGCATTTTTGTGTAATTGGGTTACGACATCCTTGCCTTTTCTTTGGTTCAGGTTCCAGCATCTTCAATCAATTCATTTGGAGCATTTGAATTTCATAGAGAAATGTGAATCATGGATGCTGTTCATCACACAAATGGAAGCGAGTCTTACGTCTGATGTGGCTTCTTCCTATACTGGCTTGTTAGAGCAGTCACGGTGAGACTATTGTCAAGTTTCCTATCATTATATATAAGGAATATGTATCCGTTCCACACATGTGAATAGCGCGCACATGTGCCGAAAACATTATACATGACCATAGTAGGGTTAATCTGGGCATCTGAGTAATAATAATATTTCACCACATATTTAACGTCCATTCCAACATTATATATTACCATAGCAGGGTAAAGTCGGATGTCTGATTTTCTGATACTGTGATAAAACACATTCTACAATACCACAGTAGGGTTGATTTGTTGACAAATATTACAATTCACCACAGATTTAACGTCCATTCCATAGCCTATCGGCTTGTTTGGTGCCTTCTTGTCCACCCTGCATATGTTCATCACCATCACATGATATGCAACAGTATAGCATGTGTGTGTGTATCATATACGTCTGTCTGTGCAGCAAATATTCAAATACAGACAAATATGAACCTTTCCTTTTGTTGTTCCAGAGCTCAGGAATTGTTCTCTGTTGAAATGACAAGTCGACAAGCGCTTTTAAAATCGATAATATCGGATGGCGAACAACTACTCGAGAACGGAACAAAAGATGAGAGGTAGGTAGATTTCACAAGTCAACTGTCAATCATTCACATATCCGCATACATAAAAGGCTCTGTCCAATGATGCAGTCTTAGGATTTGAACTCGGGAGCTACCATCACACCACAAAGCCGTAAACTGTGTCCTTGCCTTTGGTATAGAATGTAAGCACGGTCATACCGCCGGTCCCACACATTATCTTGTTAAAATCTTTCTATTTGACATTAAAATGCTGGTGCACTCTTCAGAACCGACTTCAAACACAAGCTGCAAGAGTTGGAGACGCAATGGGACTCTGTCATAGATAGAATGAGACAACGAAAATATTCTATCGACGAGGCGATCAAAACATGGACGGTGTACACGCGACACAAGAATCGTTTCGTAAAATGGATGGAAGATTCAAGAGAGTCAATACAGAGCTTAGAATGTGAAATGAAGGTCTATTTGTCAATGCAAGGAGTGAAAAATGACCTTGGAAAATTAACTGTAAGTCTAGCTACTCGGGCTAAGACCAGTTTTAGAAAACTGACTCATTTCTTAAGCAAAGCAGAGCAATTTAGTGTTGCTATTGTAAAGAAGATCACCACAGATTTAGCGCCCAGTCTCAGTTTATTGAGAATTAAAACATTCACTAGCTTTCGGAGCTCCGCTCCTTCAGGTGAAGACGGTGGTTGAATACGACACTAAATTCTCCGTTCTATTCTTCGTTCTCAACACCAAAAATATAACCGCTCTCATCAACATCAACTCTTGTCGCAGGAATTGGAGAAATCGTCTGCGATTAATGAAGATAATTGTAGTTACACATTGGAAGCCGGCAAAGATGTTGTAGCTCTTGTAGGGGATGATGCTGTTGGATTTAAAGACGAACTGGCCGCTTTGCATAATGAATGGCTTGATCTGAACAGAACTATACAAAGGAAAAAGTAAGTGCTGGTAGATACTAAACTTACGTTGTGATTCGAAAGCATGGGGGAGGGGACGGTGAGAAGGGATGAGGTTATGACAGCGATCTGGGCTATAATCTTGAAGTATCTACACGAGTACCTAAGCGCTGACCTTAGTAGAGTGGAAATGTCTTAAATCCAAAAGCAACAAACCCATAGTAATAAGTACTCTCAATGAGACTTCACTGAAATATTATCACCTTGCCTCACTTATCGTAAAACTTTCTTCACAAGCTTGCATGCAATGTCCAGGCTTGTAGCAGTTAAAAATGCCCTAAATCTGTGATAAAAATGTCTTGTCCAGGCGTGATCTGCAAAAGCTTCTCTGCAAATGGACATCGTGTGAATCGAAGACGGGTGAAATGATGTCGTGGATGAAAGACACAAAGAAGATGCTCGCTCTATCTCTCTTGACTGATCAAGATGAGATACATGCAGCCATGATTAAATGTAGAGACAGAGAAATAATGTTTGATATGACTGGAGATAAATTAAGGTAAGATCCAAGATCGTTTCTGACACCAGCAGACCCAATTTAGCTAAAATCAGTTTTTGACTTTTTTGTTGTCTAGTGTTATCGCCGTGTAGTGAACATAAACGTAATGAACGACTATTTATTCTGTTTTAAATAAACTAAAACGTAACCTTCAAATAACACAAGACACAAATGTCCTAATCCTAACCAGCTCCTACAGCAACTAGATAACATGCCGAATAAACAGACAGTTATATACTGTAGGCCTACACTAGTAAGCAATCTATTACCTACAATCAGTAAGGCAACACTAATCATTGGTCGGGATCCGATCACGTCACACATATGAAGTTAAGTGAGGTTGTTAATCAGCCTAAGACCATGATTGACTGATTTATCGAGGCTGGTAGCAAGTCAATATTGGATATCGATCAAAATACAATAATCGAGGTCGATATTCATGAATTTTCAATTATAGATATCGACTATCACGAAGCAAGTGAATGGTCGATTGATATAAGGCATGCTGTATTTTGTATTCAGTGATCCATTTTATTTTGAACCACTCTAGATGTCTGGATTCTCACATTGACGACCTTGCTAATGATTTTTGTCGCTGTGATGTTGCTCTCTTGCGCCAACGTGCGGATATGTTGCGATCACAATGGGAAGAACTTCGAGATCAAACTCAACAGAAACGATCCTTGATCGAGACAAGGTGTGTGGCTGTTTGATTGACAGATACACGTCACGTGAATTTTCGGTTGACCTCGGTGGCCAGGTTTTGTCACCGCACATTAACGAGACAGCGGAGCGATTGACTGCGTTCCTCTGCATAGTGTTTCCCGTAAGCACGTGGTTACCCATCGACACAGTGTTCTCCGTGAGCACGTGAGCACCGTGTTCCCCCTGAGCATGTGATTCCCGTTAGCGTAGTGTTCCCCGTGAGCACCGTGTTCTCCTTGAGCATGTGGTTCCCCGTGAACACATGTTGCCTGCGAGCGCAGTGTTTTCCCTGAGCACGTGGTTGCCCGTGAACACCTGTGCCCGCGAGCGCAGTGTTCCCCTTGAGCACGTGGTTGCCCGTGAACACCTGTGCCCGCGAGCGCAGTGTTCCCCGTGAGCACCGTGTTCCCCCTGAGCATGTGATTCCCGTTAGCATAGTGTTCCCCATGTGCACCGTGTTCCCCATGAGCACCGTGTTCCCCATGAGCACCGTGTTCCCCATGAGCACCGTGGTTCCCCGTGAGCATGTGATTCTCGTAGCATAGTGTTCTCCATGAGCACTGTGTTCCCCATGAGCACGTGGACACGTGGTTCCCCGTGAGCAGAGTGTTCCCAGTGAGCGTTGGCCGTCGGTTTGATGCGGTCTCGGGATTGGAATCCATTACCTAACCCGTTTTGTGGTTGACGACCTATTGCATTACGCCATGAAGCCGGCAAGAATTCACTTGTAAATTATTCCATTTTAGACTGAACGAATGGGATGATTTTGACGAGAAATACCGAGGCCTTTGCGATTGGTTGAACGAAATGGAATCGAAGATATCACAAGCCGTTGATTTTCCACTAGAGGGCGTTATGGATCAATTAGAACAGGTATGGCAAGCTAAATCGATTTTCCGTCCAGGAAAGTTCGCCTGCAGCTATCGATTTTCGGCCAGCAGAATTAGTTCTCTCACTAAAATACATGACTAGGGTTAATACGGATAGCCTTATTAAAGAATTTGTAAATGTTCGTCACCAGGCCCGCTATCAAGGTAGCGCAGGGGCATTTGACCCTCGGCGCACTTGACGATGATCTATCGAGATCGACGGTAACGTGATATATATGACGTCATTGTGCCCCCCCCCTCTTTCTAATTAGAACGTTGGCCTATGTGTGACTTTGCACTATTTCTTTTCAGCGATATCGTGAAGAATTGTCGTACGCTGAAAATCGGAAAGCCGAAATCCACGCCCTCGGAGATAAACTGATCGGAGATTGTTACGAAGGACGATCTCATGACGTCACAAACAAGCTGGGAAAACTCAACGAGCGATGGAATAATTTAGAGAACGTAAACAAATTAAGGTACATGACAATATATTCTCTCTCTCACTCTCTCTCTCATTCTCACGTTACCAAATTTAGGTAGGTAGAGAGATGACAATCGTTTAGCTCTCTCTCTCTCTCTCTCTCTCTCTCTCCTTAGCGATATTCAAGATATCACTTCAGCGTCACTAAGCAACGCCATTCATGACGTCATATATTATGTGCTTTAGATCAAAGAAATTGCGCGAAACACTTGAAGCTGTCAATCAACTGGAGCAGAGTATGTGTGAGTTAAGATCGTGGCTGAAGAACGTTGAAGACGGTCTCACAGAACCTGTCATTCACCGAGGTTGCGAGGATGACGAAGTGACGCAGCGCATGACTGAGCAGCAAGTAAGTTATTTGTGACTATCTGGACCCAGGCGCGCAACCATCATGGGGCACAAGGGGCATTTGACCACACACGAAATTCGTTATTTGTTGGCCGTCTGAGGGATACACCATAAAAACTTCTCGCGCTGCGCGCGCTTTAGCTTCAATGTTAATGCTTTTTAGGCCATACGTTTACAAACCTCAAATACCCTCAAAGAATGCATAAGCAAAATGCCCGGTATCATCAATTGTCATGATCCCCTGTCACGTCACTGGTCACGTGATCATACTTGTGAGTGTTCACACGGCACTGCATGTGATGTCACAATGTGACATCATCGTGCCAATCGAAATGGACACCGCTGATCCGACACGCTTGTTACCACTCCTGCGTTCCTCCATATCAAGAATTGGGTTTGGGTACTGTTGAAGGCTACGCCATTACTCTGAACTAATATACCGGCATCGGCTGCAGCATCAGCATAAAATGTGACGTACCAACCGCGATAAACAAATTCAGAGTTTGACCGAAAGTAAACCCGAATCAGCCGATTCTTCTGTATGATGTCATACAGCACGACGTTTTGAAAATGACACACCCACATTACATCTTGGCGTATTAATATACAGATGCATTCAGTCACAAAAAGCAGTTTACTGAATATCTGAGTCCAGTATAGTCGGGGGGGGGGAGGGGGGTCAGTAGGAGTATATAGTTACAAAATTACTTGAACGAATGGCTGTATAAACATCAACAAGATCAATGACAAAGGGCCTTTGAAATATGTGTAAAGTCGCATTGACGTCATTTTCCGCTTCATTTAATCATACTTATATGGTCACCGTAAACGCTATATATGCAACTTTTAAAGGTATATGACCAAGTTTGATATATAACTGCAGCGGGGACGTACAGGCTGGCCTCTACCGCTGTTATACCCGTACTCGCATTGATTACTACCTCTAGCAATCTGCATGAATACATACAAATATATATATACAAAATACTTTCCAAATGTTCTAAATCTTAAATCTTAGTGGCGTCCTCACCGACGCCAGGTCGGCCGCCAGCAATATAACCTCCCCCTTTCCATCCTTTATGCCTTCTTTTTGAAACTCCATTGGAGAATATATTGGAGCCGATGGCGGACACTACGTAAAGAAGATCACCACAGATTAAACGTCCACCCTTGGTTTATTGATGAAGGGGTTGATCTCTGAAAGCTTGTGACTGTTTCAATTCTCAATAAACCAAGACTGGACGTTACATCTAATGTGATCTTCTTACGATATTTATTGAAACTCTGAATGATTTACGAAATGCTACATTATCTTAGCCTACTGGTAACTGGTAACCTAGTGTTTCTTAAAGCGTTGGCGGCGATTTGGGTCGGCAACAGATCCTTTCAACTTTGATGATTGCAAATTGTCAACTTATACAGCTGACGCATCAAACTTGTTAACTTGCCAATTCCTTTTGAGTCATGTATGTATTTACATACCCACCACAAACGTTAGTAATTCTATATTTCATTCTTCATATCTAAATGATAAAAGCGTTGTCAACTGGGAGACGTACGTGCCGGCAGTAGCCGGCCGCTGTCATACCTAGCGGTTGTAGGATTCGCATCCAATATACGCATATACTTCAAGAATAAATAAAAAATACTCTGGTCGGCTGCCGGCGATATAACGTCTCCTTCACACCCTTTTACTTCCACAATATCCGTGTCGCGACGTAGACACGCAGAGTGCCACCTATATGGCGTATTTTGGACCATTCTCAATCGGCTCAAAACAGAGCTGTGCCTGGAATGCTTCATTTCGTCCCTTCACAAATGTGGTCTGGTGCGGCATCTGACTATGGGGCAGAGTAGCATTTCGCAGACAGTTTCTTCCATTTCTGTAGAATGTACAACAGGTCACCCAATGGACGGAGTGGTCTGAAAATCTTAGATAAGGCCAGCAAACAGTGGCTGCCCTGACGTCTGGTCTAAAGAAATACCAACAATGCCATTTGTGGCTTATATCCTTACCATAGCAGTTTTCATTTATCGTCGCTTGCTCAACATGTTACTATCGATTATGCTCTATGACTCACCGCATTGCAATACTAGCTGGATCGCGTGATACAGGAAGTCACTTGTTCGCAAAACCCAGTCGTGCAAGCTATTGGCAATTCTGGAACTATGATAATCGCTAGGCTAGCTTCAATAATGAATAGTCTAGCCAACGGCGGCCGATCAGATATCCACAAGTGTAGTGTCACCACAAATTTAACGTCCAGCCTCAGTTTGAATGTTAGAACTTATGGCGGAGTTTATTTAGACATAAATTTACAACACTTTCGGAAGGCCTGCTTCATCGCGGTCAGAAATTGAACCCAGAGTAACCTCTCGATCAGAAGGCAGGCAGGCAATCAAAACCACTCGGCCAACTGAGCATTGTGCATCCAGTCGCTCTCATTAACTTTAACTATTGGATATTCTACATTTCCTTCAATAACATTCCATTAGTCGAAACGAATTTCTCTCTGTGGCTTCCTGATCAATCAGAAAGCTCATAATTCAAATGATTGCGTAGCGACGAGTAACCAATCAGAGGTTGAAGAGAATTCAAACATTGTAAACACATTGTATGCGGATTAAGGTCAGGGATTTGCCAAAGAGTAAAGTAATGTAGACCATGGCCATGTGTAGACTTGGCTACAATAATAGCAATTCGTTGCCAGGCTCCTTCGTCAGGACAGATAGAATAAACAGTGTATTCTCGAAATTTGACATTCAACCTTCTGACATGGAGGTTCCTGCTTCGATTCCTGACCAGAGTCAAGCCAAATACTGTACTTGAAAAATTGCCATCCGCTTAGCAGTCTTAATGGTGTAGTGTGAAGGTTTGCGGTCGTGACAGTGATCCGCGCTACAAACTGGAAATATTGACTCGCGTACTAAGCATTGGTGTAGCGTATATTACTTTAGTAGAGTGGAAATACCATAAAACAATAACATTGACCTCTAGTTTATTCAGAAAAGCTCACGAGCTTCCTTGGTCAAGCTCCTTCATAGCATGAAACCGGTGCATTAGTTTTTGCATAGATTTCTGCTTTTAACAGTCAACGACTCAGCAGGTCATTTAGGTTGCCTCGTCGAGACGCCGCTCCTTCATCGCATGAAATCGATGCATTAGTTATTGGCTTTGTATCTGCGTTTGGTTGTTGAGGCCTCAGACTTCAGAGGTTCATTGCGTTGCCTTGTCGCTCCTTTATCACGTGATATCGATGCGTTACCGCTAGTTTTCGTTTGGGCGTCGAGGCCTCAAGAGGTCATTACGTTGCCTTGTCGTGTTTCACATTCTTTAAAATTTCATGATACCCTCGAGAATTCGATGACGTAATCCGATCGAATTTAAAGTGCTGGCGGGAAAAATGCAACGCCTGATTGATTTGTGAGGATTTCGAAGAGCTTGCGGCAAAATATTGCTGCTTCACTCGCAGTTCGCGGTTGGTAAGATTGTTGTCGACTCGCTGCAGTGAAACTGTCTTGTAGCGCGACAGATTACCGACTGTCTTGCGATTTCGAAGCCAAATCACTTGGGGAGCTTGCATGTTATCTTGGAAGTCTGAAGGCTATTTTGAGTGGATATTGTAGGGTTTTGTTCCAGTGAAGCTGCTGTCTTGTCGCGCCACAGATGGTCGGTTCCCTTGCGATTTCGAAGCCAAATCACTGGAGAGTTCATTTCTGACTGCAGTGTTACAGTTTGCAAGTTATCTTGAAACTATGAAGGCTGTTTCGAGGGCATATTGTAAAGTTTCTCGTCATTGACAGTGGCCTTAGAATCAAGGGTCGACCGATTATCGAGGCCGATATTTGTATTTTGCCATTATCGGTATCGGCAGTTAGTCAAGTGAGGAAGTCATTATTGGATATCGGCCTCAATAATCAGACGATAATCGACTTTTGGCCGTTATTCATGATTTTTGGATTATCGATATAATATCGGTCGATCTCTACTTAAAATATGGCGAGAAATCGACAACAAGAATTTAACGCTTGTTTCATATTCAAGGAGTAGAGATCCGAAAGCTTGTAAACCAAGTTTTACGGTGGTCAATATACTTGAATTTTTCTATTATGTATATCGGCTGCGAACGGGTCGATATACTTATGGTGACCGCCATTAAAAAAGACACAGACCGATCTCCACTCGGGCACTCATTATTTGCATATATGCCTAACCGTGAATCCGACGTTTAGTGCAGCCGCTCAGAACTAAACGTGTCTTCTTCCCTGCTACGTGCATTCACGGATCATTTAAGCTAGCCGCAGCATAACAACTCATTTGCACTCCACGCAATTATTGCATTCCGACGGCGGCGATCAATTACAATGATTGTAAATAGCCGGGTTGAGTGAGACGAATGCTAGCATGTAATACGAGATGGCTTCACAACTGCAACTCAGCTCTATGAATGACTCATTTAGCATCTGTTTAGATTTTAGAACTATGTTTAGACCCGTCTATTTCGAGAAGTTAGACTGTTACATTGAAAGGTTAGATAAGGTCGCCGACTTGGCGCACGAACATTCTCTTGAAATGGGCATCGAACCATTAAACGTCGAAGACTTGACCCCTGTGTGCTCAAAATGCATGAAACGTCGCAAATTATGCTTCGAAAGCTTTTACGCACCGACATCGATGACGTCACCACGCACTGATGACGTCACAAGAGAAGAACGACATTCGCCCGTGAAAGACTCACTCGAATCTTCGACGCACGACGGCATTGTGACGTCATCGACACGTAACACTGCCGCCACCGAGGAACACGATCCGTTAAAATTTTGTGAACAGCCTTTGTTGTCACCTGCTACGTCACCGGTTTGTGACGTCACGATGAGCACACCAAAGAGTCGTTCGAGATTTAGAAAACGGTACAACAGCGACGCCGATAGTGCCTTCAGATCATCAATGCTTAAAGCATTAGTATCGTTAAACTCAACCCGGGAGACATTAGATTTAACATGCAAGGCTATCGATACGCCTAATAAGAAAAACGCTTGGTTTACGCGGCGCCATACGACCATTCTTCAACAAAATACCTCAGAGTTACCGAACCGATACAATGCAGCTGTCAGTGATATTTCACCAAGCCTCAAGACTCACAACTCAAAACGAAGGCGTGTGAATTCAGCCAGCAAAACAAGACCGATGAGCTTTCCAAGCAATTTTAAAAGGTTAGCAACCTCTCCGGATTTTTCTGCGAATATACCAAAGGAAGTGCCAGGCAGTATATCAGAGAATGACAACATTAAAAAGTCGTCAGCTGTTTGCTCGCCAGGTCAAGACCAACTTGATAAAACTGACGCGATTGAAGAATCTAGTTCAAGAATTTGTCGCCATAGTGATAATACGGCTGCGTTGTCTCGATGTGATGAGGTCACAATGGCAGAAGCTATTCAAATTAAATCAGCTGGGCCAGCGAAAGGATCTGCTAAGAAAGCATTACGTACGTACTACAGTCTATCTCCAGCTATGCTAGACTCCCCTTTGAAAATTGAGCATTTAAAAGATTCCACGGCCGGCCTGGCTAGTATTACGACGTCACGTGACTCAGAAGAATTGAAACTGGTAGATTTGAATAATGTTACGTCACAAAGTTTTAATGATAACGATTCTTGCCAGTCTTCAAATCCTCAATATTTTGATGTGCTCGCTAAGGTCGACGGAAATCCGGAATATCTGCCAGAATTCCGACGTTCTGTCCCTGCGAAACCCTCATCAACCGCCGAGAACGATGATAAGTCGATTAAACGACTTCGCAAGACCACAGGCGACAATTCAAACAATCATGATTCAAACGTCACAAGCAACGTCAACTCATTATTTCGTAACAACGATCAGACGCAGCACGGCGAAGGGTTATTATACACGAGTAGCTTTGGGATCGGAGACCATGGATGGCATAGCTATATATCGGACAGTGACATCACAGAGGACGGTTATTGTAAATGCAATTTTTGCAATCATGACGTCATATTAACCCCAAGCAAAGGCTTTGACGTTGAAACTCCTGCAACAAATAGCGAGATTGCGAAGGAATTCGCTGTCGCTCACGACGAATTGCAACAACTTCAAAGTATCAGCTTACATGACGACTCCATTGTTTCGTCATTACGTACGTCACAATACCGCGTACGGGACTATTTTCAAAGAGAATCACACGATCGTCACAATGTAACGTCACAATTGGATATGAATTGGAACGTAGCGTGTAGTGATGATGAAGAATCGTTTACGGATAATGACACTTCTATGCTAGCTAGCTCCACGCGAAAGGTAGCTTACGCGCCCGTCTACATTAGCACTCGCGTCTGTGGTTGAGCGCGCCTCTGTGCGCTGGAATTAGATGACGTTATTGGCGCGGGTCACAAGAGTGGTCTAGAATTCGAGCGACGCCATTTTTTAATAAATCGGGTCCCATTTTTGGGCGTGGGCGTGTGTTATTGTGGTATTTCTTGTTCTTTCTCTCTTTCTCTCTCTGTACTGGGACCCTACAAGCCATAAGTCCTGGCACATAATATAAAATACCCATGAGTAGAAATCTCTCTTTTTCTCTCTCTCTCTCTCTCAGTCGTAGGGCTCCACTTCATCAGACCTGACACATGACGTAAAGTAACCAGAAACAAATTCTCTCTCTCCCTCTCTCTCTCTCATACCGCTCCACTAAACGTTGTTAGACTTGTTGCATAAAAGACTCTTGAACTAATTTCTCATATCAGGCTCTGCAAAAGGACATTGAGAAGCACAGCTCTGGAGTCGCTTCAGTTTTGGAACTATGTGAAGTTCTCCTTCATGACGTAGACGCTTGTTCCAACGTATCAGAGAAGAGCTCTATCGAGAAAGCCTCTGCAAGCTTGGATCGAAGATGGCGGAATATTTGCTCTCTGTCAGTGGAAAGAAAACTAAAGTAAGCCGTCGCCGAGATGCGGAAAAATTGTTTTAAATTGTTCAGGTGTTTGGCTGTTAGCCTAGAATTATGGGCCCCAAAGATGAACCAAACTGTGAGGGCTCAGATCACACACGCTGAAAACTCCCCACTGCGAAAAACCCTAGCCTACTTGATGACTTTTATCTTCGCGCGTCGCAAAACTAGCACCGATGTTTGAATCGTAATTTACGCTAGTGTTCGCGGGGATTTCCCGAAAAAAATCCCCGCTGGGAGATCACCCAGGATTTTTTATCAATCTTGCACTTGACTGATCTCATTTTTGCCATTTGTTCAGGATTGAAGAGACTCAACGGCTTTGGAAAAAGTTTATGGAAGATTATTCACGCTTCAGTGATTGGTTACGGTCTGCTGAACGCGTTGTTACGTATCCACATTCGAATATGGTGCCACACACGGTCGCTAAAGAGGAACTGAAAAAATATGAGGTAAGATACGGTAGCGTACCTACAATTTCGCGCGCGGCTGAAATTTTCCTCGCAATGTTGAATTTTCCATTAGGCGGGGTAGGGTTAAACCAAGGGGCTGCGACGTCCATGGGCATTCAAATTTATTGAACTCTAAATTCATAGCCACCCAAAACTAACGGTATACTGAGTCCAAAATAGGATCGGGGCGTCGGCTAAAAATCTCACCTTGACTTACGTACTTGTGTCGCCTCCCGCCGAGGTGGTTGCTGTATCTCCCTTGACGTCTAGTCCGACAAAAGCTCCAGAAGATGGTCTGATGATGCAATTTAAGTGGAGCGGGGAGTCAGGTTGTCTTGAACGCATTAGCCTAGGGTGGAGATAAAAAAGATGGTGAAAATAACTCTAAGTTATCGATAACTCCGGGTTACATAATCCGGAGTTATCCGTCACATTAATCGCGTTTGCGAAAAGTCGTATTTTTGTTGGAGGTCCGCGGATTACGTAACTTCCGAGTTAACGATCATGACTAGGCAAAACAGAACCTGACGTGAAGTGACCCGTGAAAGGTTATCGCTGCAGCGGATTGAGATTGGCGAAACGAGAGAGTTGACGACAGAGAAGGCATACGTCGTCATTATGGCAACCCAGACATTACTCTCTCTCACTAATCACATTGCTATAGAATATTATCAGCCTCGACATAATCGCCTTCTAACGCCCGATAATCCCATTCGTCACGCTACCGCCATGGTACCCCTCGAACGAACAATGAATTCTGCTAGGTCGTCTAGAACACATTAGTTTAGGGATCTCCGAGTCTAAAGTCTAAATCTCTCTCTACCATACCTATTTGTCTGAACTCACTCTTCTGTGTTTCATATTTCTCATATATAATGCTGGTGTGGGGTGTTGATCAAGGTATTCTAGTAAACACGTGCTTGGTGATAAGATCTCAGTTACTGTCTATGTGAGTCTCGGGATAGGGTTTGAGTAAAGCGTTGTAGAAGAACGTAACATTGTACATACTAATTACGCTGTGTTCTCTGCAGACGTTCCAACGTCAAGTGCAAGATAGTCTCACTCAACTTGAACTCATCAACAAACAATATCGGAAACTCGCGAGAGAAAGTCGAACAGACGCAACAGACAAGTTGAAGGAAATGGTAAGGGTTTTTGATCCTCTTGTAATCTTAATCTCTCTCTTTCTTGCTGTTCTCTCTCTTTTTCTTGCTGTTCTATAGTATTGCGCTTTGCGAGACGATAAAAATCTCTTTCTTTCTATCTCTCTCTCTCTCTCTCTGTCTGAGGGCCGGCCTGGCACATGACATAAATTACCCAGTAGTAGAAAGCATGGGTCATTCCCAATAAACTAAGGCTGGACCTTGACTTATTGAGAATTATTACCCAACCTAAATATTGTAAAGAAGATCACCACAGATTTAACGTTCGGCCTTAGTTTATTGAGAATTAGAACTTTCACAAGCTTTCGGAGCTCCGCTTGAAATGAATCGTAATTCGTAATTAACAAAATCATAGATATTGTGACGTCTCAATAAACTAAGGCTGGACGTTAAATCTGTGGTGATCTTCTGTACAATACTTGAGTAGGGTAATAATTCTCAATAAGCATAGCTACATGTGATGGCTGATTAGTCTGTGTAAGGACAACACCAAATAAAGTCCTCCCAACTGACTCTGTTGCAGATACACGACGGTAACTCGCGATGGGACGCTATTTCACATCGTGTTGCGAGCATTCTTCGTCGACTCAAGTACGCCATCTCCCGGCGAGAAGATTTTGAATCACAACGACAAGAATTAGTTGTATGGCTCACTGAAATTGATCTTCGTCTGACGAATGTGGAACATTTATCGCAGCGAGGAAATCAGGAGAAACTGCTGGAAATAAGGGTAAGTAGATAACGCCTTCTGATCGGGATTCGGGAGGTCAAGTGTTCTGAAATTTTGTAGAATAGTTGATTTACAATGAAATATACTGGACCACTTTGGTTAGTAGGCTAGATAGCTATTGTTTTGACTGCCCGCCTTCTGGTCTGGTTGAGTCGGTAACTCTCTCCGTCGCTGTCTGATCGGGATGTCCCGTCGTTTGAACGCTTGTGCTGTTGGGTTGTTTGGTGGCTTCCTTATTTCGTTTGTCTTTATCATTTCTTCGGACTAGACGTCAGGGCAGCCACTGCTCGGTGGCCTTATCAGGTTCAGTTACTACATTGGGTTGCTTACACATTCCACAGGAATAGAGGACATGGTGGTGAACTATTTAATTTGCCAAGTGGTTTGACAGTCCGCTTTCTGATCTGGAGGTCCCGGCAAACACAGTAAATGGTATACGGTATTACCATAGTAGGGTAGTCTCGTGGTAGGGTGTACTACGGATTTGTTCAGTTATCGAAGACTTAAATATCAGCTTCAATAGATTGGTCTAATAAGAAATCCATCGATTCAGGTCGATATATACGTACGACTTACTGCTTTCTGATCACGGGGGTGACATTCCTGGTTCAGGTCTTGACCGAGTCAAACCAAATACCTTACTTCTCTGCTTAGCATTCAGTATCGGCGGTTGTAATTGTGATATCGACGGAGAACTGCCGGTATTACGTAATTATGCGCGTCGACCTATTTCTAAATTCGGCCGTGGCTGCTAGCTACGCTGTGCCTCGTGGATCGACCGTCATGAAGGGTTACGCGGGGTCGCAAACCATTGAGTTCAATTTTCTGTGTAATCTCAAATCAGGCGTACTGTAATAATCTTCTAATCTATCCTAAGCAAGAGATTAACCCGTTGATTGCGCAGACTGAATCAAATCAGTGCTAGACATGATTTATATCGTAGTTAGGTACAAAATGGTTAAGATGTAAATCGCTTCAGGCAAGTCGTTGACTCAGAAGTGTTTTTGGTGGGAAGGTAGAGGAAAGAGAATTGAGAACGCGTGTTTACTTACAACGGCTGGTTTATAGTCGAAAAACTGAGTTTTAAGTTGAAAGATATATCTTGGTAAGTGGGTTGTTTACTTCGTGTGGACGATCAATAGATATCGTAAAGAAGATTCACCACTGATTTAACATCCATATCGGTCGTTTATTGACAATTTTTGAACGTTAATTCTTTGGTGAATCATGTTTACGATATGAAGTGATCGTCAGCCATCGGGTTAACTATATTCTTAGATATTGTTTGCCTTGTATAGTCTTGATAGCAACCGGTGGGGGTCGATCATGCTGAGTAGCACGAATATCCAGAGTATGCGTCGCCAATAATGTTGTGAAATCTGACTGAGTTAGCACAGTTCCATGTTCTATCTGTACAAGGGTTATCTTAATCTAGCTCTATGCAATGTTTCATTATCCTATGTTTATGACTTCTGTCTGTATCATATGTTTAAATCCAGCTAGGTATTGGCCAAATACGCTACGGCTTTGTAGTTCCGAACTCGGCCCTGGCCCATCAGTGAAAGGCTAGTGTGTATGTAACGCCTCAATCTCACTCAGCCGCCAAATTTTATCGCCGTTCACTTGTTGCCAGCTAGGTGTTGGCCAAATACGCAAAGTCTAACGTATTCAGCTTAAAAGGCTCGCCTAGTTATCCAGACTTCACAAATTCAGCACTGTTTTATCTGTACAATGGAAGTGTATGAACGTCCGTAGTCTATATATAATTCTCCGTCAAGTTTCATTGTGGGCTCGCAATAGCTTGCACCAATACCGTACGCTAAAAGCGAGCTAGGAGTCGGTGTTCCATCTGTACAATGGAAGTGTATGAACGTCCGTAGTCTATATGTAATTCTCCGCCAAGTTCCATTGTGGGCTCGCAATAGCTTCCACCAATACCGTACGCTTGAAGCGAGCTACGAGTCGGCCGAATACTGTACACGCACCAATGCTGGTCAATCATTTCGCCTCAATCAACATAGATCAACGAAATGAATGATTACCGCTGTTAGGTTTCGTTGGCGTTGGAATTGAATTGAAGTCAACACACCGCTATTGTGAACTCACAATGATATTTGCTCTTGTGGCACTATCAGGCGTTTTATTTGCTTTGGCGGGATCACTCGAGTTATTTTCCCGAGCGTTGCGTCGAAGCGCTCTCGTATACGTTGTAATCTGCGTTACAGGCGATTTGATGCTTAAATTATCAGCGATTTGGTAGAAGCTTCTGCGTTTCAATTGCATTCCCGCGATAAAAAAAACGCTGTACGCGACTAGACGATGCTTCGAATGCAGATATCAGGTTGAAGAAAAATACCTTGTAGGAAATATTTAGGCTAGGCGGCGACCATATCTGCGAGGGCGGTGTGTCGAGGCATTTGTATTAACTTGATATAGATCGGTTGGAATGTAGAAACCGCAGGGCCGGCTGAAATCGGGAATGCCGACATCGGAAACTGAAATCGACCAAGTGCCGTGGTCTGTGGCTTTCGTCTGAAAATTTAAATGCGTGAATCGTTCCCTCCCAATGTAGCACCCGTAGAGCTGAGTACGCGCGTTTCAGGCTATCACGAAGTAACGTTCCGGAGCGATACCTCCTAATTGATTCCTAGACGCTCGTCGTAGCTTGAAATTGTGCGTTTCACAATCAATTTGAACTCAACAAGTATGTTTTATACGATTATTTGCAACTTAATAAGCAAGACGAGAATAGAATTACGGTGCCTCTGGGTAGAAAGTGATTTCTTGGTGACGATACTCGCAAAACGTACAGAATTCGTAGTGTTATTTGGAATACGGTATACATCGAAGAATATGGTGGAGTCGATAGGACATGATCAATAGATATCCTAATGACGACTCGCCATAGGGTTGCTGGCATAATGGTCAGAGTACTGGCAGTGTTATTTAGATAAAATAAATCGCCACAGATTTAATGTCCAGTTCAGCTTATTGAAATATAATTCACGAGCTTTCGGAATATAACCCTACTATAGTAATATATATTTTAAATCACATCACATTTGATGTCCAGTTCAGTTTATTGAAGTATAATTTTAACGAGCTTTCGGAATGTAACCCTACTATAGTAATATACATATTAAATCGCATCACATTTGATGTCCAGTTCAGTTTATTGAAATACAATTCAAAAGTTTCCGGAGAATTACCCTACTATAGTAACAGATAGAATTCATTACTACAGATTTAACGTCCATTCCAGTTTAATGAAATATAATTTACAAGCTTTCGGAGCTCCGCTCCTTCATCAGAAGTAGGTCGTAGGTTCGTCTGGAGGAGCAGAACAGCTGAAGCCATTTGATCTCGCAAGTCACATTAAATGTCGTTCAAATTCGCCAAGCCATTGTGACGGCCGTTTAGTTCATTATTGCGCAATAATTGAAATCCGTATAGTCCTCTAATCCACCCAAGAATTCGATAGTTGCTGACGGTTCATCCTTTTAGGTAGGCCAGTAACGTTTAGGCTTTACTGCTGGTTAGGTTAGTATGTGGTTGGAGACGAAAGATACGGGATCGGGTAGCTACTGTTGCTTGGTAGCGATTGAAAACGTCAAAGATGCGATTATGGTAAATACGCGTCTATACAGCAATTCGTCGGTTTTATGGCGTTATTGACTGCTAACCTCATACGCGCCAGCTCAATGGTTAGCACGCATGCCGATTCCGCGGGTTTATAGCCCAGATATCACAACCAGAACTCTTCGCACTCCTCCGATATTGACTGCCAAGTAGTGAAGGAACGGATACCAATTTTAAAGTCTTTGTTTGACTGTGCTGTTGAAATGCACCCTTCTAATGTAAAGCACAGCACGTCAACATCTTCCTCTTCCAGACGTTCCAAGCAACTGTTGAAACACGGATCCCACACATTATTGACCTCCATCGGAAAGGTCAAAGGGTACTTGAGGCCAGTGAAGCGGAAGAGTGTGTCGTCATAGAGGAAGAACTGACCGACTTGCAACGATATTGTCGTGAAGTTTTGTGCCGGCTGGAAAAATATCATAAAAAATTACTCACAGTTATGGTAAGTCGAATTTATGCTGACTCATCGTCTCGGCATTTCCGTATCTGGGTAGCCCCAACGGAAGTTTCCTATGAATTTACCGACGCCCTCTAAGACTGTACGGTATGACTCATTGACCATGTCTCAAAGAGAGAGATTTCTCAAGCCAAAACTCCACGATGTTCTTGCCGAAGATTCTCAGAGTTGGTTTGCCAGTAACAAAATATCTTACTTTTCAGGATCAGCCGTCACGTGATGACACATCATTGTTTGATCACACAGAGTTAACTCAATTGAATTGGTTTGAAAAACCTTACTCTGGTAAGTGATCAAAAGGTGGCGTATCTCGTTGAACCCGGTATAAATTTTATACCAGGTTTAAAAACTTCTAACCTCCGACAAAATTTATCCTCGATCTTATTCTGTCAAGGGAGGTAGTTTATCTAGAGCAATTGCGTAGTCTGCATGAATTTTGGATAGGAGAAACATGCTCCGATGACACTTTCTCACCTTACTAGATACAGATGGGTATCAGGTTTAAGCCTTAAACCAGGCATATCTAATGATGCCTTTTTGATCCCCACCCGAGCTCTCTTAGGATTGCTCTGGTATGTCAAGCAGATATTCATGATTTTTTTTCAATTGTCAATATCGGCCATCAGCCAGGCGAAAGGTTTGATTATCATATCAGACTTGAAAAAATCAATGCCTGTCACTCTCTAGTATTAAGCACCTCTGTAAGTTTTTATTATCTTTGTTTAGGTGATTCAACACCGTCCACTCCCGATGATGTCTTACAGTCTTCAATTAAATCAGAACCTGCTCTCAAAACTTATGTCAAAAGGTCACGTGATCGATCTGAAAGTCATAGTGGCAGGTAAGACATGTAATCTGATTGGCTGCCACATGAGAAAACTGTGACGTCATTTATTTTGAAATGTTGCCGGGGTTAGAATGAGTGGGGACGCTGCAATGCTTCTAGAAAATTGCTCCTGGCCGCGGGAATTTTATTTGCTGTGCTGGACTGTTGTGTTTAAATCTAAATTTACGCGCGCGGGAATTATTTTTCTTTTTTCAGCCCCGATTGTGACGTCACACATTATGACGTAACACCTCGCGAATGTTTAAATACGTGTCGTTTCCCGCCACTAAGAAATGACAAATTTCTTTCACAGGGCAACTCCCGAGAGCCTGGAATGGGACTTGTACGATATCAGTCATTCTGAACTCTCGACGAAGGATAACGGCGTCCTCACAGATGACGCTTCAATACCTGGTAAGTAACAACTCCCTCCGGCTGTATTTTTAGTAGCGCAGCTGCGTAGTGTTAGCACACGCGATGATGACGTAGCCATCGTGGTGAGTTTGTTAAATTAGCGTCTACGCTTCTGGCGTCCCACGGACCTCCAATCATTACTTGATTGTTCTATTGCACCGCATGTAGCCTCTGGTGATCTGGAGATCTCGCTGCATGTACTAGTATATGACCTTAGTAGGGTTGAAAACGACATAAATTCAAAAAACAACAACAGGTTGGTGAACCTGACCGTACTCTCTCCTATCGTTGCCTTTTTTCTTTTCTAGAAATCTCTCCTTTGGAAATGGACGATGACGTTCCTCTTCTTCATGTGTCGAGAGAGAGCAACATGTCCTCCTTGCAGGTAAGTCGTCGTCGGCGTGTTTGGAGACTTCGTGGGGGGAAGTTGGGAACTCACGGTTCCCGCACTGTCTGCGCCATACATATAGTGTCCGTAATACAGTAACGACCCCGCTAGGCAAGTCAGTTGGAGGTAGTGTTGAAGAGGACTCCTGACCAGTGAATCCGCTAACCAGTCACATTTTTCATAGCGCGTAGTAAGATCTATGATCATGACGTCATGAAAATTAAGTTTCACGGAGACAACCGTTTTATGGCGGTCCCCTAAGGAATCATCCTCACCCCTGCTCCAGGCTTAATCCGGCCCCGTAAATGATTCTATATCGTCGTGTTACGAGTCTTTGTATATTACTTAGAATGCAAGTGGCTCCTCTCAAAGAAGCCACGAGGCACCGAGCCTTGGCGCGACACCAATTAAGAAGCCACGAATGGCTGGAAGTGACAGAAAGGCTCAGTTTACTAAAGATCTCGGGGAAACACTGGCTTGGTGTGAGGCAACTGAGAAGGTTACTGACCAGGAAATGAGTCGATCTGGGTCAAAGTTCGAGAAAACAGTAGAAGAACTGGAGCGTGAAATTAAAGAAATTAAGGTGGGATTTAAATGCTGACCATTGAGTTGAATATGGCTCTCTCTGTTTTCCTCTAGGTGTTTTTGGTAGCTCCGTGAAATTTAATTTTCGTCACGGGTGTATTTTATTTGGTAATTGTTCTCTTCTATCTAATATTTAGATTCTAAGCGCATATATAATAACTGCGAATTAATCCTTGATCACCTAATCTAGGATTACGTAATCCCGAATTATGTTATTTAAACTAATTAAGTTTATTATTAGTTTTACCTAATTTGGGCTTTTAAATCCCAGATCATGTAATCTCAGATTAAGTGAAAATATTAAACCAGGCCTCACAAATCTTTGATCATTAGTAACCATCACTTAATTAAAACTGAGATTAAAACTCATTTGCTTTCTAGAACTTGGAAAGCTCGATTGAAGACAAACGTGCCACTGTTTTATCAATTACTGTGACGTCATCGTCGTACGCTGATAGCGCTGAAAAACAAAGATTGGAGAAACTCAACTCGGACTGGGAATCGCTACAGCAAAAATCTGCTGATTGGACCAAGTCACTGCAAGAAAGCTTGGCCCATTCACAGGTATGGCAAACCAGTGAGGATCTTGGATACCCTGCAGACAGCGATGTTTACGTGTCGTGTCGTGGTTGTAATAGTGATCCGGGCTATAAGCCGGAGGTATTGGCATGCATACCGAGAGCATCGACCTGGCGTAAATGACATTAGTAGTTGAAAAACGTCATAAATTCCAAATAAAAAAAAACGTCATTTGGATGAGTGAATGTCGTCACAGTGGGCATTGTCTGGTGACGTCATCGCTTATGTACGATCGAAGTGAGTTTTTGTGCCCTTCGAGCCAATTTCGTCACAGCGCGTAACAATGGCCGCTGTGACACCCTAACGCAAAACGCTACTTTGAGCTTTTCACGCGACTGAACGGGTGTGCGGCTATGACGTTTTGAACTTCCGCTTTATTAGCCAATGATATCTTTCAGGACTTCCAAAACACTTTAATCGGAATTTCAACTTGGGTTGATGAACAGAATTTAAGACGTGGTGACGTCACCATGATTCAGCAAAAAGAAATTCATGACTCAACAACAAAACTAGACCAACTGAAAAAAGACTACAGAAATCTTGAGCAAATGAGGGACAACACACTAGATGCAATATCAAAGGTGCGTTCCATAAGTAGAAGATGTAAAACGGATCTCTCTCTATCTAACCCATCTCTCTTACGTATATTCTAGTAATGCGTTTTCTTGGTTGATTGGCGACTCTCTCTATGACATAAATTACCCAGGAGAAAATGTCTCTCTCTGACATAGATTACCCAGGAGAAAATTTCTCTCTCATACATAATTTACCTAGGAGAAAATTTCTCTCTCTCTCTCTCTCTCAGACATAAATTACCCAGGAGAAAATTTCTCTCTCATACATAATTTACCTAGGAGAAAATCTCTCTCTCTCTCTCTCTCTCTGACATAATATACACCCAACCGCCCGACTGGGAAATTAAATCCCGTCATTCTCCTTCAGGTCTCAACAATGCAAGATATCTGTTCGCATCTGACGTCATCAGCCGATACACGTAACAATGGAGTGAGAGCAGTGTCATCGAAAGTTCAAAGTACAAACGGAAGATTGAAAGCATTATTAGACGCCGTCAGATCAGATCTGAGAGATATGGAACGCAGAGTGAAGGCAGCTCGACGAAAAGTGGTAAGTAGAAATAAAAGGATGGATAGCGAAGTGCATCACGGGGGCACAAGGCCGCATAACGATGCTTAGCATGTACCAGGGCTTAAGTAGGGATGTTGACGAGTGGGAAAAGGGCGCCAAGGTCGACACACTAGATATTTTCGTCGCCGCTACGATAATTAATCGGACTTTTCATGTGGCTAAAGCCCAATATCAATAATTGACAATCCATAAACAATATCGAAATCGAGCGGCCCTTCGTATATCAATAATCGACAATCCATGAATATTAGCTGGGCCTGCGAAGAATTCGCGGAATCGAGCGACCCTTCGTATAATGACTCGTCCACAACATCAGTATAAACAGTAGTGTTACGTCACAAGCGAGTTTAACCGAAAGTAAACCCGAATCGGCCGTTCCCGAGTCAAACTGAGTTCTTAACATCCGTTGAGATAATCTCTGATTAACCTAATCGTCCTTTTTGTTCTCAGAGAGAAGAAAAGGTTTCAGGCTCTGATTCATCTGAAGATTCTTGCAGTTCTAGCGACACCATGCGGTTTAAGATGCTAGAAAGAAAGGTTGGTCACTTTATCGCCATCTAGTGAATACTGCAGAAGCGTAAAGCTGAGAATAGCGCAATAAGGATCGTCACCTTAGATTCCCCACTAAAGGCGCTAAATGCTCATTCGACCCGTTGCGTTATGATGTCACACCCAGCTCTTTATTTTTGCGTATTACGTAATAATGCAAAGGTCTGGTGCGCATTTAGCGTCCCCTAGTGGCGCAACCGAGATGACGATCATTGTTGCAATGCAAATTTAACACGTTGATTAACATCAATGGTGGACGATTCCAGTAGACTAGTGTTGTCACAGTTGAAATATGTAGCCTTATGGCCAGTTGTGATCATCTTTGTGTTGAATTAATTGAAAAATACATATTCTAGTGAGTGTACTAACGACGTGGTTGTTATGGATTAACGGCGTTTTCAACCCTACTAAGGTAATGTACACTAGACTTGTGATCAGTGCGCTTGGCGGTATACCGGTTTTTAGCCTGCATCACTGTTACAACCACAAGCCTCCTGCACCAAGACGTGTGTGTAACTGATACCATTTGTAAAACTTTATTCACAAGGCTTTCGGAGCTCTGCTCCATCGTCTAACGTATCGACGTACACGGCGTACAGTGTAGTGTAAGTCACACTTCTATAATTCAGCACAATTGTTGTTTCGCATGCTACCTTCATATCTATGACCTCTTGAACTATGACCTATGACATTTACGTAATCTTGAACAGGTTGATGCATCGGAGCTTCACAGGTTAGTAGGAAGGTCGATATGGCTCGGCTAAATCCGCATGGCGGATGACATGAATGGTTCTTTTTATAATATATTGCATGTTCGGGCTTCTGGTGACATTTTCACAGTTGTTTTGAACTCTATATCAAATTCGTGGTTGTGATTATTTTCTTTGTTTCGGTATCACGTCCTTACCTAACGCAAAGTTAACTGAACTAACTGACTGTAGCTAGCTCCCGTCACTACACCAGAGTAGGGGTCGACCGATTTAGCAAGGCCGATTTTTGTGATTATCGGTATCAGCCTTTAGTCAAGTGAGAAAGTCGATATCGGCCATTAGTCATGCAAAATGTCGATTACCGTGTAGGTATTGAAAAAAGCAATATCGGTCGATCTCTACATACTGAAGGTGGAAATCGGGGCAGTTTGTGAGGTTCAAATCTGACTCGGGGGCCCAAACCCGTCAGAGCTGGATTGTATGCAGGTCCCCGACCTTTCAATAACTCCTGAAATATCTCCGCAGTCCGCAGTTCACCATTTAGTATGACCCTCGGAATGGTCTATCATCATGACCCAATGGATTGCAGGCTCCCAGCCATTGCGGGGTCTTATTTATTGCTTATTGCATGGGACGCTACTTATGCCTTCACGCATGACTGCTTTCTCTCCTTTTGTGTCTAATGACGTCATTGAATGGTGCATGTGAGATAAAGTTTGTGGTGAACGGCGATTTTTCCCGTTCAGGAATTCTCTCGCTATACCTAGACTGCGCCGATACGACTTTTTTTAAGCCTGCGCGATACTCGGCCTCGTCTGATTGACAGCCGAAACTGATTGTCCAGCCCATCGACCCTCTCTTCGTAAGCCGCGTCAGATACTAGAGATTTACTTACCATAAGCCGACACCAATAATCGCAAAAGTGGAAAAATCCGCCTGGATACGGAAGCGACGTGACTACGACGTGGTACTTCTCCGATCGCGAGCATTCTCGTACGACCAAGAAGCGCGAAGTCGCTCCCGACATACACACAGCGTCAAGAATCGGCATCGCAAGTCCTGTGTGCAGCCGCCTGAATCAAAAGCAATGAAAATCCTCACCACACGTCGCCTCGCGCCAGTCTGTTAGCCGCCGCTGGATACGATTAACACCGGAGTCGTTGCTGACTTTGCCTTGGTATACGAGTTTAACATTTGGCTCACCGAACCTGGTTGCCATACAGTGGGTCACTCTGCCGTTGTGATTGATTGATTGATTGTTTGGAATTTATGGCGTTTTCAACTACTAAGGTCATTTACGCCAGGTCAATGCTTCCAGCTTATAGCCTGGATCACTATTACAATCACGACTCCCCGAAACCGACTGCCAAGTAGGGAAGGAACGGATACTAATTTTAAAGTCTTTGATTTGACTCGGTCGGGAAACGAACCCGATAAATCTCGATCAGAAGGCGGACAGTCTAAACCACTCGGCCAACTGAACCGTTTGCCGTTGTGATTCTTTGTACGCAGACGCAGATTGACGTAGCACTGCTTAACGCAGGACAAGGCAATCAATTGCTTTAGCTACTTAATTACTTTCCCCGGGTGGTAATGCATTTGCCTATTTGTCTATCCTAAAGGTAGAGGTTGGATTGACGCTGTTTGGTATTACGGCCAGCGCATTGAGGATATTGCGGAGCGGTGGCGCTTGACTTGGATAGCCTCCCGACTCGTTCAGTGCCTCCTTGTCCGGCCTGCATCATGCACATCATGCTGTATGATACGCATATGAATCAGTAGTGTGTGTGTGTGTGAATATCGTGCAAGTCTTTGTAAAATGCAGAACAAAGAATAAGGACAAAAACTATGTCTTTATGCAATTGCGCTGAGGATAGTGAGGAGGGGAGGGGGACGCTTGCCTTCCAGCTCCTTCGGTGTCTCCTTGTCCGACCTGCATATGCACGTAATTCACGTATGATACGCATATGCATCAGTAGTATTGTGTGTGTGTAGATCATGTGAGTCTGTAAATGCAGCAAAAATCAAATATGGACAAAAATAAACTGCGTTCTATTCCAATTCCTACTCGGCTCTACTTCTAATTTTGTCCGCAAATTCCTAATCTGCTCTTTATGAGTTATTTGAACAGCAAAGGAGAGCAGCTATAGAAATTGACGCGTCTTTCAACGCTATTGTAAAGTTGGATTACAGGACTTCGCGTGTTTTTCTTACCACGACGTGAATGAATGAACTACCTATTTATCGATCGTATCCACGTTCTGCATTCAACCGTAACGTAATCAGTTTGTCTGTGAATAATGTTAAGTAGATGTACGTTGTGTGTGCTATGACCACACGCTTGCGGGATATTATTGATGTCGACGTCAAGTGATCTTTGCAAGAGACGCGCAAGATGATCGTTTTTTAGGGCCGTTTTGCGGGGTTTATTGACGACTTAACCACAGTTGAAAGTATAGTGTCATTTAGAACGCTTTTGGGAGGCTGAATTGTTATTGAGTGCATAGTCACGTTGTAAATAGTGATAGATATAATAAGTCACCACAGATTTAACGTCCAGTCCAGTTTATTGGAATATGATTCACAAGCTTTCGGAGCCATTCAATCTTCACCTGATGAAGGAGCTCCGAAAGCTTGTAAAGAAGTAAATGTTCTCTGACTGGTCGCTATGCGTGCGTAATTTAACGTTAACGTCAATTGTGCATGGTGTCGCTGAGGTCTGGTGCGAGGTGCTAAGTTAATTAATCAAGTGAGGCTGGAATGAGTTTTATCTATCTGGTTTAAACCGGATCAAACCGGCGCATGCAGGTTGTTGAATCTGCAAAATCGGCGCTATTTGTATGACGTCATTTTCAGGCGAGCATTATCATATTTTAGCTCCAACACTTTTCTGGTTGTTTGTGCATGAAATTTGTTTGTTACGTCTTGCCCGATGTCATCGTGACATTTGCCACGTCACGCCCGGCGTCATCGTGACGTAATTTCATAACTACCGCTTTTTTCAGCTGCGGAAGAGCAAACGTCTCTGACGAGATGGTCGAGGCTTCGGTTAAGCGCAATGACGTCACAACGAAATCGAATTCAGTGGGACTTATAAAGAAAGCGCTACCTAGTCAGCAAGAATATGTAACAAATTTGACCGCTAGGGGGCGAAGAATCGACAATAAAGAAACAGTAGTTACGAAAAAACAATACGGACATTTGGTGACGAAGACTGCTGTGCCTGTCAACGCTAGACCTGTTGCCGCCGCCATTTTGCCTTCAAATGGACGATCTAGCCCACTTTGTCGTCGCGTATTCCTAGCTGCCTTACCGTTTTACATCTTTTTTGCTTTGCTTTATTTACTGTGGTGGGTTTTTGGAGCTGTTTCTGATGATGGGTTGGGCTGCCTAAGACAGAATAACTACGCCTACTCTCTCTCTCCTATGCTCTCTTATACCAATGGGCCTCCACCCATTTGAAACTATGATGCATTTTTGAGCTCTGCGTTTGCATATTTTAATCTACCGCCAATCCTCCATTTGTTTAAAAATTTTGTACTCTGTTTGAGTGCTAATGGATCACCACCTCTCCTTCACCTACTTATAATTTAAGCTCTGCATTGACCTCCCGTCCTAGACTTGTTTGAAACTGTTGTCTCGTTTTGAAGCCTGCGTTTAATGGACCATTACGTCTACACTGGTTTTCAAATTTTGTTGTATTTTTAACTCTGCGTTTGAGTTCAATGTCACAAAGCTGTGAATGTTGAATCGACTGTGATGGCAAACTTTTCTTTGCTCAAAGATATTCTCTACACGTCAACTCGATCCACTGAGACGGCGACATCCACGCTACCAAAGTAGGGGGGAGGTTGTGTACGTTACATGCCACCAACACCCGTCCCCTTTAACGTTAACTCATCCCTCTGAAAAAGTCGGTCACCCAGTACTGTCTGTTCCAGTCAAAGTGTGCCGACTACCCGCTCATTAATTATCAAAGCTCTGCGGCCAACTATTTTTGAACAGTATTGATCAACCTCATTTCAAGTCCCCTGTCGTTTTTTCTGTGCACTTTAAACCTTACCTAAGGTGCGATTCGCGTTATGTCATAGTACGATTGTTTCGTCATATCCGTTTTTATATATTCAAAAGGTACTTCATGTAGTCTATCTTGTCTATTTTTGTCGTGTAATTCTACGTAGGATTCGTCAGCGTTTTTATCTATTCTCACTGTGAAGTCTAAAAGCTTGCAGTGTGACGTAATGATCAGGTGCGTGTTTTTGGCGCGAAAGTTTGGATTTCCGTGAATATTTTTCTATTTACAATCAAGACGCTGTACTCCATGATTATTTAGAGTTAGATTTTTCGGTAAGAACGATTATGCCTATCTATTACGTAATAAATGAAATTATTTTAGCGAGATTAAGACGTCATTGTGTTTCTTATTTCGTATCGCTTTCTTCGAACTAATGGTCGAGGCGGCCACTGCTTTATTATCGTCGTGCGCCATTATGCTCCGCGCACTTCCTGGGTTTTGATTAGATGATTGTCTCTACGCAATCACGTCCTCCCCGCTGTAAAGCCAGTAAATTATTGCCTGGTATATAATCTTGAGTGGCGGTATGTTGATTGCATTTCCACGTCCTAACCTTCTGTCTAATTACGCGTTACATTAGTCACTGTGCTTACTGAGTTTAAGGCGTGCGTGTTGCTGTTAACGTTTTGCCGCGGCTTTTAAGCAGAATAGATAGCCAGTTGAGGCCTGAGGCAGATACGTACGAAGCTTTCGGAAAACTGAACGGGTCGGGAAGCAGTAATATTTGACAGCACATGCCAACGTTGTAGAGTCGATGAACTAGCGGCATACAGCCAGATTGTCCGCTTTCAGAAAATGCGTGTGTCCGCGAAGTGCCTGGGATTCAATTCCCAAGTCAAACCATAAAATTGTTATCCGTTTCGCCTCTGTTGGGCAGTCAGTATCGTTTGTTGTGATCAGGGCTATAAACCGGGCGTATCGAAACGCATTGACCTGGCGCATTTGACCTTAGTAGGGTGAAAGCGTCTGGAATCCAAAACAACAATATTGACTGCAAATTACGCCTAAGCCTATGTACCTAATCCTTTCTGTAGCCGGTCTCGCTATTCAACGACAGCCTATTAGGAAATATAGTGAGATGCCTCTATGCAGCGTAATCCTACCACACAATCTGAGGAGAGAGAGAGAATTTATTTGTCATTAATAAGCAGAGAATCTCGCAATACACAGACTTATAGGCTACATTAGAACGATTGGTAGTGTCTGGGTGATCGGTATGGCGTAGAATCTTGTATTAGCCTAGTATTGGAGTCGATATTTCAGGTAAATAGGTCTACACAAACTTGTGGGCTAAATCAGAAACAAAACAAGTTTGGTCCGCCGTTTATTTAGACCCGTCTGACTTCGATGGTCTAACGACTCCTTCGACGCCTCCGCTACTATGCTGATCACTCGATTTATACGCATACGGATACAGTGTGCTGAATACACGTATATTGTATAGTATTAATGCGTATATATATGCAGCAGAACGTGATATCAAAATCAATCGTCCTAATGTTCAGATAGAAGACTTTTAAGTTTAACTATAGCTTACAAACGCTGTTTGCTGTTCCGGCCATTACCCGACCATGAACAACCGCCCAACGCAATCCTTGCTCCGTGCGAAACAGACTTTGTAGCTCGTGCAATACATGCCCTGTAGAATATGCATAGCCGCGAACCGCAACACATTTATGCAAATAAACAAACGAGCTTCGGGCGGTATGGACCTCTCCTCTAAAGTAAAAATAAAAAAAATACAGACATCGAGTTAAGCTTGGAGTCCAAGTTTCAGAAGCTTATATAGCTGTTTAACGACATTATTCCGACGGTTCGAATTCCGAATCAGCCGAAGGCGAATCTGAATCAAAGCTTGCTGTGTATTCGTTTTCTATCGGTGGTAAGTCGTATACTGGGCTGTCAGGCTGCGTAGACTCTGTTGATAGTCTTCGGGTTAGGCCGCCGTCAATGTATCCAGATTCTGTAGACTTTTGGTTGGCTGTAGCAGCGTTATGAGGTAACTCTGCCTTCGTAGATCTGTACATTATGGAAGAAGGTTAGGGGAAATACTGTGGGTATTATTTTTGAATTCACGGCATTTCACCCTACTAAGGTAATGTGCGCCAGGCTAATGCTTACTGCGCGTGTCAATACTTTCAGTTTACAGCCCGGATCACTACACTATTACCACGAAAACCTTCCGCAATCATCCAAGCATAGAGGGAACGGATATCAATTTTAAAGTCTGTGGTTTGACTCCGTCGCGAATCGAACCCGGAACTTCCCGATCACAAGGAGGACAGTCTAAACCACTCAGGCCAACTGAATGGTCCAATAAACTATGCTGCCTTACCTTCTCCATACCAGATACACAGCAGTAAGTATCATCATTAGTAAGAGTAATCCGCATAATACACTCAACGCGATGATAGCAATCTGTGGTTCTTGTACGTTCTCTGCGATGAAAATTGTTGAAAATTTCTCAAAGACTTCAGCTTTGACTTTAACTTGAGTGATTTAAAAAGCTTTGCATAGTTCGCAGAATGTATTTTCGCGCGCTAATTGCCAATGTAGACGACGGGACGGAAGACTTAAATATTGTGAACAAATTCGTAGTGGATACCGTCAGTAAATGCATGCCCCCTCTCTCTCCCCCGTCTCTCAATCTCTCTCTTTCGCTCCTTTTCTCTCTCTCTCTCTCTCTCTCTCTCTCTCGCTATCTCGCTCTCTCTCTCTCTCGCCTCGCTCTCTCGTCTTCTCGCTCTGTAGCTCTCTCCTTCTCTCGCTATCTCGCTATCTCTGTCTGGGCCGTCATGAGTCCGTATGTTCAGAGTAATTAGAATTCTCGATCGTAACTGACAAACCTGACGGATTCCTGGTGCTGGTTGTCACATCAGGATATCTCGAAGGTGAGGGCATTGAAGTTCTTGTAGCCTGCGGGTCAGTGTGGCCTGTCGTATAAAATTATAGTGATATATTTCACTTACAAAATACTTTTAACTACGCAGGCCGCCCGTAGGTCAATTATGCTGCGGGGGTCAATAACTCTGATAACACCAATTACGGCGCGGGTGGATTGATTATAGTTACCAACTGATTGAGTTACCAAAAAGACTGGAGAGCGCGCGCGCGCCAGAGAGAGAGAGAGAGCGAAGGAGCGAAAGAGAGAGAGATTGAGAAATGGGGCGGGAGAGAGGGGGCATTGCATTTACGAGAGAGAGCGAGAGAGTATACATCTTGTCGATGATGATTACGAATTGCGGTAACTCGGTCAGCGATTGCTGTTCCGCGTTTTCCTGATTGCTTTTCGTTATCACCTAAACAGCTTTTGGAATTTGGAATTCGTCGCATATGTGCGTGCGTGTCGCTTGTGGACTACTCTGTCTAGACAGCGAGATCTTAAGTTCAATTGGCAGGCTTACACCGTAGCGTACTGTATATAAAGGCCATGGGACCACTCAAAATATCGGCTAGACGCCAAATATTGGTATTTCAGTATCGGCGAAAGATATAGATATCGGTCAGGTCGAGAGTTCGCTATCCACCAGGACGCTCACTCGACGTCTATGGCCAACAGGGCTGGGAAATCTTTAAATAGAAGAGCTTTGCCCAGTCAAGGTGGTTGTATTTGTAATAGACCCCGCCCACTCTACAAAAGCCCCGCCTACCTGTATATGTGCACTTTGTAAATTGGATCATGATTCTGAAGCCGATGACGCTTTGATTTCCGAGAGTCCTGCCATCTGATTGGTATGTGATGTGAAGCGTATCGTTTTTGACGTTAGTAGAACAGAGTGATTCGAATATCAATTGCTTTTCTGTGCCCACTATCGGTGGTAAACAGTCCAGTTTATCTGAAATTGCAGTTGAAAATACATGATATTGGTCGTAGCTCAGAAGTTCAGGACGTTGCAGCTGATCAATAAATAATTATCTTGGCGATTTATGGTATCTTCTCCTGGGGGAGTGCGGAGAGATGTAATAGGGAAGTATTGACACGTGTTCCGAAACCAATCAGGCGTACATGACCTTAGTAGGGTGGGAATACCATCAATAAAAATGCATATGTCATACACTAGTCTGAGATGAAGTAGGTTTCAATTCTGAGTAAATATAGGAAGGTGTATCGTAAAGACATGGGCAAAACAGTAGAACAATCGTAGCGTAACGCTTCGTTATCATAGCTGCGGGCCACCGGAGTCTACTTGAACGCTGCTCCCATTGGTTAAACGCTAGTACGTGTATCGAAGTCGCTGCGAAGTTTCATCTCGGGGTCCATCAGCCTTTTCTTTATCACGAAGTGCCAATGCGTGTAGATGCAAATATATTTATCGTACCTCCATTGAGAGCGACTTGGTACGATCCAGAACAGTACTTCCTCCCGTACGGATCTTGAAAATGAAGACTTTTCTCAAGAAGGCTAACTTTTACTCTGTGTTCTGTGATATTAACCGCCCATTCACAATCAGCTGCTTTACTGGACTCATTCGGATAGTGCGGCGATGAAATGTTAACCGTTGAAAAATTTGGTGTGATGTTCATCAGAGTACCATTGCATTGAGCGTTAGTTTGCGTGATAAGCTCTGAAATGGCAAAAGACCGCCAATACAATTACTCAAATTAGACCATAACGATTGTGGAGATGATGGCAGATGATCAAGATAGTATAGTAAGCCTAATAGGTAGAATTAATCGCCACAGATTTAACGTACAACCTAGTTTACTGGACTATAATTCCCAGGCTTTCCCAGCTCCTCTCCTTCATCAGGTGAAAATAGATGGCTTGTGATAGAGGCGTATCCTCTTAATCCTGGCAATTATGCGCTCTAGGTCTACCAGTTTGTACTCACTTGATAAGACTATCAGAGTCCACACAACAGTTTGTGTCATATTTTCCGACTTTAACGCAATCAGATAATTCCCGTAGACTGTGAAATTAAAGACACTTTCGCTTTTAACTCCTTCCTAAATCTTCCAAGACCAATTCTAGAGGGAAGAAATCCTTCTTGTGGCCGTCTTGCAGAGTTGAGTTAGGACTTATTCCTGTTATGCACTAGACTCTTGGTGCATCATACTTAACTGCGACGCTATACTTTAGTTTCTATCTAAAATATTTAACCATGATCATATATTGTGGTTTAGTAGCATACGCCAATTGTATGCGGTCCTTATAAACATAGGTTTCCATATAGGCAAGGTATCATTTCTGTGCAAGGCCGTAACGACGCAAACACTCTATAGACCGTGCTTTGTTTAGGGCGTTAGGCTATGACTTCTATAGGCCCGATGCATAGACAAGCGACGAATATACAATCAAGCGATCCTCCGCCATCGGCTGAAGCCCAAATTCTTACCTAATATCCCTGGTGCCAATAACTAATGATGTAATCAATCCTTGCTGTATCTGCCTTGTATAAATTTGATATATACTAAGCTCTATAGAGTTTATCTCTTGATTATTATCTTTATAGGCCTATATGTTGTCTAAAATCTCGATTCTCACGCGATGGTCTTTGTTGCTAAGGATAGAAATCGCATGGCCAGTAATTTTATATTCATCCATCACAGTTACGGTATTTATATATTTCACAACGCTGACGTTTACGATGCAAGATTTCCTGGTTTGATCCTGCTTTAAATGTATTTTTGGTCAAGGCGATTGTTGTCAGAGTAAGCCACGTCGGCAAATTGTAGCTTAATATTTGTGAATTAATATCCAAACAGCTTGAGATGGGTCATTCTGTATGGTCGAATGAGTAAAATAGCCTTCGATTGTATTACGAGTTACGTTATTACCGAGTCTTGATTTCCGATAGTGTAAGCCTGTGTAGTGCGGTACGGCGAGATGAAACAACAAACCACGAATATTAGCGAATGTTTCACGGGTAGGCTACCTCCTAATCTATAAATATGATGCCAAGTAAGTGTAGCGGACGACGTTCCGATTGAAAAATTCACATTTTTATTTATGAATAGCAAGTATTGACCTACTGTAGCGTAGAAGTGAGTCCCGAAAAAAATTAGGAGGGTGTTGTAGGGGTTTAGTAAAATGTAGTCCTGACGCGGAGGCGTGTGTCCCCCTAATTATTGGCCTCAAATCAGTAGAATTATGTAGTGGGGTAAGCAATAGACTTATTCAGTAGGATTAGGCCTACGAGATTTTCTCAAGGAGCGGCCAGTCCATAAATATCTGTGGTAAGGTTCATCGGTCCGTGACGATCACCAAAGCATGACAGGTTTCTTGGCAACGCCTGAACAACCGAGTCGTCGTCGTTGCGCCCGTGCGCTTTGAGAGGTTTTATAGATCATGGATATAATCGAAGAAGAAGCTAATAGAGAGGAGGAGGAAGAGGAGCAGGAGGAGGAAAGTGAACCTGTTGTGCCAGATATAACGATTGAAGAGGATGACGTAGAGACCAAGATTGGTGAATTAAAACAGCAATTGGACGCTACACAAATTATTGTTCCACAAAATGAGTGAGTGCTTCACACTTGTTGTTTAGCTCGGTTGGGTCATTTTATCCAGACTTAGATTCGGATAATATGACATTTATGTTCTCCCGTTTGGTTTAGCATAGTTCGAAAGGCCTAAGGGCAGCTTAGTAGGATACTCTGACATGTGTACTGTCAGCATTGACCTGGCGTACATGCCATGAATCCAAATAATATTAACTACCAAAATATGTTCATATCCCAATACTCTTTTTCCAGTGTCCTTATTCGTGCAGAAGAGTTGGATACTTCAGAGTTTCCTGATTCATACAAAGAGAACACGCAGAAAGAAAACGCAGTTTTGGAAAATGCAGAAAATTATCGAAGGCAGTATGTTCATCTCTCCAATGATAGGAAACCATTGTTTCTCAACCCTCTCAATGAATGTGGGATAGAGGTAAGAAGACTATAGATCTCCTTCTACCTTCTTCTACCATCACCACCAGCGTTATCCTGCATTGCAGTCATATTCTGGAATATAGTAGATCTGGCACTGGTGGCGGATAGTTAATAGATATTGTACAGAAGGTTCACCACATATTTAATGTCCAGCCTTGGTTTATTGAGAATTATAATATTCACAAGCTTTTGGGCCTCATAATCTTATTCTAGAATTTTCGGTTATCGTTTTAGAAATTTGTCTGTACTACAATCCGTCCTACTTTGTTAAAATTTAAAGAACTCTACCATTGGCAAGGATGCGCCGAATTTGTTTCCGATTACATCACAATGACACCATTGGATCCTCCGACAGACTTGCCAAAAGTGTTATATTCGCCGACCACGATTTTGAAAAGGCAAAAAGGTAATGGGGGGGAGCCCAGTACTTCCTCGAAAGAGTAACTTACCCTACTCTAAATATGATTTAGATGGTATTCATTTTGCTGTACCTATATTTACACATGCTCACTACACACACCTATCATGCAGCAGACTGCATAAGGAGATGCTGAATTAGCCGACTGGGTGTCGAAGTCAAGCGGCGCCTCTCCACACTATCTTCAATGCACTTGCCGTCAATTATTGAGACCGATACTCATAATTTTTCGATGCTATCGGTATCGGTTGTCAGTTCGGCAAAGAGTCCAATCTCTAATTTTTACATGTTATTGACACTCTAATACCAGCAAAGATTTATCTGCAATCCATCTTATGTTACAGGCAACTGTTTTGACTTCAGTAATGTGTTATGTTCGCTACTACTTGGAGCAGGATATGATGCGTACGTCGTCAGCGGATACTCAATAAAGGAAGTTTGCCTCTATGACGAATCGAAAGAAATTTGTCCACTGCTAAAACCGAAAGAAGAGGTAATTATGCTCTTTCTGAATACTCTAAACTCAGTTTATATTAAATCTTGCTATATTGCAGTCACCACAAACATTATATATAACTGTTATGACAATAACCCTAGCAGGCTTGATGGTACTACTCGTGAAATCAGAATATCATATGTTCCTAGTAAACTAAGTTTAATAAGTCTGACTATATTGCAGTCACCATAAACATTATAACTGCGAAGACAATAACACTATCTGGATTCTAGCTATGTATACTGGTAGATCGTCGGTCGTTTCTTTTCTTTCTTTGGACATTTACTAACGTTTATCGTGACTGTGATATACCGTCACGGTTGAGTGATGAAGCCCCATTTTTTCTAAAATTGGCCTAAACACTAGTTTGAATATAATTCAAAAGCTTTCAGAGCTCTGGTCATTCATTAGGGGAGAGAAATCTCGTGGATGTCATAATTGTTTAGATTAAGCCAGAGCCTGTGAAGACGGAGCCTAGAAAATATGCAGTTCGACCACCTCGTGATCTTCGCAGTAAGTTCATTATCAAAATGGAAGAACGTAGGAAGAAAGAGGAAGAAGAGGAGAGAGAAAAATTGAAAAAAGAGGAAGAAGAGAGAATACGAGTAAGCTCAAATATAATTTTGTGCTCACATGGAACTATGTGTTTGAATATTATTTTTTGGGAAAATTTGGGGAGTGGGGAATTTAAGGTTATCTTATGCACTGCGCTCACTGGGAACCATCTACCTGCATGGAACGACATGCTCGCGGGAACACTGCTCATATGGAACCACTGCTTACATGGAACCGCATGCTTACAGGAAACACTGTGCCCACGGGGAACCACAGGTTCATTGGGAACACTGCACTGGGCCCATGGGGAACACTGTGCTCACGGAGAACCACATGCTTACGTAGAATCACCTGCTCACGGGGAACACTGACCACGTGGAATAACGTGTTCATGGGGAACACTGCTCATGGGGAACCTCGGGGTGACAGCAACCCACCTCTTCATGGGGACACTGCCCACAGGGAACCACGTGCTCGTGGGGAACACTGCCCTCGGGGATCACTGTGATCACGGGGAACACTGCCCATGTGTTCATGGGGAACACTGCTCGCAGGAAACCACGTGCTCACGGAGAACCATGTGGTCATGGGGAACACTGCCCATATGGAACCATGTGTTCATGGGGAACACTGTGCTACTTGCCACATACTGTAGTTCATTCAATAACTCATTGCATGCACGTCAAACTTACTCTCATATGATATGCATATGCGCCAGTAGTCTATGTAGGCCTATCCCTAAATATCATGTGACAAGACCTTTCCTTTCTTGATCTGCGACAGATAGCTGAAAAACCACCTACAGACGATCTTTACGGCTCTCGAATTCACTCGTGGGTACTAGTTCGTGCAGGGAAGAGAGAAGTTCCGGAAGACTTCTTCATTGAACCGTTTTCAGGTAACTTCCAGCAAATTCTCTACGTCTACAGAATACAGAATTCTGTTCAGTATTAGGCAAATCATAATTGTGGCAGAAGGAATATGCTAGGAAAGTAGGCCTACCCATTAAGGGTTAGCAACCTTTTGTGACAGGCAGATCGGTCTTGAATTTAACCTATGGGCGTCCGTGCATACCCTCCATATGCTTGCACATCATTATTACCGTTAATGGTGACTGCAATGTCCTATTTGTCGAAAGTCGGATTCTGTTCATCGACACTCGCTCGGTGACATTTCAGGATCGCACGTTAATATAATGAAGGCGCCTATCTATCTTCTGGTTATATGTACATCTTGATAAACACAAATATGCCTGATTTCTAACATGGGGTTCAAATGGAGAAACCCGTGGACCGGTAACGAAGTCCTCACGGACCAGTACCGGGCCGTGGACCCAACGATCTAAAGCATGTTGACAGGTAGACACGGAGAGCGTCGATTTATTAGAGATTAATAACTTCTTTCAATCCACACTTGCACCATATTAGCAATGACGGCTCATTACTGTAGCTTCATCACTAGGGGACACTAAGTGCTCATCCAAGCATTGACATTATGATGTAACACCGGGTCCTTTGTTTTTGCATACTATGCAGTAATGAAATGTCGCTAACGATCCCCTGAACATGTAGAATGGGCAAAGACGCAGTAGTGAAGTGTTTATTGCCTATAGCTGTTCTGTTTATTACTTCGTTGAAACACAATAACACATTTTATTACGCCTACAAGTAACAAGGTACGTTATTCCTAAAAAGCTGTCCTTGAGTCGACATCAAAACAAGAAAAAGCGCGAGTCCTCGTGGTCATCGCTTGGCTGTACTCGTTCTGGAGTCGATCCGGATATGGCTCATGACTCCATAACACCCTGAACATGTAGAATGGGCAAAGACGCAGTAGTTAAGTGGCTAGTACTTACTGTTTTAGGTGATTCCTATCATCAGAGGTCTCCGAAGTTTCTTGGCATTGAGTCTGTTTGGAACCATTGGAACTACTGGTCAAACATGCAAAATTGCTGCAATGGATGTAAGGTATGTCTATCACTTATTTGGTATTATTAATTCCTTCTTAATGCAACCAAATAGTCTTGCTGGCTGGGTCTCTGCTTGGGGGTCAGTTGTGCTAAAATAATTATCTGGGCTTTAAATCGGAAGTATAGAGACATATACTAAGCATTATTCTGGCAAACATTACCTTAGTAGGGTGAAAGTGTCATATTTTCAAAACAACAATGTCGATATCACGAACAATACAAGCATTGACATGAACTACGTAATCAAAACCGTGTTAAATTTAACAATTCACAAACTGTGTGTTGGGAGTTCATGTACCGTGAGCATTGGCCTGGCATACATGACCTTCGTAGAGTGAAAACGCCACATAGTCACAACATCAACAACATATAAGCTGGCGTACATGAGGTATGTAATCGCAACTTTGCACCTACTAACTACACAGGATCTCTCCTTTGATCTTTCAAACACTCTGTGTTGGGAGTTCATGCTGATTGGAAGTAGAGAGCCGAGTCTTCAAATCCCTGAGATCGAAGATATGGATGATTTCGACGACGATGATGATGAGAAGAAGGATGAAGAGAAACATCTTGACATGCCAGCGTCGTGGGTGAAACCGATCGAGATTTCAGAGAAAGATTATGAATCGAGGTGTGTTGCTGTTTCAGATAATGACAAGGATTCTTAGTCTTTCGTTTGGGAATATTTTCTCCGACTAGACGTCAAGAACTTTATTTGATTAAACTGTCTTCAGGTGCCCACTTGGAAAGAAAACAATACTCTACAAGAAAGCCAAGCTTGAAAAATACGCTCCGTACCTTCTGAAAGAAGGTCTTGTTCAGAGATTGACTGTTTACAATGACAATGAAAGTAAGAACGTAGAACTTCTTCTTTCGTAGTGCATTCTTCGGACTAGTAATAGATAGAATAAATCACTGCAGATTTAACGTAAAGTCCAGTTTATTGGAATATAATTCACAATCTTTCGGAGCTCAGATCAGGTGATGAAGGAGCGAGAATAATAGGAAATAGGACTAGACGTCAGGGCAGCCACTACTTGGTGCCCTCACCCAGTTTCTTCAGACCAGTCACTCCATCGAAGGCAATAATTTTATCATTTCCAGTGAACGACCTGCAAAGGATTGAAGAATGTTTTTCTGAACGAGAAGACAAGTTGAAAAAAAGGAAGGAAGAGAACGGCGTTATCACCGAAGATTTTCGCGAAGGTCGTCAGAGGTCGCTACGTCAACATATATACAAAGCGAAAACTCCGAATCCCGAATCGGAGAGAGAGATGACTTTCTACCATAAAGCGAGGTTAGTGGAAAACTATTTTGTTTGTTGCCATTGCATTTGTGAGTTTGCCAAATGATCGCAGAGAAGCTCCATCAGATTAAGAATTATTACCCTACTTAAGTATTGTAAAGAAGATCACCACAGATTTAAAGTCCAGCCTTAGTTTATTGAGACGTCATAATATCTATGATTCTGTTTCTAATTCAAATTTTGTTGTTACGAATTACGATTCATTCCATCTTCACCTGATTATGGAGCAGAGCTCCGAAAGCTTGGGAATGTGCAAATTCTCAATAAACTTAAGGCTGGACGTTAAATCTGTGGTGATCTTCTTTACAATATTTAGGTTGGGTAATAATTCTCAATAAGTCAAGGTCCAGCCTTAGTTTATTGAGAATGACTGTGCTAATTCTCAATAAACTTAAGGCTGGACTTGGTGATCGTCCGCCATCAGCTCCACTACACCACACTTCAGTATGAATATAGGTGAAGATGGAATATAGTGGAGCTGGTGGTGAACGATCAATAGATATCGTAAGAAGATCCACCACAGATTTAACACCCAGCCTTGATTAATTGAGAAATATTATTACTTTCACAAGCTTTCAGAATTCAGCTCCTCGCCTGAAATCTGAAATTTAAAAATCTTCTTTACAAAATTCCAGGCATTAAGCAAGGACTGATTTTAAGCAGTGATTAATCAACTGCTCAAATTTAATCGATGCGTTGCTCGGATTTATTTACAGATTAAGTCCATCGACTAACAATAATCACATATTAGGTCTTTTGATTAACTTTAATCTCTGATTAAGTCAATTGACTAACATTAATGAGGAATTAATTCCATTGATTAACTTAAATCTGTGAAATCTGGTGAATCTTCTTTATGATATCTATTTACCCGCGACATCGGCTCCACTATATTCTTCAATGAAGCCACGAGTTTGCCATTTCAGAGTGGACGGCCTGTCTAAAAGAGAAGAAAGTCCGACAGAAATGAAAGAAAATTTTGAAAATCGCGAGGATTTCCTTTACTTTCGTCATATTATCTTTGGAAAACGAGTTAAGAAACTTGCACCAGCTCAATCGGAAGGAACTCCACGACCGATTCTCGTGAGTTTTTAATATAAGACCGCCATATTCCTGGAATTTCCCTAGAATTTTTCCTGGAATTTCCCCTTGAATTACAACTGGAATTTCCCTAGAATTACCCATCGTCTGGTCTATATCACCCACTTGCGTTGCAATGCTTAATTCAAATTTTACATATCAGCGAATATCAGAATATTTTCATCGCAACGAAGCGATCGACGCAAACACTGACGTCGCCGAAAGAATTTTCATCGTAGCTGAAGACAAAATCCAGCTTACCTACCATCGGAAACATCAGAACGTCACCGCGTCTACGAGAGAATTTTTCAAACCACCCAACGCAGAAGAGAAAGTGGGGAATTTACAATGGACGCCAGACATGTCTGTCACTTTCCAGGTAAGCCTCCCAGAGATGAGAAGATAAAAAAGAGCTGAGATGACCTTTTTGTGCAATGTTTCCAAGTCTTTTATTAACTGAAAGGCGACTATAGCAATAGAACGGCAACAGACAAGAAAGCAAAACCAAGCGTTAAGTGAAAACGACTACGCTCACGTATCGAAAAAAAGCAGTAATAATCAGTATCATGAGACTGGGAGCGACATAATTAGAACTTCGTCTGTATCACCACAATAGCCATCTTGCACCAGAAAGAAACTAAAATGAATGCACTGGGAACCCCTAACATTAAAAGTCTTATCTAAGTTTCTTCTTCTCTTGTATGACTTTTTTTCTTCGGACTAGACGTCAGGGCAGCCACTGTTTTGTGGCCTCATCCAGGTTATTCAGACAAGTCGGGTGGTTTCTATATCTTGTTCTAATGAGTGTGTTAATCTATAACTATACAGCAATTAACACTGGCAATGGCACTAGAGACACAATCAAAAATTCCTATTTTCACCAGGTTGACGCCCATGACCCGCCCGCAAAACATCTGGCTGTTTACGATCTTCTAGTGGACTTGATTCAAATCGAACAGAAATGTATTCAAGTAAGTATTTTTATTGTATTGGGGGTATTGGTGGCCGTACTCGGCCTATCTCCTTCTTACTTTTCTGTTTGTCTTTGGCTGAAATGTGTGAGCCGCTCGGCTGGTGAATAAATATACAATACAACTTGAAGTCTTGCTCACACTGAGCGTAAATCCTGGTCTGCATATTGCTTGGAACGAGAGTGCAAAATTTGATGTGGAAGTCAGTTTAAGGGGTACAAATAGCCCCATTTGGCTCATCTTTTTCTTCCCTTTTTTTAGTTTTTCTACTCATTTGCCGCTCTTTACACTGAAATATGTGAACCGAACGGCTGCTGCGTAAATACACACTACAGTAGAGTGTGATCCAGAAGTATTTACGCGCGTAGGGTTATTCCACCTCGACATCAAAACTTTTACGCTTATCGAGCGATCGGCACATGCGTAAAAGGAAGTTAAGAGGTTAATGCAACAAAACTACGTGAGACAATGAGTTTCAAGTCACGCGATAGCGAAACAGCTACGGTACAATCGTATCTAGGATAATTGCGCTCTGACGCGTAATCGGCGGACGAGAGACGCCGAACGCAACAAGTGCCGAAAGAACGATGATTTGCGCTCAGTTGATTGATTGAATGTGTTTTGTAGTCGGTGAGAGCGTCAGAGGAAGAAGTCCGAGAGATTTTGATGGATCGACAACGAGAAGAATTAACGCACGAATTGTCAATTTCTGTCTACGATACCGATAGAAATGAGAAAGCAAAGAAAAAGAAAAAAGAGCTGGTTTGTTTTCTCTCCTTTTCTCAACGATTGCTGTCGTGTGTGGCCTTCATATCAGCCGTTCGACCTCAAATCTCGATGGAATGTCTGGTAAAGTTCAAAGTCCCGACTAAGTCCACCCAGAACCTGCTCTCAGTGTTCTCCAGTAGTGATTGACATTTCGTATTGAATATTTCGAATCCAACTGAGATGTATAGCACCACCTAGTGTTTGGAAAGTTTTTATTGTCAGTTTAAGCTCATTTTTAGTCTCCATTTTTGAAGATGACGTCATTTATAATCTGATATTTTTCCTCAGGAAATTCAAGCACAAGAAGAGAAACTTCGCCGGCAAGAAATGGAGATGGATTACTTAGCTCCGTTCTTGGCACAGATCGGAAATCCGGAGAAGATTTCCCCGCAACAAGCTATCAGACTGAAGGAAGACTGTATGGCAGATCTAAAACAGAGATTAATTGATAAGGCGAACTTGATTCAGCTTCGATTTGAGAAGGTATGGAGTTCAATTTTGGCTCAGTGACCATGAAACCGGTCGCGCATTTGAGCACCCTGCCAGGTGACCCCAGAGATTCTTTCCTTAAGGTACCAATAGCTTCCTTATTATTCGAAGGCCTGTGCATTAGGGAGAGTACGCTTGCTTGAGGAGGTATAGATCTCATTTTTGACTCAGTTGTATGGGTTGCAGGTTATAAAACTGGTCATGCATTCGAGTCTCAACCAGTTTATACCGGACTGGTCACGTTATGAATGGTATCAATAGCTTCCTTGTGATATATATTCTGTATCTCCTGTTACTAGTGACGACCAAGCGTACTTGGGCTATTCGTTTTTCACTTTTTAAATCTCTCTCTCTCTCTCTCCCTCCCAACGACCTGCATCTTAAATCAGGGTGATGCATTGGCCAATTCATAAATGTTCATGATCTTTGCTATATTCAACAGGAGACATCTGAGCTGCATCGTAGACAACAAGACTATCAGCAGAAACAAGTTTCCTTGACTAAGGAAGATGAAGAAGAATATTTCAACTACTGCTCTGAGGCTATGTTCAGAATCCATATCTTAGAGTTAAGATTGAACAGGTGAGGTGCCTCTAGGCTCTGCCACAGATGAAATTCCCTACCCATGACTGCTCATAAGCCTACGTAACCGCAAAAACTCGCTGTCTTCACGTGAATTTATCCAATCGTTAGTGGGCGCTCGTCATCCAAATTTCTCGTATTTGAAATCTATCTTTATTGCAGGCATAAACAATTGGCGCCGACCAAGTACATGGCACTTGAGCAGAAATTGAGACAAGACCCGAGGCTGATTGTTTAAATAAATATGCTTTTTATGAAATATTTATATCATATTTTCAATAAATGAGATTTATGATAACATATAATCAATGCAGGAGTATTTTCCGTGGCTGGCATGACGCGGGCGTTGGCATAGAGGGTCCTGCTTATTGAGGTGGTCGGTACAGGTATTTTCGGGACTGAGATTAAGCGATAGGATGGTTGATATGATACGACATTCGGGTGACCGAAAATTGAAACGGAATGAAATCTGTAATTTGTAATTCAAGCGAAACGAAAATTCTTGTTTTCTTGTCGTCACGGTAAACTTGTGTATTTAACTGCTCCACTTTTAACGCTGTAGAAGTATGACACGGCTGTAAAATGCATGGCTGGTGATTTTTAATCATGAACACCCGCAGGTTGAATCTAGTTCATCATTCTAAATACGCAAACACCGCGCCCAGCAACCAACAACCCGGTTAACCAGTCAGGCGTAAATCACGCCATTAACGTAAGTCCAAAGGTTATCTAACAAACAATGTTCACCATTACATCAATATGTCATTTGCGTATTTTGACCAGACAGACGCAAAGCGTATTTTTTTCCAGGCTATATATATCTATATGGTACTTAGTATTAGGTAATATCATTTATGAACAGCTAGACCGATGAAACATTGTTCAAAGCTGTGAAATATAAGGAAATAAAAACGCTTCTGAAAATTAAAACAGTATCGACGGCATCACGTATTTTTTCCGTGTGGATTAAAAGATATTTTGTCCTGCTGTTCTTGTTTATTACGTTCAGTCGGATTTATTCCGTCGGCCGGGCGGTTGTCTCCTTGATGTCTGTAGCTCATATGGCTGCGGTTTCAGGTTTTTGACGCTGTTGTTTGCCCCGCCGTTGGGTTGGGTTCGATTTTAAGGACAGCCATGAAAGATTGAGTGAACTAAAGCGGTGGTACTGTGTACGTCTGCGTGGCAACGCGCTTTAGATGCGGGTGCATTTTCAATCGCAAAAATGGTGATTTGGGCGTATTCAAATACATAATACAAGCAGCAATTGGTATCGAAACGCTTCATGCGCCGCGTGGGATAGAAGCCGAATTAACATCCCCTGAATTTAAAACTGGTGATGACGTTCACCGGAGGCATTATTTTGTAATTACGTATATTACCATCCATTGCAGATATAGTAAACAATTTACCTTGCAAAATGAAGTTGCTGGTGTTTCTTTCTGTGATTGTTTATGTATCGGCACTTCATGTCAATTTAAAAAAATGTGGAGAGCGTAAGTACCTTGAGCAATTATATGACTTAAAAAGTGGTACTTGCTGCGTTAATGTAGTCCGAGGAGGGGGGAGGGCCTGAAAAACTACGTTACATTTATTGAATAAGCGAAACACAATTATAGCAACGAAATTCATGCTACCCGGCATATGCCCAACACTAGCATGATGTACATTAGTAATCTGAGAAGAAGTCACTAGGCTATTGAAGTCAACTGCCACCCCTCCACATTCTTCTTGATGCGTTGGCCATCTAGTGAGGAAGTTACCCATATTATTTCTCAACATCTTCGGGATGCTGTAGTCGTTTTTGGACCAGAGACTTACCGTCTTGTGGCCGACGACCTATCCCATTACACAACAGAGCCTGTATGTCTACTTGGCCTAGATGTATGCATTTCGGTAATTATAATTTTATATCATGAACATTTCAATTGCTTTCAGAGACTTCATCAACCTTGATATACGTTGACGTGGACCCATGTACTGCACAACCGTGCACTCTGCAACACGGAAAGAATTATACCATAACAGTAGATTTCAAAGCAGGTATGTATTGTGGCTTTGGAATCACAAATGATGAGATTTGCCTTTAAAGCCGGATGTTCAATCTGTGATGAATTTTCTTTACAATATCTATTGATCGTCCTCCATCGGCTCCACTGTTTGCTATTAGTGGCGGTGAATGTTATAATTGAAAATATTATATAATAAATAATGTAATTACTGTATCATTATCTATATATATAATATATATTTCCATCTTCACCTGATAAAGGAGTGGAGCTTCGAAAGCTTGTGAATGTTCTAATTCTCGATAAACTAAGGCTGGACGTTAAATCTGTGGTTATCTTCTTTACAATATGTATATACAATATTATAATTATTAATATATCCATTTATAATTTGCAAATATTTCCTTATTTATGCAGCTCTTGATTTCAAAGACATTGGAGTGAAAATCTTCGGTGTTCTTGGCGGCATACCAATCGCATTCCCATTTGACCAACCTGATGCATGCAGCGATCCCAACTCTGGTGTGAAATGCCCAGTAGCCAAAGGTACTGAGGTTACGTACGTTGCTACGCTCCCTGTTAAAAGTATATACCCAGCGGTAAGCTTACTCTTTACACTATAAGTCAGCACCGTCAATCTCGAGAGATCATTAGTTGACTGTCAATTTATGTCTAGATTAAACTGCTCGTCAAGTGGGAACTGGTTAACAATGCTGACGGTTCCTTGATAGTCTGCGACGAAATTCCTGTCGCAGTTATCAGCAGTGACTACAAAGAAAAAGATGTAAGAAGACTTCACTTTGATGACTAAATGGACACTTAAATGATGAAATACCCTGTACGTTCCTCACCACTATTTACGACTGAAATTTCGATACCGATATTGTTATTTTTTCGTGCTTTTCTCATTTGATCAATTTTTGCAGTCGTTGACAAATTTTGTAAATTTGAAAAACATTTTGTTTAGGCAAAAAAATTATTTCTAAGCAAAGAGGTAGCGACTAGCAATCAAGTATTTTCTAGAGACAAGGCCCAGGTCCAAGGTCACACAAATTTGACTTATTGTGTAAATTCAAAAAGCAGCAGAGCTGTTTTGATTTTCCACAAACCAAATATGCGTGGCCTTTGACCTTAGGCCTTGTCTGTGCTGCATTTCATGCTATATTTCGACGATGTCTTACAGTGTGATTGCGGGTTACTTCTCAAAACGCTTTTCTGAAACCAACCTGTTCTTTAAATTCTATGCCAAACGTATTGATCAGAATCTGGTAAAAATGCGACCTCTGCGAGAATGCACAACTTGTCTAATATGCTTATTTACGTGTAATACCCGAGTCTTGTCACGCGCGCTGGCACGACTTTTCGCAATGGAATGCTTGCTCTAAGAACCGCAGGTTTTATGTCTGTTGGTGATGGCTCACGACGGCTGGCGAAGTATCACTAGCGGTCTTGTAAGTTTAACCCATGGCCACGAATAACCAAAATCTTAACGGTACCGCAGTCTCGTTTGGAACAGGTGGTTTGGGCTTTTACACGAATATAATAATGCAGTGCTTTTTCTCTATGCATGGAATGTTGCTTGTCGACCGTCTTCAATAAAACGGAGATTGTGACGCAATAGAAGGTACTGAAGTGTCGCCTGTGTAATGCAGGGAGAGGGTTGACGTTTACGGTCGGTGGGCGCGGGATAAAAACGAAAACGCGGGTTATGACACGCATAAAATTTATACCACGATCAAGGGATTACGCCGCTTTTTTGTACCCCACCCGTAGGGCCGTATTCATTATTGTCGCGCAACCGACTTCGCTGGTCTAACGTAGTTGCGTATCGATGCCTACGGGCAGACAATGCCACGAAAACAGCCTAAGTTCTTCTGCTGAGCCTTTGCAAAATATTTACGTATAGTGATGTCATTTCCTGTTGAAGAAAAATGCAGTTTCTACTTGAGTGGTGGGACTCGTGGCAGTGAGAGATTATCAATTCCTGTCTCTAAGAAATTATAGAGTTACTTTTCGGAGGAACATTTGGCGGTTGTCATTTAATTTAAACTATATAATCTTTCATGTTTGAAACATTATGGCACGCACGAAATCGAAATGCGCGGGAGGTTTCCACAGGGATCTTGACGTATTGCATGCTTTGATGTAGACACACGAGTAAAGGCTGCCACCTCTAGGATAGGATAGGAAATCTATATATAGTCTACGGCCTCGAGCATATTGCGTATTGCCATGTAGGCCTACCACCTCTGCAGAACAAAGGAAATTTATAGGGTCTAGTGAAATCGTGGGGCACCCGCGTGCAGACAACAAATCAATTTGCTAAATCTTTCACATTTGAAGCATAGCATGCGCGGAAAGTAGCCTACCCACGATAGAGGAATCTAGAGCATGATGCGTATTGCCACGCAACACAGAGTGCCAACTCTGCCTAAGAAATTGAAATATTTTGAACGCCGATATCGCGGATATCATCATTCAGCACGATGCCAAGCCGAGGCCTATCTCGGCCAGCGCCATTGTATCCACTTCTAAAAGCAGTCATAGCAATAAGGGAAGGAGCGCGGATGGTTGTGATTGTGATACGGGCGTTACAGTTAAAGTTGGTCGTCTTTGTGTGTCTGCTGTCTACTCTTGCTGATTGTGACAGTCTGTGGGTGGTTATCTTGCTTGCAATGTTCGATTTGCGAACCCGCTGTTGTTCTGTCAACGCTCATGTTGTTTGCGATTAGTTGAACTGTACGTGGATTGTTTATTTGCTTCTCGTGAGTAAATGATTTCATGAACTGTTTTGCTGCAGCTGCTTAGAAGCTAAAGGTTGGAAAATTTTTTTATCGAAATCTCCATTTCGCTAGGCAACCATCTATAAAAGTCATTAAATCAGTTTATTATCATTTTAGCGGCAATTATATCGTAGGCTACCAGCCAGCTTGAATCATATTTGGAATAATAGTTCTTAGGAAATATGTGCCTTGGATTCATAGAGAGACACATCTCCTTGTTATCAGAGACTTCCTTCAGGCCTGTGAGCGCGAAATCGCAAAGCGAAGCAATTTCGAGTTAAAAAACAGGATGTATAGGAACTTTCCAGTAGGCCTACTCATCTTTCCCGTTAAAATACTAAAGGTTTCAACTGAGTGATGGCTGTTGCAAAGTGTCGGGTGATGGGGCGACTTCGATCAAATCAAATTATTTGAAAATCCCAGACCAACGCGCGCGGTCCTACAGAGTAGGAGTCTATTTAAATGTCTCTCGTTGGCGCAAAGTCTGTCGATATATCCCATTTCGTAAATCAAGATTTCAAGATTTATTACTCTTTCACATGTAAAGAAATGTGGCAGGCACAGAAACAGTGAGAGAAAAGTCGGTTACTCACGAAGGGAATCTAAAGCACGTTGACCATGTTGTGCGGTGCCACGGGTAGACCTATCGCTTAAATTCCGTATATCGCCTAAGCTTCTTCGCGCTTATATTCACGTTGCGTTGGCATCAAGCTCGGCTAACACACGTTTTTCTTTGGTAGGCGATCAAATTTCAGTCACCACTGCACGACCTGATGTCATATGATAGACGGTCCGCGTGAACTGGTGGCGAACACAACCTTACGTAGGCCTACAGTATATTCACGTAAACAATTTCGCCGAGTTCGTCTGCTGAAGAAAGAAAATCGAATGGAAATTTTTTGCTGTTGTAACAAAATGCCTGTCACTCACTAAGGGAGTCAAATCGGTTTAACGAAAATTTGAAATCCCGGCACTCATCAATATTCTATAGGTACAGAGGTGGATAAGGCTACTTACTAGCGCCCTGTAACGGTAGCGGTAAAATCTACACCTAGGCGGTGTCAATTAGCATAGATTAACATTACCACCTAGCGGAATCACAAAATTGTGCTCGGTTAGCTAACATGAATAAATACACAGGTTTTCGTCGTTAAAACTTTGAAGACTATAAAATTGAAGGGTGTTAATTAGCGATAGTAGGCAAAAACACATATCGCATTTCCAAGGGTTTTGTGAGTGATTTGACTTGTTACACGTTTCGCGTTTGCCCTCTACTCGTAGGCATATATCCAATGTTTTATTCATACCAGTGCAAGAAAGCGTGACCATGGAAAATATGGGTATAGATATAGGACTCTGGAATTATAACGAAAACTGAAATGAAGAACCCAAAGTTGTGAAAAGGTAGTCTGTTTATAAATCTCTATGGTTGCGACAACTCATGAACACTGTTGGCGGTAGAGTTCGGTTGAGATCCCATAACAGAGAAGTTGAGGTTTGCGTTGAAGGAAGTTAGACAAGGATATTTTCTACGCCACAGACTCGTCGTAAAATGCTGTTAAATATGCCGTGTATAGCGAAATTTTGATTTTTCGTCGGTTTCGTTATGACTGTACGTTCCTCCCTCGTTAGCTGTGCTACCATGTTGGTTAGTAACGCTGTAGACGTGCAAACTGAATCATGTCGTTAGGTCGAATATTTCGCAATAGAAGTCCAATAAGCGTGCGCTAAAGCTGCTCAAACGCGAATTTTCCGCACCAGCCAGCTGCTAATTTCGCATACAATGTATGTACCAGAAATATGCAATCTTTTTCCATCCATCCAGAGGCTGTCAGTACCAGAAGAATTGACCAATACTCTATGATATATTTTAGAGAATTGTAAGCCCATGTAAAAACTTTCGATTTAATTGCAATGGCGAGCAATAATATCAGTACAACCAAGAATCAATTCCAGCAGCTGGAGGAACTTTTCCCCAAAACACACCCAAGATTTCGCGTTATCAGTTATACATTGGACGAATTATGTGTGCAATTCATCAATCAAGCAGACGAAAAGGTCGTTTTACACTGTAACGCTTCAGAAGTATCAGAAACAGGATGTCCTATGTGGTATTCAGAAAGTGACAACAAATCTGTGTGCGATATTTTAGAGTCAGTTGCGGAATTTCCAGCCAGTAAAAACCACTGTGTTTTACGAACATTTGAGTTTTTAGCAAACGAACTATGTAGAAAATGCCAAGTTGAAATTCCACCTGAATTGGAATACGTGAAACAAATATGTGAAGTTGATGATGGTGACGTAGATTGTGAAGACTCAGAAGAGGAAGATTTTGATATTTCAGCGATCGGTATCGAAGACGATATTCAAGCAGAAGTAAAGAAAAAAGAAGAAGAGGACAAAGGCATATCGACGAATCATTTAGCGATTTTGCATCGAATCAAGCAAAGTGAACGTTCTTCATATGAAACGGGTGCCATATCTGGTTCAATATCGGCCTCCGATCGAATAATGAAAGACTTGAGAGCGATATATAAATCTGAAAGCTTCAAAAATGGACATTACACGATCGATATCGTAAACGATAATATTTACAATTGGAAGGTGGAAATATTACAAGTAGATCGCGATAGTCCGCTCTACGCTGATCTAAAAAAGTTTAAGACTAAAGGAAAAGGGAAAGCATCTATTGAACTTCAACTTCTCTTCAAAGATCGATTCCCGTTCGACCCACCGTTTGTTCGTGTCGTGAAACCGATACTGACCGGAGGTTTTGTTTTTGGTGGTGGTGCGATATGCATGGAACTGCTGACTAAGCAAGGTTGGAGTAGTGCGTATTCTGTCGAGTCATTGATTATGCAAATCATCGCGACATTATGTAGAGGAAAGACGAGAATACAATTTAATGCAAAGCCAGAATCGTTCTCGTATTCGTCTGCGATTGTCTCCTTTCAACGTCTTGTCGCTATTCATGAAAAAAGTGGTTGGAGAACACCTCCGAAAGCAGATGGTTGAATCAGACTTTTTAAGCATATGTAGCTATCATCAATAGAACAGTAGGGACACTGTTATTTATGTTTTCATCCTATTTTGTCTAGTTGAGTCGTAAAAATCGAACGTGAATGAAGGCTTCAAGACACATATTATGCAGAAGTTGGACTCCATCTCGGAAACCAGATCGGGAAAGATGACACTTCAGCGCAATCAAACTTTCATCTCGGGTTAACTACGAACATATGATTTTTGTGTGGCGCGTTGATATTGGCGTTACCTTACAGTTGTATCAGGCACAAGGTCACTTTTTACTTTGATGATAACTGTATCACGCGCTACAATCCTATTTACGCGTCATGCATTGACATTGGCATTTCCATAGAATTGTATTAGGCATAGTGATGGCAAAAATGTACCCTGTCTCAGGCTCACAGCAAAATTTTGCTTTCTAGATTTTCATACTTGCAGACTAGCCAATTTTGAAAATTGTTTTCTTGTGATGCATCGACAGGAGGTTATTCCTTTTGTTACGTGCGGCGGGGCGTGAAAAACTGACTGCGAAGCATTTAGCGGGATTGTACTATCCTTTCTGGCCCTGAAATACCCCATCACCTGGGCAAAAACTATTTTCCTGTATTTTGACGATAAAATTTGAGATGGGTCATGAAATTTTTCACTGAGTGAAGGTGATATAATGTAGTATATATACCTATACTGATTCTCACGTTATGGGCCTGTCTGAGCTTGTTTGTCTCTTGTCAGGCAATTGTAAATTTGTCTACTGTGGCTACGCTCTTGGTAAACTGAATGACGACACTTTTAGTGATATTTTTCAGAATTTCGTGAATTAGGCGACCTGATGACCCACCCCAACACCAGTAAGATAAAATTGTGAGGATTAACTGCATTTGAATATGAAATTACACAGAAGTTTTGACCCTGTCGGAATTTATGCATGGGCGATGACCTTGATCAGATTCCTGTTCTCAATAAACCAGGGCTGGACGTTAATGAGGTCTTGCATTCGTACAAAATCTTCATCAAACTTTAGCTCTGCACCGAGACCAGCGAAGCATGACCAAACCCCTTAGAGATTCAGTATTATAACGAGTTTAATCCTGATACTGTGGATTTTGGTTGGAGATGACTATTGCCAAGCAATAATATACTCTTTGTTACATTTAAGCGATCATCGTATTTTGACCAGACGTCTCCTTTAATAATATCCCCACCCATAATTCTCCGAAGAACTCTGGGCCTGGGACATTTTTTATTATTAAATGTATATATTGCTTTTGTACATAATTCTTCCGTGATTTCATTCCTCTTGGTATCTGTTACTTCATGTGCGGTCTTCTTGGCTGTTAAAATGGTTTTTATGCTTTGATACCATAGGCCTATTGATAGCAGCAGATGGCATATGATAGCTAATGATCTAGCACATTGAATTGAATTGAAATATTCGGGATCGATTCGATTTGCATAATAATAATCAATTAATTTCAATTTGCGACCAACACCGAGAATTGACTACAATTTCGAGTTTAAATCCTGACTGACGAGTGAAATCCTTTCACTAATGTGGTTCAGTGTCTGCAGTGGTGACCCAATTAGGGATGTGGGTTACTGTGATCGGAAGACTAAACCCCTGTAACTTAAAGTTGAGATCATAAACTAAACTCAGCCCGATAACGACTTGAGGTTGGATCTTAACCTAGCTGAGTCCTGATTGAAACAAACACTTCAGGGAAGATCATAAACTTAAGTTGACTTTACGATCTCCAAACTTAATGCTTGGCAAACGGGTTGAAGAGATTGCAGGGCACGTATCTGTTAAAGAATGAAAGTTCTGCCCATGCGCCCGATCACCGTCTGCATTTGTGTATATCCCTGTGGCAATCGTGATTTTTATAAATATTCCATACGTTTGTGCGGGCGAGTTATAGATAGAATAAGTCACCACAGATTAAAAGTCCAGTCTAGCTTATTGGAATGGAATTGGAATTGGAAGCTCCATCAGGTGAAGATGAAAGGAAGAGAAAAGTTTAATGTTTGAATTACAAAAACCCGTTATGTCTTACGTAATGTGATTCTTTTAACGGAAATTTTAAAATTCACTCTTCATTCCATCTTCACCTGATGAAGAAGCAGAGCTCCAAAACACTGAAAAACATTATGAATTTTATTCCAATAAACTGGGTTAGATGTTAAATCTTGGTGACTAATTCTGTCTATTACTATTTGTATCGTCCGGCATCGGCTCCACTATTTTTTGTGGTGAGTTCTGTGATTTCATTTTTTGTGCCATTTTTTTACTGCAATGATATTGAACAGTGATGAAGGTAAATCATTTCTTCCCTTTTGATTGCAGATTGTAGTTTATTTTAATAGTTGATAGAATGGATGGATGCACTAAACAGTGGATGATTAACTGCCTGAGATTTGCCGGGCCTGCTGGCCTAGCCTAGTGTGGTCAGGTTAGTGATCAAAGTCTACTCTGTTTTGAGATTAAGGTATGCAAATATGTGTAGCCTTCAGTAGCATAAAAGTGTCTTATGGGGGTCAGGATTGTGATCTATGCCTACCAGTAGGTCTACAGTCTTGGTATGATAACCAATTAGTAACAAATTCAGAAGTGTTTCAAACGAGTTCCATTCCATCATCAGGTGATAGTGATACTAGACGTTTTCATTTAACCCAAATATTTAACGATAGCGCATGATGGTACTTTAGTTTCTGTTTAAGCCCTTGAATTATGTTACATTTCTGGAATTTCTTCTTGCATTCTATCATGACTGACTACTTTGAAAAAGCATTACATCACTCTCACACCCGAAAATTTTCTTTCACTATTCTCGACAGTCTCGAATTGTTTTGAAAGTCATTCAGATAAAGAGAAATATCCTCAGAAGAGGAAGGCCTATGGCGTGGCTTATCTGAAACTCAGATTATTTGAACTAGTAGAGGCCTGATATTTAGTTGGCACTGATGTTGGTAGGGAGGGGAGGAAGGCTACTGTGTAGCCAATATGAATTTGTGATTTACCTGTAGACTGATAGTAGTAGTTTTGTATTTTAAAATATCCAATAAATTTCTAACACTTAGTTAAATCAAGTTGTGCAATGATGACTGTACTTTAGATAAGCTAACTGTATTAGGTAGCCTTGCCACCTTCTCGTTGAAGTTTAGACCTTATTAAGCTAATCTATGTCTAACCTATGAGTCTAATGCATACAAAAGGGTGAAATCTTTTTCTGAGGACGACTTTGCGATAGAAACGCGGTCATTCAATGAAATTGACATGACTGTGTGGCGGGCCGCCAATGAAATTGACATAATAAATGTGGCATTGTGCCATGCAGGGACATCGACAGTGCGTAACAATATTGGTTAGCTAGCTACCGTACTAATCATTTAATAGCAAGGTAATTTTTACGCAAAAGAGTTGAGCTGATGGTGGACGATGCTATTAGTAATAGAGATATTAAATCATTACAGATTTAACGTTCAGACAAGTTTATTGTATTATAATTGACAAGCTTTCATAGCGGACGATCCTAGGCCTAATAGTTACCAATAAGTCACTGCAATGAATATATACCAATAAACTATACTGGACATTAAATTTGTGTGTGATTCATATATGAACTACGGTATCTATTACTCTCAAATTTTTGAATATTTTGACAGTCTTATGAGTCTACGAAGGCATTGAGAAAGTTCTTTCAAAAGTGATGTCATAGTTATGCTATGTGTCAGTCGTCATGTGCGCACGTGTTCCTCTGATTCCTAACACCCTGGCTTTTTGCGGCCCTGAGGCAATTTTAACCACTGGTATTGCTTTTATGAATCAAATTACCCGGTGATTAGTTTTTGCCCATTATAGCGTCACAATCATTAAATTGTGTCTTCTCCACGGTGTAATTGTTTGTCGAAATTTGAAATTAAAAATTTTTCAACGCGCAACACCGAAAATTGCAGCTTGGTTCTGCGCGCCTGTCAAATAGAAGCCGAGAAGGTAGTGACACTGTTGTAGTAAATGCATTATTGTAAAGAAGATCACGACAGATTTAGCGTCCAGCCTTAGTTTATTGAGAATTAAAACATTTTTCTTTACAATATCTATTGATCGTCCGCCATCGGCTCCACTAACTCTTCAGTAAATGCATTGCAATAGAAAGAATATTTCACCGCAGATTTAACGTCCAGTCCAGGAAGTTTCCAATAAACATCTACTCCTATTTGAATGAATTTGAAATTTCATCTTGTGACATGTTTAAATTTGTATGTACTTGGCAGAGTGACCTTCTTATATCAATTATTCATCTCTACTCGGTCTTGCATATCTCATAATGCCCTCTGTCAAATGAATTTTGGATTTTGATGTAATTACCACTTGTACATAACACCTGTACGGTTACGTAAGCTCTTGAATGAGTGGAAGGGACTCTAGGGTAGACTTTTTGTCTGTATAGACGTATATATATTACCGGTAATATATTTTTGTTGTTGTTGGCACCATCGATCTCAAGAGATCATTATTGAATACGCCTAGAGTCCAGGGATATCTCGGTGTCCCTGCTAGAGTTTGAGCATCGAGTGGTGTGACTAATAGTATATATTATATATATATAGCTGGACAATCTTGTAAGCCAATACCGTACCAACACAAGTGCAGGTTAACCAAAATGATCCCAATAAGGCATACCCTATTGTGTTGGCATTGAGAATGAAGTCACTACTTCCAGGCCAATTTTATGGTTTATACTTAGATTTCTAACTACTGTACTTGATATATTAAAATGTATTCGGATCTTCGCCCAATGAAGGAGTGAAGCTCCGAAATCTTGTGAATTATATTCCAAGAAACTGGACTAGACGTTGAATCTGTGGTGACTTATTCTATCTATTACTATAGTAGGGTGGAGCTCCAATTATATTCCAATAAACAAATAAACTGAACGGAAGTTAAATCTATGGTGACTTATTCTATTTATTACTATAGTAGCGTGGAGCTCCAAAACCTTGGCGATTTTATTCCAATAATCAAATAAACTGGACTGGAAGTTGAATCTGTGGTGACCTTTTCTATATATTACTGTATTCGGGTAGAGCTCCGAAAGCCTGGAAATTATATTCCATGTAACACGCTCGTCTTATGATTTGTATTTAAGCTTCGGATCCCAGTACGGCATTCTGTAGGCTAACCGAAATATCCCGATCAAGTTAATGAAAATTCTTAGGGTTTGTTTTCTTTAAAGCCTATGCTTGAACAACTTTGAAAAAGAGGTTTACGTTCATGTTCTATTCAATGTCTTCCCGTTCACTGTTATCGTGGACATAGCTCATTCTATTTCATCATAACATTGACGATTTAGCGATATAAATTGATGATAGACAGATCAAATAGAATGATTGAAGTACAGTCAACACCGACGTTTATATCAATATTATTCCTATTGAGGATGTCTGAGGATAGGGAAATTTTCCGTGTAATAGAGGTAGGAATAACTCCTTAACGATAACTGTTCAATCACCTAATAGGTCTTTCAATTGATTCCTGCTCCTGACAAATACAGGCTTGACACAAATGAGTAGCGTACAGTCATGTAAGCCTATGTGTGCATTGTGATAAAATTCAAATTTTGAATTCAAAATCCAATCATCATTATTGAGAACCAGTAGTATATCTGAGGACAGGAAGATTTCCACGTTGATAACTTTTCAGTCATTTAGCATAATGTAGGCACAGTGTGATTTGAATTGAGTCCTGACTCCTGACTCCTGAAAGCTATTAGCATGACACGAATGAGTAGTGTGAATTGGTTTCCCATGTATCGGTGGTAGGCCTGACTCGTTGCAATAACTGCTGGAGGTCTGGGGCTGATAGTTGGAAAATGTTAGTTTGTTTATAGAATTGAGGGTAATGTGTGCTGACAGTCCAGAAAATTTGCTCCGTAATGTACTTTAGTGTCTACTGTTCCATCAAACCTCAGGACCCTCGGGTGATTATAAGCTTGTGGTGACAATTTTATGCTATTTTTGTCGTTTTTAATAGTTGGTTTTGCAATGTTACATGGACATATCGATCCTAATCACTTAATCTCAGCTCAATATTAATTGTTTGACAGGCTCAATACCAGTGTAGTGGCGTCTTCATTATCTTTTTGAGTACCGGGTAGTCTGTTTACATACACTTATAAAAGGATGCTGCGAGCTACGTTAAATACTTTGTACTAACAGCTAACAGTAACCTAAAAGTAACCTAAAAGAAGAGATTGTTTGCTTTTGTCTAAAATTTGCTGTCTATGCAGAACTTATAAGTTTTAAACTAGATTCTCATCCGGGTCTATTGTGAAAAAGTATAGTTTGAACTCGGGGCGACTGACTACGTAATCGCTCTAGTTAAAACTACTTCGATTGATGGAGTAAGTCTGATGATAAATTCCTTCTCACAACCCAGATTTTCCATCTATTCCAAGTTTTTGTGGCACGGTTAGAAGGTTTTAAATCGCGCATAAAATTCATAAATTCATGAGTTAGGCCTACCCCAACCTTAGTAGGATAAGGATGTATTAATATATATATAATTTATATATTTTTTCCATAGTCCTTTTTACTGCATTTATAGCCTAATGCCTGTTCCATGAATTACAAGGTTTTGGCCAGCCCACTCCTGATTCGTAGAACTCAAGAATCGGATCTATCTTAATTGAAAAAAAGCGGTTTGGTTTTTTGTAGGTTGCTTTTTCTTTGCCCTTGTTTGTTTGTAAATTGCTCAGGGCGTCTTCTAACAGACCCTCGGTTCTGTAACTTAAAATGACAAGACAATAGATCTTTTTCTACACTTTGATCAAGCTTTTGTTGACTAGTAACTGAATATCCTTCTGCACAGTAAAGGTGGAACAACGAAACAGAACACTACTGTGATATTTAAACTCGTAATAAAAGTTGTCACGCTTGGCTTAACTTTTTCACCTGATAAGGAACAGACCTCTAAAAGTTTGTGAATTATATATATAGTTCAAAATTCGACTTCTGGTGCGCAAAAATCCACCTAACAACCCAATTCAGTATATAATTATACAGAGTGTCCACTGTATAAATAACCAACATGGCAATTGACATGGGAATGTTGCCACGCATATTTTCGTACGCGGTTGCTTCCAGTTACGTCAGCGTTCCACATTTTTCGTGTGGAATTTTGATGGTCGGGTGCAGCGTTTTGTGTGACCCTGCCACGCTTTGCATACTGTGTTTGTATATTGTACCAGAGTGGATAGATTGATTGGATCAATTGTGAGTGGTTTGGTGTGGGAACTTAGATTTAAAGAATTTAAAGGTTGCTAGGATTAAAAGCTATAGTGTTAGTAGAGTGGTGTAACAGAATTATCATTGGAATCGATGAGGCCAAAGCTGCTTATGACTGCATTATAATTGTGGAATGTGTGAACACATGGCATTCTTCTACGCTGAGAGGCTAATCTAACCACACAGTGTTTGGTATGTGATGTCATAGGCTACTAGAAAAAATCAATACCGCTACAGGTATTGTGCCTAACCCTTTACACTATTGAGGGTAATGTATTATATTTGTGATTAGACTTGATTTCCCCAGCCCTAATGTCTAGCAAGTTTTTGCGAATTATATTCCAATAAATTTGCCTGGATGTTAAAAATCTGCGGTGATTCAGTCTTATAAAACCTGCTGAATAGCAATTTTTACTCATTTTCATCTCTGTGGTTAGAGTTTCCGATAAATTTTTTAGTAATAGAATGAGTAATATGTTGTTTTCATGAATGTTTTTGACCTTGTGAATATGGCATCACAGTCCACATGACTCTGCTTTTCTCTTCAAACTTTCACAGAAGTTGAGGGATTTACCTGCCATAGATTTAATTTAGCATCTGGCTAGTAGTTTGTCACGAATCTCTCTCTTTTTGGTTGTTGTCGGGTGTGTTGAAGCTTTTCAACTAGTTTGTGACAGAGATGTGTTTTGTTACCCTACTGTAGCTAGTGCGGCCAAATATTAGGTCGGACTCAGGTGCCGTAAAACTTAACGCAAGATTTCAGAGCTCTGCTCCTTTCTCAGATGGAAATGAAAATAGATAATGGCCGCCTACCGGTAGGAATTGGAACTACTGATTAACATCCCATTTCAATTTATTGTAAATCTTGGTTCGCAAGTTTTAGAGCTCTGCTCCTTCATCAAAATTTGCAAAATTGGCTACTGAGTCGAATTTGAGCAGCTATTCGAAGTATTAGGTCGGGATTACTTGGTTTTATTCTTACGTTTGCAAGCTTTCAAAGTTCTGCTACTTTATTGAAATCGTGTGCTGTTTTGCTGTGATATTGCCGACAACTTTGTACGCTAGATAGAATGTATTTTTTATGTATGACTAATCAGCCGAGTCTTCTTGAGATCGACATCAAGTGGTTAGGTACGTCTCTAGCAAGAGCCCTCGAGATATTTCTTTGCTCAGTAGCGCGTTTATTTCGTATATTTACTTTCATTTTAAGCCAAAGCTTAGAGTGTGATAGGATTTATGCGGAAGCTGTGCGCTTTCTTGTTGGATAGACATTGGATGGGCGTAGAGAAATTAGTTTGGCCTAGCGTATAGAAATTTCAGTACCGGTACAGATGGACAGGGTGGCAGTGGGTTTTCTTGATAGATACACACACAGTATTTATTTCAACCCACCAAGAAATGCATATAGAAATTTTGAGTACCGGTACAGATAGACAGACAGAAAGGGTGGGTGGTTGTCAGTTTTATTCATACATAGGCATTGAGTATTTACTTTGTAACTCTCTCCCTCTCAAGGTAGTCCAGTCACCCATGCTGTCGTTGTTAAAACTGAGATAAGTTGAAGTAAATTTATCTCGCTTCATCAAGGGGTTGTGTGTCTGGATCCTTCCTTAGCTTACCTAACGGTACCGGTAGTTCTGAAATCTCTATTAAAATATAAAATGATATCCTTATCTTCAATAACTCAATAAAACGATCTACACTTAGCTCAAAACTGGACGATTTTTATGGTTTCCTGTACATGGCAATTCTTGTGTATTCATGATTATAATGATGGCGGTAAAAGGATTGTTGACCTAAAGGTCAAAGGTGACTAAAACATTGGTTATTAGCACGTCGTAAATCTTACTGTTTTACGAGAATTGAGTAGCTGTTGTGCATAGATAAGTAAGGAGAAGAGTAGGGGTGTTTTACCACATAACTGCCTGTACGCAGGCACCATTCTGTCCAGTAGTGAGTAGCCTACTAGGGGCCGACTGATTATCGAGACCGGGGAACAACCTGCGTGAAACACTTGGGTCATGGGGAACATTACTCACCTGAGCCACGTGCATATGGGGAACATTGCTCGCGGGGAACACTGACCACGTGCTCATGGGGAACATTCTACTTTGGGGAACTACGTACATATGGGGAACATTACTCACGGAAACCATGTGCTCGTGGGGAACACTCTACTCTCGGGAACCACGTGCCACATGCTGCCGTAATCGTGACAGACTTGGCGTCGCCGCTACAGAAAGTTCAAAGTCTCGCATTGCAAATGCCGGTACGGTACTATTCTTTGAAGCGAAAACTGTGAATGTCGCGAACTCTGCCTATTACAAACGTGAGTCATAGGTGCGATCACACTTTGCGCTGGTCACCTTCTCTTGATCTTGAATCGTATCGGGACTTCAAAGGAAATAGAACATCCGCCATGGTTACATCCAGTGAGCGGCGAGGATTCGAGTACCGGTACGCGCTCGCGCTGGCTCGCTTTCGCGTTGAGACGTCCCGATCGTAGCTAGATAAAAATGCTCGTTCATGGCACCTCGCCCAACAATATACAAATATTTCAGTGCTGCCGTGAAGCTTAGTAGACAGACCTATATGACTACTGAATACCAACAATCACAGATTTCTGGGGATGTGACCCCCAGATCCTCCCCTTTGGCTGCTTCCCTAATTATCCGCCCATAATTTGGACTTTGATAAATTGACCCAAGATTTATCAATTCATGTAGTTGCAAACATTATGATAAAGAGATAGTGGTAGCGAATTATTAACCGAACGCTATGGAATTTTATCATTGAAGTATTTCATCGCTACACACAGCCTGTCTGACCGATGTTTGTATGTAGAGCCAGGAGAGGTAGTCAATAATTCACTGCTAAATTTTTATGCATGCTTTAACGAAGCTTATGTATAGAATGGCGTATTTGTTGTCGGTATAAACAAACAGATAAAACCCTGAACAAGTTTTCTCAGTACGAGCATGACTGTCATATGAACAAGGTACCAGTATGTAATGCTTTCGCGAAGACAGAAGTATAATCTTATTAATCAATGCAACGGATAGAGGTTTTGTGTTCGGTTATAAGGTTTTAAATATCGGAGCGTACTGTCTGAAACTATCACTTTCAACTTCCTTGGGTAGTAACTAGTAAGTAGGCCATAATTGTTCAGTCATAAACAAGGTATGTGCTTTCACGAAGACAGAAGTATTTATCATGCTAATTAGTGCAAGGAGAGGTGTAGAGTGTTGTCACTTGTCTATTACGGATAGGTTGTAGATAAGGACACAGCGCTCTTTTTTAATATCGGAGACTATGGTCCGAATCTGAAACTCACCCTATCATTTTCAACTGACTTGTGGCTTGCTTCTCTTTCGTTGAACAATCCATGTATATTTGTACGGTTTGAGCTTACCTGCCTTCTGTTTAAGGGGTCGACCAGTTATCACCCCCGACTGATTATATCGAAGCCGATATTTGTATTTTTGCGATTATCAGTATATATCTGGAGTTAGTGAAATAAGGAAGTCAATATTGGATATCGGCCTCAATCAGACGATAATCGGCCTAATATCCCCCTATTTGAAAAGTTTTTGTGCTGTGGTTGTTTAGTTGATGCCTGATGTAACAATACATAATATCATAAAGAAGATTCAACACGGATTTAACGTTAGCCTTAGTCCATTCGTCTTCACGGGATGAAGGAGTAGAACTCCGAAAGCTTGTGAATGTTATAATTTTCCATAAACCAAGGGTAGATGTTAAATCTGTGTTGAATTTTCTTCACTATACATCATTGGTTCCAATGTATTCTTACTCAAGTAGGGTAATAATTCCCAATAAACCAAGACTGGAGGTTGAATCTGTGTTGAATCTTTTTCCCGATATCTGTATTTACCGGCTCCAGTACTTCTTCGATTATAATAACAGTGACAGGATATTGATTTGAGGAAATAGCTACGTTAAGTACTGTCATGTCAGAGAGCTTAATTTCAATTATATCAATTTTGAATCAATCATTCATCAACTGATCAATATTTATGGATGGTTTCTTGTGACGGTTCGTGAAAATGGAGGGTTCTACGCCCAGAGAAATAGGGATGTCTGGCAATCGAAGATATTGGAATGTCATGGACCACCGTTTGCTGTGTGGTGGGGACTAGAAAGGTATCTGGTAAATTTTCAAATTTCTAATCTATCAATTTTCACAGATCTGACTTTTTATGATGTCATAGTACGTTAGAGATTTAAAAAAATGAGTTATTCTGCGGATTCAGAGAATAAAACTGCTGACAAATACAAAGATGACATGGCAAGTCGTCGGGTATCGAGTCATATCCCAGCACCATTACGAAAAAAGAAAAACGATGATAATTACAAAAAATTCATCACTCCGATCGGTAATCCGATGGCGGCGCTGCAAAAACATATGAGATCGAAAAGTTTGAGTGATTTAAACGCAGAAAAAAAGGAAGAAGAGAACCATAGAGCAGAAATAAACTCTCGATACGAAGAAATGGAGAAATTAAAAACCATGTTAAAGGAAGATGAAGATTCGTGGAAGTCGAAACTACAAAGTTGGAAAAATCGCCGACGCAGCGTCACTGAGGACGTGAGAAAACGTAAAGAAGAGAGAGATAACTTGGAGCGTGAAGCAGAAGAGAAAGCTGCACGTCGCCGAACCAAAACATATAATCAAATCGTGGAGGAAAAACGACGAAGAGATCGTGAACTCGCAAATTTAAACGATCGTGATGAATACGAATTCGTGAGTCCGAGATCATCTGAAGCTGACATGCCCGTGAAAATTATCACAAAAGACTCCCAGCGATACAGAGAATTACCACGATATGAAAGTAGTGAGTCTTCGGGTGACGATGAAACATTCGTGCCCCAGTCTCAACCACACCACGTGCAACCAATTCGATCAATGTCAGCAGTTTACAGCCAACCAAGCCCGAGTAAACAGGACGATTTATCAAATGGAAATAAAGTCGAATATAAGTACACTACAAAAGTAACAGCACAAATTGGAGCTCCTTCATCACCAAAACCGCCAGCGCAAAGATCTGAAGTTACGATACCAATGACAGCCTCTCCATCACAGCAAGAAATGTTTCAGAATGCTCGTAAGAGTTATGAAGCTATGAATCCCAAACCGGAGGTACCATCGCAAAATTCTAACGTTCCCAAAGTGCTTTTACGATACAAGGGTCAATCTAAAATGAAAGAAAGACCAAAATCGGCGCATGAATTAATGCAAGGGAGTAGCACTTTACCGAGAAATTATCAATACATCCCAGCTCCGAGACCATTCGTTCCCGGGCAAAATGAATTCCAAAAGTACCGTAAAACAGCGTTCGCAAATCGACGTAACATGTGGGAGAGTATGGGTTCTAATACAACTCCAAAAGATGAAGAGCCAATCCATCACAAGCAGTCGTCGGATGATTTACTTTACTCACGGCCGCTAGAGGAACCGAAGAGTGTCGTAACGGTATCCAAGCCACAGCAAAGCCGACCTTTGCAAGGCGGAATTTTAACTCCACAGAATAATCAGCAACTTCCTGTAACACGTACGGCTGTTCAGCAAAAACCGATGCAAGCAGTGACTCAGCAAAAACCGGTGATATTCCCAACTGCAAACACAGCAAAGTTATCAGCAAGTGGGCTCACTCTTACGTCACCTCGTGTGAGCAAACATTCTCCACCTATCCAAACAACACCATCAAACCAACCAGCTCCTTTGTTTGATGATATGAAGATCTGCATTAACCAAAGACCAAGAAGTGAAAAAGGCTTTGGATTTACAGTACGAGGTGGAGATGATGGAAAGCCTGTTATTGTGGATACCGTAAGTGCTGGTGGAGCTGCTGACATATGCCATTTATGTGTTAGTGATGAAATCCTTGCTATTAATGATGTACCATTAGCAGATTGCAATACCCAAGACGATATCGTTCACCTTATTGTCTCCAGTGTCATCACAGGCCACTTGTCTTTAAATATTCGACGATACGGTAAGCCGAAGAAGATAAGTACTTTAGGGTTGTCTGGTACGAAAGTTGTGATGACAGCTGGAGGTTTTGTGTCTGTACGCTCGGATAAAACTGGATCGGCGCGATCATCACCGAAGACGTATCGAAAAATTGACATGACGGAAAGTTACAAAGACGATAATAACAACTCTGATTCTATAAATGGGTATGATGAGTTTCCACCGCTGCCGTCTCGCGAAGAACTCGGCGTTTCAAGTCCTCGATCTGTTCCGTCTCCACGAAATGGTATTGGTGTACCTTCAAATATAAAACGACAAAATCCATCACCGAGAAACGATCATTACGGAGCGTTTGCAGAAGTTTATTCCAATACGATGGCAGATGACGAAAGCGAAAGCGACAGTTTGGCGAAAGAAGTACGAGACGCTCAAAAAGCCCTCGATTTTGAGCAAGTTCACATTAATCAAAATCAATACGATAGAAATCAACTTCGTAGAAAATTAATCGAAGAACAAAAACGCGTCGAACAGGAAGAGTTGCAGCGAGAAAAAGAACGGAAAAAATTACGAGAAGAAGCCAGACTTGAAGACGAACGCGTCCAACGTGAACTAAGAAAAATCCAAGACAGAACGCAAAAACAAATGCAAGAACGCAGAGCATCACAACAACAACGTGTACAAAATCCTTTCCCACGTCCAAACGGTCAAAACCGTGGGTTAGGTGGAATGCATTGGTTAGTGGAAGAAGCGGAACGGCGACGGGAAGCTGAAAGTTCTGGAAGATTACGAATGAATGTTTTATCTCAAAGCAAACGAGTGAACGCAGGATCCGGGTCTGCATTGCCACCTCACGTCATACAACATTTGACGCACAGATCAACGAAAGCTATGGGTCAAAGTTCGTGAAGTTATGCGAGGACAAGTTTTTTTCAATTGTCGGAAAAATTATGATCTGCTACTTAATGGAAAGTGCAACTCCAGAGCAACCAAACTACATTGTGCGAAGTTTTCTAGTAATTTTTTTCTTTCAGATTCAAATCACCCACAACTTTTTACCTTGCTGTTAAGCCTCGCTGAACCTGGTTCACGAAATAAATTTTTCAATTCAGACTTTTAAACTCCCACTCTGGCGTGTTGTGTTCTCTCTATCCAGGAAATCCAACAATTCACAAAGTACTTGTACCAGCACCCCTTGGAGGCCATGTTGACTCAAACTAGCATTGCATAACTTGTCCCAACCGGTGTTCCGTCGGGCATCAGAAGAACAGTAAAACAGAACGGTCTTGTGTCAGCTACAAAAAAGCAGATAATCCAAATGATCGATATGACCTGTTTAACCTGTATTGACCTCTCCCAAAAATTTGGAAAAACCATTCAATTTGTCAATGTTTTATTGACTTGGCTGGTATCACACAAGCCTACAGAGTATAAATATATTTCTCTCTTTATTTTGTTCCATTGTAGAATTAGAATTGTGACATAATGTGTTGTTAGTTGCTGATCTTCCTCCGTTTCCAGTTCGACTGACTGGGTGGCATTTAATAGCCTACTGATCTGATCTGACATCTACCATTGTGTCATGGCTTGCCTCGCAAAATATTCATCGGTTATTTTGGTAGTAGATGATGATTCTGATAGATACAGATTGTATCACCACAGTTTTAATAAGAGTCGATGTTGAGAAACTGTTACACCAGAAAACGCCTTGGTCGCTTCAGTTTATGCTGTGCTGTGCAGGTGCGGCCAACACATCTCACAAGTGGATATGGTGCTATGCCATGTATAGGAAATCTCAATTATTATAGTCAATAACAGCGTTTGTGTATGGCGTATGCATCTGGCATGTTTCATATCTTATGTAAATTTACGAATGTGAAAGGGCATTTTTTCATGAGTTATGGATTTTTGAAACAGTATATGTCATCGATTACGTTAAAGGCTACATATGTTATTTCTTTTTATGCATTCTAGTTCAAGTGACATTAATTTACGTATATTACGTTACGTATACCCGTACTCCAAGGTACAATCTTAATCGAGAATCATGTAATGCTGAGGGGTCACCACTTCTGCTTCATCACTGACGCTGACTGGCCCGTTTGTTTTGCGTAAGTACGCTAAGTGCTCATCCAAATTGTGCATCACGATGTAGTAGTAGCCGCAGATGCTGCCCATTTTAATGAAAAGTTTAAATGAGCACTTAGCGGCCTCTAGTGATGAAGCTAGAGTGACTGTCTCTCATTCGTCGAAAAAATAATCCGATTGTGAAATCCGTGGTATAAGTTATACATGTTGTCAACACTAGGTGGTGCTATAAATCCGGATTGGAAATTTAGATCTTCAAATCTTTCGTTGATTCAAGAATATTTTGTCCATCTTTCTATATAACTTGAATCAACTTTCCGCAAGACAGATATTCACTTCGATTTTAATGTTGGGAGTTTGTGGTATTGCTATTTTTGATTCTCGAATAAGTTAGGAGTTTTGAAATATGATAATCGGTACAATTTTTTTCATAGAATGAGCTGGTACTATGGTATATCTGCATTATGAGCTGGTTTGTTATATTTTAGCTGTATTGAATGATTTGCGCTTTTATGTTAATGTTACTACATTTCTTTTTCTGTTGTAATAGGTGTATTGAATTGCTCTCAATCAATTGTTTATAACCGCACATAGAAGTCTTTCTCCCTCCCCCTCGAAACATTTTCAGCCCCCACCGCTCCAAACAGGGTTCCTCAAAACAGGGCCTGTCCACCTTCGTAGTCATCTAAAAGTAAGGTAAAGTAGAGAAATGTCGACCTTGAGCCCGCAAATCTTTTGGCCACCTCCAAATTGGCTCCTGAGCATTGCCCCTGCCTTACCCCCACTGGCAGGCCTGGATATTGCCTGCAAACATGGCGTCAATGACTTCACTATTGTAGGCTGCATATAATTAGGTCTACCACCAATTTTGCCTTGCTTAAATGGAGGAACTTCTGGCTATCGGTTTTGATTTGGAGGGAAAAATTTTGATAAACAAGTACTGTAGGTCTGTAGCCATTATTCAATTCTGCCGATCCCGTTTCTTGTTTTGAAATTTCACGAATGATACGGTTCCACAGTTATTTTCATGTCGTATTACTTATGAATATTTTTTCTATTTCACTGTATGCGGCTTAACTTTACCTGATTCTGGTAGCTGTAATACCTAACGGTTGAATTTGTCCGAATATGTACAAGGTTCCAAGCAAGGGTCGACTGATTAGCATGGCTAATATTCGTATTTTTACGATAGTCAGAATTGGCCATTAGTTGAATTGGGACAGAATGTGCCGGATTTTAAACCCGTTTTCAAGCCCCCCTCCACCCAACATCATAATTTGAACTCTGGAAATTTAGAATCTACAGTAAACTGTTCTAATATTTGCTACAACAAAACTTGAGTCCCGTGGGCTTCAATCTACCAAGACTAATAGACCATTTTGAGGTCCCCTGAATTATCAGGCCCACGGGTTTCAACCTAGCCTACCAGAAAACCCAGACTTGTTTGAAAGGTGGTAGACTTTACACTAATGATATATAGCTGCCGTTCTTTTTCATATATTCACCATTTCATGTGTTTTGTGTATGTTGCTGGTTGTTGCTTTTTTCCATTTGTATATCGTGTGGACATCACTAAATTGTATAGTACAGCATGGATCCAATTGGTGCTGATTTAGAGTTGAGACTGTGATACTGATGTTGTACTGTATTTTATAACAGTAGAACGTTTCAATTGATTTCTAATGATTTAGTGAAGGTATAACAATAAAGCAGATGTCAGCTACGAGTTTGATTCACTTCAATTCTGTCTTGTGTACTGCTAGTGAGTAGCTGGAGTATCTAGTATGGGAAGTTTGTTCTGTGCAAGTGTGACCTTTGCTCTGCAGCAAGAAAATATGTTCAGTGGTCTCAGTGATGAGGTTGGTACATCAACAAATCTTGCCTATGCCCATTGCCCACATTCCGTGCCAAAGAAGTCGACATTTCCGACATACAAACCGTCGACTGAGTGATGTTGAAAACACGAAGGACGTATCATTGGCTTTTACCGCATATTCTGAGACTGGTAAAAGCGGAAAGGTTATTTTACTGGGTCATCAAATTTGGTCAATGGTCTAACTAAGTTCAGCAACACCACACAATATTCCAAAATATGCCAGACAGGGCCTGAAGCTCGCCTTCAACAAAACAAGAAGAGGGGCACTTGAGGCGAAGCGGAACCATTGAGTCATGACCGTTGCTAGGTGCGAAGGTCAAATATCTCGAACCGCTCAAATGAGAAAAGGTCATCTTCTTTGGCATTATTCTTTATAATTTGAGATAAAAAAATGAGCTGAAGGGTAAAAAATGAATGTTTTATTTCTTATTAGATCACTGATTTTATTGTAATCAACATTCAATCCTAGATCAATGGATATATCTGTATTTCGCTCGGTGCTTATTCAAGCGTGACGTAGACCTACTCCACATTCCGAAATCGAAATTTGTAAACGAATGCTTTTGCTGATCTGCTGATGTGAGGTCAGGAGGCGGAGCAGGGTGGGGGTAGGACTGAGGAGAGGTGCAGCGACCTCACAGGGCAGGGCCTCGGGAGGGTGGCACAGATCCCGCGTTATGAAATAATGGAGTTGGGTAGACTTTGGCGCACATATGGTATTGAGGTACAGGCCATCTACATCTGCTGTGAAATTATGCCATTGCATACTGTCTGTGATTGGTACTATATAATTATTTAAATTTAATTACGTCTTCTCCCTTTTTTCAGCATACGAAACATAATAAATATGCTCGGTGGTTCAGTGCAAATTTCCGGGGAAGAGTTATCGTCACCAGAAGTTAAAGATATTTGCGATTCTTTAAAATCTGATGGCATTAAGTTGCTCTCTCTCCGTGGATGTAAGCTGGACGATAGAGATTTTCAACGGCTGATGAAAGCATTTGGAAAATCTCATTCGATCCTTCAACTGAACTTAAACCTTGGTGTCATTTCGGATCAAACTAGAGCTGCAATGCTTGCTGATGCTCTAGATATTAACAGAAGCTTGGAAACTCTGCTTCTTCATGGAACATCTTTAGGCGATGCCGGCCTCAGTGTTCTCACAAAGTCTCTCTCTGTCCACCCATCGATTCGCTGCTTAGATCTGGGTGATTGTGGCATCACAGATGTTGGTTTGCGTTTTCTGACAAGCCTGCTACCACCTGATGGTGCTAAAAAAGGTTTAGTTGAATTAACGTTGAGTGCGAATACAAAAATCACTGATATCGGTTGGTCACATTTGTTTTGTGCGATATCGTCAAGCTCACAACTCCGCTCGTTAAATCTTGATTATAACAATATCGGAGACTACGTTGCCGGTCTTTTTTCTGTTACAATGGCAGGTAATCGTACTCTTCGCTCCATCGATTTCGAAGGTTGTGGAATAACAAACAAAGGAGCTACGGTTATTTTAGAAATGCTAGAAAGTTATCCAACCCCTCTGCAAGATTTGATTTTGGCAGGAAACAAAATTAGCGATAATCTACAGCAAGATATCGAAAATTGCTTACGACAAGAAGATGATTCGTATCTAACAACTCAGCCGGAACTTGAACAGAAGGAATGGGTCTCGCAATCGACAAGAGCTATTCTTCCAGAACGAGCCCGCACTTCTCCGGCCTCAATTTCAACAGCTCCAACTTTATTTTAGATTAAAACGGATAAATATTTGACTCTAACAAGTCTCGAAGATACTGTTATGTTGAGAACTAGCACTTCACTCTCATTGAAAAACTCGACCTGTACCATGCATAGCAAAGACACTGCTGAGAAAACTTTATATACCGATATTAGTAGGCTAGCCTATGTAGAATATTTCTTTCTATTATGTCGTCTCTTTTTGGCCATTTCATAATAAGGTGGCCACAGGTGATTGAACCAAAAATGAATTATCAAGATTAACTTCCTCCATATTTTCGGGCTTGCGGACAGCTGCAGTCGAGGAATTTTTTTGTACATTCAAATTATTGTGTGATCAACAGACTCCAATGTTTACGTACTGTCAGTGATTTTGTAGGAAATTTTCATCATCAATTTGTTTTATGTGTTTAGTAATCGTCAACGCAGATAGGCCACAGCAATAATTGTGTCATACTACTGTATTCACACCCATAACACTGTCATTATTAGAATTTAGCAATGTTTTGATTTGCAGCACTTATGTACCGAGTATCGGTAGCAGCAAAAAATGTTTCGTTTTTCCTGCTGGCAAAATAATGCCTGCCATTTTGTATCAATTACTGTGTTAAAACCATTAATGTCTATCTTTTCATTGCATTGATTTTTAGAAGCTTTCCTTACTTTGTCTAACAGTATAATATAAGATAAATTTCAACCCGAAGCCTTGATGCAATGGGAGTTCTCCGAGCCAAGTGCGTCATCGTTGGTGATTCGACTGTTGGAAAGAGTGCTATGACGCAAGTATTCCATAGTGATGGAACAATGTTTCCGAAAAGTTACACCATGACAACCGGAGTAGAAGTATGTCAAAAATTGATGCCGTTAGATGAGAAAAATGAATTTGTTGACATTTTTGTGTTTGACTCGGCCGGAAAAGAAGTATTTTCAGAAATTTGTGAAAATCATTGGGATGAAATCGGATTATTTGCGCTTGTTTTCGATGTTACAAATATTGAAACCTTGGAAAGTTGCAAAAAATGGAGACAAAAGCTCGTCGGACATTTTAATCCGAAGAAAATTGTTCCGTCTGTGTTGGTTGGAAATAAAACCGATTTAGAGCAACGTCGTCAAGTTAGTTATGAAGAAGGAAAAGAAGTTGCCGAGCAACTGGCGATGGAATATTTTGAGTGTTCTGCTAAATTAAACGAAGGGGTCGACTCACCATTTCAACATCTGGCTAAAACTTTATCACAAACTTATAATGATTCGAGGGACAGTGTTCAACTTTTAGAGCAGTAACTCTCTCATTATTATAATTGTAGTCTGGTTCCAAGGATATGTAAGATTCCGAAGTTTTTATTTTGAGAATATGGTAATGGTGACCACTGACCACCCTTGTCAATTTGCACACTGTTAGTTGAAAACTTGAAATGTTATATATTTTTAATTCTTGCTAAAAATGCATCTATTTCTGTCTGCTATAGTCTCTAGTGTAGGCCTACTCTATTTTGTGCTTGTATTTTATAATTGCTCCTGACTGGGAGGAGGGGGTGTTATACTCCAATAGAACTGGACTGGGCGTTGAATCTTTGGTGACTTATTCTTATCTATTAGCATAGTACAGAGTAGCTCCGAGATCTTGTGACTTACATTCCAATAAACTTGATTTGACGTTGAATCTGTGGTGATTTATTCTATATATAACTATAGTAGGGTGGAGCTCCAAGAGCTTGTGAATTATATTCAAATAAACTGGATTTGATGTTAAATCTGTGGTGATTTATTCTATATATAACTATAGTAGGGTGGAGCTCCAAGAGCTTATGAATTATATTCAAATAAACTGGATTGGATGTTAAATCTGTGGTGATTTTAAATTCTGTCTATTACTATTTAGATCATCCGCCACCGGCTCCATTATTTTTGTACGGTAAAAATGTTTGGTGTGTGTTTGTACAATTTGACATCTGGTGGCTGGGTTCTCGTTGATACCGTCATCACTCGAAGTCTTTTGAAAAGCTTTCAGATTTTCCTTCGAATATTGTTTCAACACTCACATCTCCAAACAATGTCGGCACTTCTCGCGTTTTCTGTCTCATTCAAATTGTTGTGTTAGATCTTGAGAGTCCATTGTAGTGATGGTGTTTGTTAATGCCATCAGTTGTCACCCTCTGTTTCCAATCATAGGCTATAGAAAGTCTCCCCAAAGTTTGAACAACTGCTAATTTTATAGCGATATACTGATAATACAGGTACCGCATGACAAACGATAGTGGAATTGTCACCACATTTTTAATGTTCTTTCAAATTTCTAGCCATATATAGATAGCCCGTGTGATAGATGGAGTTTCACTAAAGTTTTGACGACCAGCCTATATTTATCAACACTTAATTCATAAGCTTTTAGGACTTAGCTCGGTCATCAGGTGAAAATAGACGAAGATTTCATGTTCGAGTACCGGTAATAGCACATATTTTTATATCCTGTTTTCTCTGTATTTTGTAGATTATTAGAATTTTCAGTGATGGTTCGTGAGCCGTTAAACGCCGAAGATCGGGCAAAATGTTGGAAATCCCGAGATCTATATTTTAATTGCATGGATAAAAATGAAAAGTTGGAAAATAAAGAAAAAAAATGTGCCGAATTTTATAAAGATTTTTCAGCTAATTGTCCTCCTGTTTGGGTAAGATGTATTTTCACAAACTGTGTGGCTTGAATCGCCAGAATTCCTTATACCAGTATCTGACTAGCTGACTGATATTGATTTTTCAAGGCCGGCATGACAATCATCCCACTTGCTTATTATTATTGAAAAATTACTAAGGTGTCGGCGATACTGATTATCAAAAATTATATCGACCTATGACCCCTGACCTCCAACTGCAGATTGTGACAATGTTCACCTTTTTACATTTATTTCATTTTCTGTAATTTATTTCAGGTGAAACACTTCACTCGAAGACAAAGTTGGGTTAAATACAAGGAAGAGGTTTTAAGCAAAACGAAAGAACCATCTCCGAAGTGAATTTGTTGATAGTGATGTCACAAATGCAAGAATTCAAATCTGCTGGCTATCTCGAGAAATTCAATAAAATGGAATATTGTGTGTTTTAGACCACATTGGTGTTCAAGCCTGAATGAATATTTCAATAGACATTGTTGCGATATCCCCATATTTTGAAGCTGACAAGAAAAAGCACCTGTTTGCAGTGACATTTTTGCCAAGTCTCCTCATTTCTGCCATTTTCATCAAACTACGATCAGATTTTTTTGATTAATATCCTTAAAAGTAATCAATTTCTGTTTTTCCAGCATTTTTCTCAGTTAAAATTTAACTTTTCGAGAATAATGTACGAGCAAATAACACCGATCACATTGAAGGCATCGGCCTCAAGTCTGTTCAACAACCTCGACATTTTACCAAGATCAAGCAGAGGTCAGTAGGCTATCACAGTAATATGAGATCCATGGGAATGCGGTGACCAGTCCTCCCAACGTCCCAAGTATTTCTAGACTTGAGTTCTTATATAACTGTATGTATATCAAAGAGATCATATCAATCATCCCTGCCCTTAACCCCGACTCCGCCAGTCTTTCATGGTACATCCAGTGGCTCCTATCCACAAGCTTTCACCACCTCCATCGCCTACTCGCCCGCCCTCTCTCCTGTGCCCACCTCAGCTATGATATAATTGGTTCATTCATTTACCCGGTCTATGAAGTCACAATATCTATTATTCTGTTTTAATTCAAATTGTGCTATTACGAATTACGATTCATTTCATCTTCACCTGATGAAGGAGCGGAGCTCCGAAAGCTAGTGAATGTTTTAATTCTCAATAAACTAAGGCTGGCGCTAAATCTGTGGTGATCTTTACAATATCTATTTATCGTCCGCCATCGGCTCCACTAACTCTTCAATCTGGTACTTTAGGCAATTTTGTGTTTGGCCCAGATAAAACAAATAAAATCTTTCACTCTTCCCCAGTCTTTCTCCCACTCTCTCTCCTTCAGTCTCTCTTTCTTTCAAATTCTCTCCCTCTTTTCCTCTCTCAGTCATTCCAATAGTCCAGTATAATTTGAAATTCTCTCTATATCTCTCTCTTTTCCACTTTCAGTCATTCCAATAGTCCAGTATCGTTTGAAATTCTCTTTCTCTCTCTTTCTCTTCCCCGTATTAGTCATTGCAAAATTATTTGAGAGTTTCAGCAACTGAATTGAGTCCGTGTATTCAGGTACAAAAACAAGCCAATCATCTTTTGTTGTTGTTCACAAGTATGACGTCCATATCACAAATCAATTGAATGCTAATTTCAATCATAAAATGGTGAGAATATTAGAACATTGGCCTAATTTTTCCTGCATTTTTGGTACTCGTGTACCATTGATTTCATCTTTGACCCGACTTCATTTTCTTAGGCAAGTGTGAGATTAATCGGCCTTTCATGTAACTGATAGCCCATATCGATAATCCAAAATCATGAATATCGACCTCGATAACCGGCCAGAAGTCGATATTAGGCCGATTATCGTCTGATTATTGAGGCCGTTATCCAATATTGACCTCCTTACTTGACTAACTGCCAATACCGATAATCGATCGTCTGATTATTGAGGCCGTTATCCAATATTGACCTCCTTACTTGACTAACTGCCAATACCGATAATCTAATCGCAATAATACAAATATCGACCTCGAATCCTCAATAATCGATCGACCTTTTGTGGTGGTGCGTGTCTGTGTCGCAATATTCAATCTATGCTTTAGATTCCTATCGTGCAAGCATGCTACTTGTGTTGTAAGCCTGCTTTCATTTTCTTAGGTAGAGGTTGTACTCTGTAGCAACAAGCTATCGATTCCTATCGTAGGCAACTTCCTTGCTTAATTGGTATGACCTTTAACCTTACGGTATATTAAAGAGAGAAAGCTTACCCTTGCTTTCAATATATCCCATTCTGTATTTAGGAAATCAAGTTTTCCAGAAAATTCTTCTCTTCTCACTGAGATTCCTATTCGCATATTTATTCTTTGCATGCATCAATTTAATTATTATTAATATATTATGTTTATTATAATATAACTTATGTTCTTTTGAGGTGTCAACAAGAGACAGAAGCACACATCTGAGTAATTTTGTGTTTGATGCTAATTGGTGTAAATTAGAGCAACAGGTGGTATTGGTAGCAACACATTCACGAGGATTTCAGGTTGGTTGAAGATTTCATCTGTCCTGATATGACTTACTGTCTGTGGTTCCTACTAGTGGTCGACCGATTATTATATATCGAGGCCGACAACTATATTTTTGCGGCAAGTTAGGAAGTTGAAATCGGACATCGGCCAAAATAGCCATCCGATAAAACCGGCCAAAAGTTGGTAATAGGTTGATTTATCGATGCCGATATTCATGATATTTCTATTATCGGTATCGACCATCAGTCATGTGAAAAGCTGTATCGTATCGGCCTTGAAAAGCCCAATTGGTCAATCTCTTGTTCATACCCGTCAACTATATTTTGTGGCTTCATAATTGCTTGGTGAGATTAGATAAGAGACTTTGGGTTTGTGCTTACAGATCTACGATGAACCAGGAAACCTGTTGCTCTTTTGGCATAGTACGCTTGAACGAGGCGTCCTCCTCAGTGAACAGAAAGATTGTTATTGCAGGTACGAGCAGAGGTGGCCCCATGGGCAGAGTGTTCCCCGTGGACACAGTGTTCCCCGTGAGCACAGTGTTCCGCATTAGCAGTGTTCCCCATGAACAAGGTGTTTCCCATGAGCACAGTGTTCCCCATGAGCGCAGTGTTCCCCATGAGCATAACGATCCCTAGGAGAGCAGTGTTCCCCATTAGCAGTGTTCCCCATTAGCACAGTGTTCACCCCATGAGCAGTGTTCCATTGAGCACAGTGTCTCATTGAGCAGTGTTCCCCATTTAACAGTGTTCCCCATGAGCACAGTGTTCCCCGTAAGCACAGTTTTTCTAAGTCGGAGGAATGGATGCAGCTCCTCGTACCTTACACCTCACAAATTAACGCTTTTTTATATTTAGAGGAATCGCTTCAATCAGTGACTATATGTTAGTCGGGACGTGTTTCGGAACTCTCATAATTGTTGAAACTTTGGATCTCAACACTTTCGCCGTATCCGAATCCGTAGACGCTCACAAGCATCCTGTCGTTACCATAGCAACGAAAAAAAATCCATCAATGTCTGGAACGGTATGCTGGTGGCTAGTGACGAATTTGGTTTGGGTTGTAGCCTGTACACTGATAGAGATCGACAGATATTGGTTTTTACAAGGCTGATACGATAATCCAAAAATTCATGAATATCGGCCAAAAGTCGATATTAGGCCGATTTTCTTCTGATTATTGAGGCCGATATCCAATATCGACTTTCTCACTTGACTAATTGCCGATACCGATAATCACAAAAATTACAAATATCGGCCTCGATAAATTGGCTGACCCCTAGAAACAATACTTGCTGAACGAAGGCACTTTCTTCGCAGGTTAACACTGCATCTGCCGACGATGAAGGAACGATAATGCTTTGGAAAATGGAAGATAAATTGAAGTTTGTCGGACGAATTCCTGGACCAAGGTGAGATTGTAGAATACCCCGAATGGAAATAAGTGTTCCTTTGAAAGTTGCGCGGGCTCCAATAGGCCTCGAATCTCGAAAAGTGACATGCAAATGCAACGGAAAATCTGTGTAGCAGAGTAAATTTTTCACAAATTGATTTCGTGTTTTTCAGTTCAAAGTAAGTCTTGCTTCAAATTTATCTGATTCTGGAGGGAGGAACTGAAGAGCTATCACTGACCTTGGAAGTAATCCTTTCCTGTCTGTGGTCCTGTGCTCACTTGTCTGATAATTTTCTTTGGATTTTCTATGCCCTGTTGCAAGATTCGACAAATTTTGTTAGTGGTGGGTCAAACTTGCAACTTTTGCTGGGCTGGATTTGACCTACGAGCCATAGGTTGCCGACCCCCGCCTTATGGACTGTTCGCAGTTGCGGATCTATAATTTTAAAAGTAAGCTCTCACTCTGTAACCAAACTGTATTCCGCCAACAGGTCCCCTTGTACTGCAATCTGCTTTTTAATTGACGATTTGATCGGCGTAAGTTATTATTCGGGTCATATTCGACTTTTCGATACCAACACATTGAAGATTGTTGTAGAAATCGCTGCTCACGCTGCACCGATCACAAGCATGGATTCGAATGTTGAAACAGACTATTCGATGGTGAGTTGATTTTTTAACCGTTTCTCATCCATTTTCACCTGATGGAGGAGGAAAACACAGTTTCTCTATTTCTCCCTGATGTGAACCATGTGTTTCCAAAGTTAACAATAGGTAGTAGCACCATTGATCCCGATTTTGAAATTGCCTTCCAATTGCTTCGAATCTTTAGTGATTCCAATTTGATTTGGTGGAACGAAAAAATGAGCTTATAACTTGTCAAAAACTAGGTGGTGCCATGGATCCCAATTTGAAATTGATCCGAATCTTTCGTGTTTTCAATTTGATTTAAAGTACCCATCCCTGCACTTAAGATATGTTCTTTTTCAGTTGGTTTCAGGCAGTGAGGACACTTTCATACGTGTTTGGAAGATTGAAAATTCAGGAAAGCTTCAAGTATGTATCATCTTCATGACCATACCCGTGACCCTACGTCAACAGATAACTGCAAACTCGACGGGCCCTGGCCTCATTTGTTGTCATTGAAGAAGCATCCGATAAACAACTGCGGCTCACACTCCCTGCGTGGAGTTCGCGAAATTGGCAATCCGGCACTTCCATTAGGTTCTCTCTAATCTCATTTTGGCAACGAGAGAGAGAGAGAAGGATTTATTTTGTCAACCAGCAGAGTAAAAGAAAACGTTAATCACAGTATCTTGAAGTACAAGAGAGATGGAGAGAAACAACAAAAACGGTTGTGACTGTATCACTAAGCAAGTGGCCCAGATTCTGAGAGACAAAGTTTTTTCAACAGTCCGACTAAAATATACCGATATTCACAGTGGCTTGACGTACACACTAGTCAGCCATGCATGTTATACATAGGGAACGGTGAAGCCGTTAGGGTCCAAGCAGCTTAGCTTAATTACCAGATACTCTAGAACTGATTTCATGTGACTTCCAGGTATCTCAGGCATGGTATACGTCAATCGAAGACCGCTTGATCTGTGGAGTAAAATTCAACGGCACGGATGACGTAATTGGCGTCACCAGTTATGACTCAACACAGATCGCTATGTTCAGGAAAAAGTGACGTCACACGCCCTAATAGGGAGTACTATCCGTCCTATCTTCAAATTTTGACGTCTTCAGGCTGATACAATACCTGACCTCCGTCGCCTGATGGCTAATACTGATTTATCGAGAAATCATGACTAGGCCTATAGAACGCGATAGCGGGCTGATTGGAGCTGATATACTGTATAATGTCTCTAATGTATATTTGGGATGGCACAGGTTCCGTAATGAACTCATGCAAAATAGGTCGTGTTCATCCAGGAACGCCGGAAAATTATTTCGCGTGCAAATACTAAAATATGGAGAATTCAACCCCATGCTGCCCTGGCTCCGGCGCCCCTGTGTTTGTCCGAATGCGAACCTAATCCGAGTTAATTCGTACCATCTCTAATATTTATTTGACTGACCGGTGGTGCAAAAACCGATCGCCGTGTAAAAATACCGATATCGGCTTCGTTCTCTACCTTTAACTGGACAAGTTCTTACACTTTTTATCGTAAAGACGATTCACCGTAGTTTTAACGTCCAGCCTTGGTGTATTGACAATTATAACATTCACAGGCTTTCGGAGCTCCCCTGCTTCGTCAAGTGAAGATGGGATGAATCGTAATTGCAAAATTCTAGTTGAATGTGTGGTGAATATTCTTTCCGATATCTATTAGTCGCGCGCGAGCAGCTCCATTATATTGTAGGCCTACAGTTTTTATATAATTTATTAGTCACGTGATCAACTCAGTAAATGCAAGCCAAAGACCAATGATTTGTGTGGTCGGAGACATCCAAGCTGGTTAGTGCGGAAAAATTGGAGAATGCGACAGTAAAATCTTGGCGCGTGTGACTCATGAAGTAACGAGTTCGACATTAGAATCTCGTCTCGAGATGGCGCAAGTGAGCTACTGGTTGATGCATTTGTTCGATCTATATCAGCGGTGGCAGAAGTAGCGAGATTGCTTGAGACTGGTTGTCACAGTTCAGTTAAAACGCCAATCCCCTGATTAAGATCGAAATAATCATCGAGTATCAATCGCGGACCACGCAGATGCTTCGGTTCGGTGGCTCGTCCAACCTAAGGGTGGTGATCAAAAAGATATGCCTGGCTTAAACAGTCTGGTTCCCATCCGTGCCCATTACTAGGCGGAAAAGACTTCATTGGATCGTGTTTCTCATATCCCAAACTTGTGCCGACCACACAATCGCTCTAGTTAAAACTACCTTCATAGACGGAGTAAGCTCGAGATTGAATTCCTTTTCACAAACCAGATTTGCCATCTAACGATCCATTTATTCTAAGTTTTTGTCACAGGGTTAGAAGCATTTTATTAAACCCGGCATAAAATTCATACCAGAATTAACGAGTTACAGAACCTTTTTGATCCCCAGCCTAAGTAGCCATGAAGTGGCCTTCGTTCCCTCAGTCCACGACAAATCAACTATCATATCCAACCCCTCTTATCCTAATATAAGTACTAAACTGTGCCCCGAGCCCTCAAGTTATCCGTACACCGGAGCTGCGCAATTTCGCTGTACCCTGTTTAGTATCGGTCTGTTTGATCCGTCTCGTAGCCTACTGTTCGATAATGATGTCAATGACGGGCAGCGTATTCCTTATCGGATCTTTATGGCGTTTTGAGCTCAATTCCTAATAATGTCCTCACTCTGAGCATGTCAGGACCATATAATTAAAATTTACAACCTACCCTCCGCGGCATTTCCTTCTCCTGCCTCGAACTTCGAGCCATTCGTGTCTTTTTGATATTAGCGAGTATTTGATTGTGTCGTAGTAATGATGATAATGGTGGCGTGACGGCCGGTAGCGGATCATTTGACGATGGTCGTCGCTCCATTCGTTTTGTACATCCAGATGTTATGAATAGCTTTCGAGAGGTTTTCAATTGGCAACGGACAGTCTAGTTTCGTCTTATATTCTATTTATTGACCCTTAACGCTAATAATGGAGTGATAGATATGTTGTTCACGGGATTACTTGAGGGGTTGAGGTTAGTGTGTTGTTGGTTAAGTTCTTGCAGTGCTCAACAGATGAGGCGCGCGCGGTTAGCTAACGAACTATATTTTGATTAACGGAGGCATCCGTGATAGTTAGCAGTTATACTAAGCATCTAAGATTTATTCAGTATGCTACAGACAATGCATATTGTATTTTGTTACCGTTTCTGGGTAGGGTACCAGTTTACATGCAGATAATGTGTATTCACAGTATTGGCTGCGACGCAAGCAAGCGCTAGCGAATGATCGAGCTACGGTATAGCACTATACGAAGGCTGAAGTGCGTAGGCATCTAGTGCAACAAGGTGGGAGATGCATAGTCTTCCAAAGCGCTTTTGCAATCACGAGGTGCGGTTGGGCTGTTCATAAATTGCATTGCAACGTTTTATTAATGCAATTTTCAGTCGAGTAGAACCTTGCTAGCGAGGTGTTGAGTGACGACTGCAGTTTTGCTAAGGTTTTGTATTTCCCTGCTGGGTTTAAGATAGCTTTTAACCTAGTTAGTGTACCGCTAAAGCAACAGTGTTGACTGAGAGAGGGGTAGGCACATCTTACTTTAACGGCATTGTCCCTACGTTTTAATTGTACTGTATGTAAACCTACTGTTGTTGTGAACTGTCCGTTCAGGCTTGACATTGGCAACGGACCTATAGTTATATTTTTCGAAGTTTAGCGCTGGCATTATGTAGAAGACTGTGAAGTCGAATTTCCTTTCTAGTGGCGTTAGTAGCAGAGCTTTCTACTATGTTTCTGCTGTTGTTGGGAGATGTTCTATTGAGCGCGGTATACTTGCAGCACAGCTAGAGGTAGCTAGTTGTTTTGATTGCGTTTTACAGTTCAACGCTATCGTGGATGTAAATTTATTGGCCTTTATGTTTGCGTACCGGGAGACTGCGGAGGGCTGTGGCCATCCCAGCTGTTTTGGGTTGTAGCCTGTACACTGTAAACTAGATATAAGAGATCGACAGATATTGGTTTTTTCAAGGCCGATACGATAATCGGCCTTTCACATGACTAATAGCCGATATCGATAATCCAAAATACATGAATATCGGCCAAAAGTCGATAGTAGGCCGATTATCGTCTGATTATTGAGGCCGATATCCAATAATGACTTCCGATACCGATAACCGTAAAAATACAAATATCGGCCTCGATAATTGGCTGACCACCTAGTAGTGTCGTGTAGTCACACATCACCAACAACCGTAAGTTTAAACCGTGGTGAGTTGAGCAACTAAACTGCGGTGGAATGAGGAATCTTGCAATATGATACTGACCGCCATCCGCCAATGAACGGTGGTTATCACAGTGCCAGCTGTAGTCAACAGCTCACACGCAAAGCGTTATAACGGTGAACCGGAAACTCTCGTGTTACGTAATACTCGCCTTGTCCTTGACGGATCTGCATAAACAACGTGAATACGTAACAATGTTTCTGCGTTCGGTATTCTTTGAGCCAAATCGTGAGGACTTGCGGTGATACCGCCATTTTGTATTGGAAGAAGGTCCTTGAGAAGTTGCTAATAAGGTTAGGGCCCGGGTTTGGGATGCAAGGTATAACCCAAGCGCCCAACCGATATGTCAGTAAGTCATTCAGTATCAGGCATCAGTGAGGAAAAGAGGACAAATTTTCAAAGCTGATCTGTTAAATCAGCCTGCTCGTCCGAATTAAAACCGCAGTTAAATTTCAGAGGAGGTACTGATATGTTGAGAGACGATAACATATCGCGGAGCGAATAACGGAAGGAGCGAACGCAGCGCTCACTACCTTCAGGTGACCATGGCCTACTCTTGGTAGATAGTGCCATAGGGCCAGTCTCCGAATTTTTGCAATCGAGTCTGTCGTTTAGTATTGCGAAATTCACTCGATCAACAGTCCACTTGGTCCGTCGTTTAGTAGCACCCTGCTCAAAGCGTAAGTACCGGGTAACACTAAAATGCGAACAAAGACGATCACGATATTAAACGACCGACAGCGGGATCATAGGTCGCATGGAAATTTCGACTTGGACTTGGACTTAAGTCAGCGTTCCGTTCACCCCGTATTACTCACTTGCTTATTTTCTCACTACTAACCTCGCCGTATCGCTATCAGTAACTCCTCTGAAATTTTACTGTAGTTTTAATGTGATTGAGGAGGTTGATTTAACACATCAGCTTTACAAAATCAGTATCAGTTGGCCCCTGAAAATTAGAAGCGTCGGAGAAGACAGACAAGCGGTCAGTGATCCCGTCGACTGTTGTTTACTTGCCGTAAGTCTGTGTTAGGTACGTTTTTGGTATTACCCCGTTGTGAATTTTGAGCTGCCAACGTGTCAGAAAACAAGGATCCATCTCCTCCTTAGTCATAGGCTCCCTTTCACACTCCTTATTTGGGAATTTTGAAGTGCAAACGTGTCATTGAGACGGGGATCCGTCTTCTCCCTTTCGTCACAGGCTCCCTTTCAAGTCACCGGCTGATGTCTCGGCGACGTTAGTATCGGAGGCATGTGTTTATTCCCTGCGCCACAAATTCAAACACTCCCATCATTTCGTCTTACCATTTGTAGCATGTTTATTTCAAATAATATCAATTATCACGTAAACAATACGTAATAATAGCCATATCGTCTTTTATACTATGAGAAAACAAACACTTGTAGAGAAGCGACAATGCTAATTACGTCAGTGATCAAGTCAAGAGGATAGCAATTTGCTATTTTCTCACAAACTCTATGTTATGTCTGATAGACGACAGGGCGAGTCTGTCTAAGTGGTATTAGTCTGTGATCTAAGGTTTTAATATTAAGGTAAATTATTGTAGTGATTGGTGATTGGTTACTCTGAAACCTGTGTGTAGTCTTGCTAATATTTTGCTTGGCGTCTTCGCGTAATGATCGGTCGACGAGTTACGTGTGGTGTGAGACGCGTGGAGCAGAGTATGACGACAGTGTGGTTCTCATTTTGTTTGTTTATTTGGAATTTATGGCGTTTTCACCTACTAAAGTCATTTACGCCCGGTCACTATTACAATCACGACTCTCCGCACTTCCCCGATACCGACTGCCAAGTAGAGAAGGAACGGATACCGATTTTAAAGTCTTTGATTTGACTCGGTCAGGAATCGAACCCGGAACCACTCGGCCAACTGAACGGTAACGGTTCTCCGTTGAAGTTATGATAGGGAGATAATTTTATGCCAGGAAGATACATATCGTAAAGAAGTTTCACCGCAGATTTGACGTTCAGTCTTGGTTTATTGAGAATTATAACATTCACAAGCTTTCGGAGCTATGCACTCCTCAATCAACGAAGGTTGGACGTTAAATCTTTGGTGAATCTTGTTTACGATATGTATTGATCGTCCGCCGTCGGCTCCGCTGTATTCTTTGTGGAAGATACATATCACGCGGTGAAAACAGATCAAGCTTTGGCAGTGATCCAGGGCGATTAAGATTTTTGTCAACTAGCAGAGCAAAGGAAACCGGTAATCAACCCTGTAGAATCCTTCCCTATCGCCGTGATGCCATCCCTATTGCAATCGCCAACCTTCTCATTTTTCCCGATTCGAAACGAGCCTACAGTATTAATAGTAATTACTAAATAATACTATATTTTTCATCTGCTCATGGCCGACAATAAACTTTCAATAGCTCAATACATCTCATGCAGAGGAAAACAGCTGGACAGGCCCGTTTCTATATCTAACGTTATAATAAGCGGATAAGTTTAATTAAAGGATTAAGGCGAATTTATTAGATACTAAACGGTTTAATAAATATAAATGGCTGGAGCTTCAGAAACAGCAGATGTTGATATGAGCAGGCTATATCTTTTTTTAAAAACTTGGCTTTATGGCGTACTAAGGTCATAAGGTCATATGCGCCAGATCGATTCTAACCGGATCACTATTACAAACATATTCCACATTCCGTCTTCACCTGATGAAGGAGTGGAGCTCCGAAAGCTAGTGAATGTTTTAATTCTCAATAAACTAAGGCTGGACGCTAAATCTGTGGTGATCTTCGTTACAATATCTATTGATCGTCCGCCATCTGCTCCACTAACTCTTCAATATTACAAACACGACGCTCCGCACTTCCCCGATACCGACTGTCGGACAGGGAAGGAACGGATACCAATTTTAAAGTCTTCGATTTGACTCGGTCGGGAATCGAACCCGCAACCTTCCGATCAGAAGTTAAATCGAAAGAGTCGCAGCATGACGCTTCATGACCAGTAGTTTGGCTCACGTGGCTGTTCGCCTGTGTTCTCCGTAAGTGATCGGGCTACGGGCCAAAGAATATTGTTCAAGTTAGATGATCTTTTTGCCCTGCATCATTTTTTTCAGTTTTCCTAGATAGAGATGTGTCTGTGTAGCACCAAAAATCCGGAACAACAAGAAACTGCCTGCTGTACCAGAAGTAGACTTCTAATTTTCAATCCGTCAGTGGGCGCTATGCAGTATTTCGTATGACAAGACACTTGTTGCTTTGAGAGAAGACCATCCTTAGTAGCAGAGAAATAGGACGCTTCGAATTACAATTTCTAATCGCGCCAGTCTTTTGCTAGCTTGCCAGAAGAGGACAGTGTTCAACAGCCGAGCTCGTAAAAAGCCAAATTAATCAACACAGAGAATTAAGAGCGTAGTAAAATAAGGACAGTCGTGGTCGTCGTGGATACAATTAGTGAGGGGTGGTTGCAATCACGAAGTTCACAATAATGTATTGTTACAATATGGAAGATTGTTACGTTCAATCAGTCACTAGCTACGGACTTACGGTTACTTGCGTTGCATACTGTAATGTAAATCGATAGAGTTTTATCCGGCAATTTTAGTAAGTGGTTTCAAATATACAGGCCGGTATAGTAATTCAGCAATTTTATGGTTAGACAGATCTAATGTTACCACAGATTTAACGTCTATCCTCGTCTAATAGAAAAATTCTTTGGACCGAGTTAACAAGCTTTCATAGCATAGCTGCTTTGATCTTCATCTGGTGAAATGGTTCACTATATAGGTTGGATGCTGTTTTATTCAGCGGTTCGAACCGCCGCCTTCGTGGTCTGTTGCGACCATGTATTGCGGAATGCAGGGAACGGAAAGCTCGTGAATATATTTTGTATAAACTGCGGCTAGATGTTGAATTTGTGGTGACACTAAAAACCTGTGTCTGATCGTCAGCCATCGGCTGTAATGCTTATTTTAACCGATTGTACATCCAATTTTATCGCTGTTATTTTATAATAGTGACGTTACAATAGATTTTATCGTACGGTTGGGTGTAAATTTAGCGGGAAAGGTAGTTTTTAAGTAATGTACTAAATATTTGGATACTGTTTCACAAACGCAAGGTCACTGCGAGGATATTTTGGAATATATTTTCAAGCCTTACTCGGGTTTTAACATCATGGATACGCGAATGTTGGCGTCCATATTGATATCGACGTTTCTCCTCGAGGTAAGTCAATCTTTATTCCCGCAAAACTCGATCACAACCCCCGATCTTATTTTGATTCGATGATGTGAGCAATTTGGAAAGATTTATTGTGACAGTATTATGACAAATAATTATTACTATAAAACCAATAATGACGAAATAATGAGTTGGTAACGTTTTGGTTATAAAAGCGCCAACTTTTGAAATTTATCGCGCTAACTGTAGAGGAAAGTTGGGTAGCCTGGAAATTCCATATCCAAAACCAAGCCAATCCTTGGAAATCACGCTATTGGAACTTGTTAACAACACTATCGCGTGGAAATTTTGACCCTCACGCCCTATCCACAGTCAGGACTGGAAAAAAACATTTATATTCCGAGGGGCTTGGAATCAAATGATCTGAGTGAGAGTGTATAGGCAATGCTGAACGTCTAAAGTGCTGTTACGCAAGTTGCTTAATCTCGGCAGTACACCCCCTTCTCGTCTACGGTTGTAAAAATTGAAATTTTCTCAAAAATATTTGGCATTGCAATGACCTTGCCAATACAGTTCCTTGAAATATCATATTGACCGTGTCGATTTGCATTTCCTTCGTTAACTATCCCATCCAGGCGGATACTAGCCAATGATTTCTGGCGGGAGGATACTATAGTAATAATTACGAGTACTTGTAGTTTAATAGGTCATGTTGTTACACTGAGCTTACTTTATCAACAACTCAAAAACTCAGGGTCTGGTGTACAATACAGAAGATCCTACTTGCGATGGGTTTCGCGCTATCAAACTTAGCTAAAAAACGTCAATGCCTTGAATTCAATGCTTAAGCTGTAAGACATTCTACATACACACAACTTTAGTTCAAGATTTCACAGATCAGGGACTGATATACAATAAACAGTAAATGCTGCATTTGCTAAGGCTATCAAACTTTCTAGCTTATGACTTGCTAAACTACAGATGGCCATGGCCAGTGAATTATTCCAAAGGGTCCCTAAGCTGTAAAGTTGCATTTTAAGTTTTCGTTGGGCAGTTAGTTGTGTTCCGTCAAGTAGTCCCACGAAATTAACGCGGGGTAAGCGACGGATCCCGTGACTAAGTCCACGCGACTCTCCGACAATTTTTGTTGTCTGTACCCGCCAGACTGTTGGGTATCTCATAGTCGACTTAGTCCGTCGTTTAGTGGCACCCGAAATACTCTCATGTTCACGGGAATTAAGAATCAGATTACCAGGAAATGGAAAGTTTTTTTCAGCCTTGCTCAATGCAATCACAATCACCTTGCTTGCCGTTTTCTATCTTTACTTATCCGTCGGCTACGTTTTAAGCGGAGATAAGATACTGTGTAAGCTGATTCATGTACAATTAGCCGTGGCTTTTGAGTTATATGATCGGATATTTATTTCTTGAGCTGGTCATTATTATACTCTGTTTTACGATAGCGGTGTCTAATATTACGCTCGTTATCTATACCTATAACTTAGACCGTTAGACGCATAAGTTAGACGTTGACTACTACGTCGTCACTAACTCCCAAGTTGACTGATTGGTTATCAGACAATCTTTGTAGATTATAAGTTTCACTGACTTGTCTGGCTGGGGCGAATCTTGCATAAATTTTGAAATTGAAAATTTCTCTGTTACGGTCAATCCCAAGCTTATACGAATGTGAAAGGTTGCGACAGGAATCACTGCCAAATCATACGTCGTTCTACCCTCTGTGTCCACTCACTAACGGAACATAGCCGACATAGGTTAGGACAAGGCCTATGGTATATTTAAACTGGATAACATCATTGCGTTTGGCTTGAAACCGTCAATTGAAGATTATAGTGAAGGCGATGTCGTAAAGATTCACCACAGATTTAACGTTCAGCCTTAGTTTATTGAGAATCATAACATTCACAAACTTTCGGAGCTTTGCTCTTTTATCAGGTGAATACGGAATCTTCTGTACGATATAGTATTCAAGTATTTTTGTCTCTATGTTGGCCTACTAGCAGCATAAGAATTCAATGTACACCGGGTAGAAATAGGTCATCGTGGCGCAGTGTTGGCACTCTGAAACAGGCGCGTGGTTCTACTTATCATCGATGGTGCGGTGGGACTTGTGATTAGCTCTGATTACATCGATCTATTCGCTAGCAGACAGGTACAAATGAATCCATAGAGTGTTGGCGAAATTGCTTGTCAATACTGACAACACTCTTTTTTCTTTCAACGCTCTGCTAAAGCAATGGTTCCCAACCGGGGAGGAATTCCTCCCTAGGGAAAAATTCAAAACAAGAACAACTTTGAGGGTTGTTGACAGGGCATCTAAAAAATTTTTATATGACTATTATACCAAAATCTGAACGCCCGCGCCCCACCATATGTTAGCGTTACAGGACATTTTTGTAACACCATAGTCAAAAGATCGCTTCAAATATGAACATACATTTCCTACAGTTGTTATCTCCAGCATTCCGTACATGTCATTCAAGGCGTCGTTAACCGGTATTAAAATATTGAGCCTCCCACTTTTTACCGGCAATTCCCACGGTTTAACGTCGTTTAGAATATTGAGGGACGGTTCCTAGTAAAATGTAGGGGTAGATACTGTACGTGGTGCTTATTAATGCCTCTGCTGAAGGAGCAAAGCTCTGAAGGCTAAACATTTTGAAGGCCATCGCTTCTCGTATTCTAATATGGGGTTGGACATTACCCAGGCCTATGTTTTGAAGCCGATGACCGATTTTTGTGTTCCGATGTTGATATATAATATCGGCCTGTATAGACACATCAACCAAACCCGATTCTCATGGCTTTTCCGTAATCAGTATCGGCCATCACTCACATGAGGAGGCCTTGTATCATGGGACATGGCGTCCCCGTATTTTCCGGCATTGGCCGGTGAGAACTATGCATTGTGGCTACACCGGATTACGAAGTAAGGCCAAGGGTTAAATCAAAAGCTTTTAACTTTTATGGCGCGGGGCAATGACGCAGCAACTTTCAGGGCGTGACGCCTACTAAATCATCCACTCCTTTCGATGATGAGATATTAATTATTATTTAATAATGACTCTCATCGATCTTCGATATTAAAAAGATTCAATGCGAATAACTTTGCCATTTTTATCGATTGCGAAATGATGAACTGTTGTTGTTTTGAAGTTATGGCGTTTTCACCCTACTAAGGTCACGTAGGGTTGATCAATGCATACGGTACGCGTGTCAATACTTCCAATTTATAGCCCGGGATCATTATCACAACCAGAACACCCCGCTATCTCCCGATACTGACTGCCGAACAAACAGGAACGGATACCGATTTTAAAGTCTTTGGTTTGATTCGGTCGGGAATCGAACCCGGAACCACCCAATCAGAAGGCCAAACCCAACTGAACGGTATGATTCCGATTTGCTAGAAAACGATGTAGTTTATCTCTAGACGCTCTGGAGTCCGCCATACATCGGTTGGTTTGTTCACAACGTCTATTACTAGCTTTGTATTTGCTCTTGTATTTTGAGAGCCTATAAGGGGTAATGCAAACTTCTAATTACACTAGTGTCTTCACGATATTAAGACCTTGGCCACCTGAATGTTTATTTTGCGGATGTTTTGATATTAACAGCGCTCTCCTTCGAGATAGCTATTTTTGTAACATTTGATCTAAAATGCAGCTAAAAACATTGCAAATGGAGAAATTGTTTGGATATTTAACATATTTTGTCTGTGTTTTATCAAAATGCTAAGTATTTTCGTACCGGTACTTCCGCGAATTAGGTCCACCATGGCCTACTAAATTTAGGGGTCCCTCCTGGTTTGGGGCGTCAATTTGGTGTTAATGGTATCAAGGAATTATTTCCTCGTAGGAATTTTTATTCAATATTCTGTCGGAAGTTTTGCAATTTAGTGTTAATGGTATCACGGAATATTTCCGCGTAGGAATTATGACCCAACTTTTCCATCATCATTTTTGCAATTAGGCGTCCGTGGTATCATGATATATTTCCGCATTGAAAATATGAACCGTTTTTAATCTGAATTTTTGGTAAAGAATAGGCCTTATTTGACACTTTGAGCAAATGAAGAGAGAGTTTATCACACCATAACGGGCTTAGGCTATTCGTAATTGGCTAAATGCTATTTATATTTACGTATTATACACGTAATTATCCAGTCCTTATCGTGGGAAATAGCCCAAGGCTGCAGTCGTGTTGTATGTTAAATAGTTTCAGTAGGTTATCCTTGCTAACGGCCGACGATCAAGTCTTGTTTCATTCATTTATACTTTCATATTAAGCTGATTAATCATTCACAATGGTATGATAGTATTTATAATGATGGAGTCGACAGCGAACGAACCAAATAGTAATACATAGAATAAGTCACCATAAATTTAACGTTCAGTCTGGTGGAGTCGATAGTTGACAGTCCAAACTGGATTAGATAGAATAAGTCACCACAGATTTAACATCCAATCCAGTTTATGGGAATATTATTCACAAGTTTTCGGAGCTCTACCCTTCTATAATAATAGACTGAATAAGTCACCACTGATTTCACGTAATTCACCAGCTTTCCGAACTCCGATTCTTCATCAGATTTATTCGACACTTTCACCAAATGGAGAGAACAAGAGATAGCTTCTCGGGAAATTCAATTTTTCCTACTCCGCACGTAATACCACAGATCCCACATTCTCTGCTACCGTACTACGTCACAGCCGTGAAATTTAATATTATTCATCACACCGTTTAGCACGTAGTTGATATTTGCGGAGGAGCGTTGCATTCCACGCCGTACGAATTGTTTAATGAGGATAGCGCGCCATATCACAGTATATAGGAGCGATATCTATGATCATTTTAAAACAAGTGTGCGTCCATAACATTAAAGGTAAAAAAGTATGAACTACCGGCCACTATCACTTATATATATTAATAATTCATAGAGTGTTTAATTTAGTTTTCACGTCACGAACCGGCTATTGGCGAACGTATCATCAAAATAGAGAAGGGTAACATTATTTTTTATCACATATTATACATTATTCGTTAACAATACAAATTTTATATGGTTCACTGGTCATCGCTTTAAACCCAGGTATTTTTTGATGTTCGGCGGGAGGTTCGCGCCGCAATTTGCGATAATTACTATTTGGTGGTAACATGTGCACGAATTTGCATTTAAACGTGGCAGCATCCTCGCTTGTAAGCTCGCGTTTGAGCGTGACTTAATTGATTTCCCGCTGATACGTGGTGTTGCCGTGACGGGACGTAGAATAACATTGATCCGTCACCTCGGCTCAATCGTATAATGTCAACTTCTTATTGTAAAGTGTTTGGAATTCATCCTCATGTGTACCATCGATATTTCGCGCGTAATCATTCAACACAATTGCACTCAACATCGTGGTCAGTCATTAATTTAGTGAAGACGGGATGAATAATGGTTTTACGACCATGAGGCGGTGTCAACTTTTTACTGTGAAGTTTTAAAAGTCATTCTCATGTGTACCATCGTTATTTCGTGGTGATCATTCAGGACATAGAACTGAACTTCGACGTCCGTAAATTTTTTTCTGTCGTACCGTAGTTCATTTGGTGAAGGGGTGTGTAATTTGTGGTGTCAACTGTCAAGTTTGGAAAAAATCATCCTCATGCGTACCATCGTTATTTCAGGATGACAACTGCAGACGTTGAACTCGGCATCGTCAGCACAAATTGTTCCGTCGTAGTTAAATAAATAGAATTAAGCTGTAGCGGTCTTTCGCAGCGTGGGAAACAGTCGCCTTCCATCCCCCCAGGCTACGATTCGATGTACGTTATCAAGAGCGCGAGCCAACATCCTCCACATGTTGAATAAAACATACTGAACGGATTAAATACCATTGATAAATTAGCAAACGCCAAAGATTAGTCAAACTGAACATTCAAAAACTCAAAATCGTACCCGGGCCATTGGTAATAAGCTTATGTAAATCTTGGCTTATTATACGCACGTTTGTACCATGTCTAAAGCTTTAAGTTTATACGCCCGTACCCCGTACACAATTTGTAAGTACTTCTTCATCTTTCGGGCGTGTTGTTGTTGGTGGGGGTGGTGAATTAGGAAATATGGCGTTTTTACCCTACTAGTGTAATATACGCCAGGTCTATGCTTAGTGGGCGACGCGATACTTTGCGTTTATAGCCCGAATCACAACCGCAACCCTCCGTACTCGCCAAGCAGAGAAGGGACGGATACCAATTTTAAAGTCTTTGATTTGAATCGGTCTGGATTTGCAACATATTTTAGCGCTTTGTAACATTTTCCGGATATCAACTATCCGGGTTTTCTATGCACATAAACTGCTGTTAACATGGCATTTGCAACCGGATATCCGAATTTGTTTTCACGCTAATTAAATCATTCCCTAGTACGGTACCATAAATTAATAAAATCACGGCCGTATGACAATCAGGACATGACGTGTTTTCGCGCTATTGCAAGTTTGCAACAGCGTCCAATTAAGATGTCAAGCTCTGAATACTTAGCTGGATGATAATTACTATGGAAAAATTGGACTGGTTAACATGAGATTATATCGTACTTATATACTTATACCGATACAGCCATATGTCTATCTTAATAGACCTACTTTATGCAATAATGTTTTACATATGTTCATATTTCATGACAGTCTGTATTAGAGTCGTAGATCGTCGGTTGGTATTCTCGTATGTTATTATGACGTTGGATTAATGGCGTTTCCACCCTTCTAAGGTCATACACGCCGGGTCAATGCTTACGGTAGACGCTTGTCGATACTTCCGGATTCTAGATAGAATCCCTGTCACAACCAGAACACTACACACTCCCCCGATATTGCCTGGATCACTATCACATACGGGTACGTAGAATATACGGGGTACCAATTTCAAAGTCTCGATCAGGAATCTAACGAAAATCGTGCCCCTGTTTTGGCCGCTAATTGCGATGGCGGTTCACAAAACTCATTATGACAAGCCACTGATTGGTGGCCTCGTCCAGTCCAGCTTCTTCAAACCAGTCACTTCATCGTCTCTGTTGTTTTTAGACGGCCAACGCATTGGGATATTACGAACTTCAGATTTTAAACGTTCAGAATGTTGCGGGGGAATTACAGAACGGGGAATGTTGCGACGGAGGGAGAGGAAGGTACGTACAACGGTCTGTAAGATTGTAGAGTCTGGTGACAAATGAGAACACGAATAGCTGTGGATGGGGAAATATTGACGTCGTATGTGGGATGATCAACCGACTGGATCTGTTAATTACGAGCGGTTGGGACAACGTAGGTATCGTAGCGTAGCTTATCTGTGAAGCTGTATACTCACACACGCGTGTATGGAAATGGTTCATTTACTGAAAGTCGCAAAATTGGCACACGAATGACGGGTTGCCTTTACGAAATGAAGATGAACGGATATCAAATTTTTCGCATCAGGATCCATCCTGATTCGAAGCAGTTTTGGAATTTTAAAATCGTGATCCTGTTCTGAGAATTCTAACAGTCTCAATTCTTGCACAGATACGGAACATGTAGCGAAGATCAATGCGACACATACTTCAAGTTATGCCTGAAAGAATTCCAGTCAACTCCGAAACGCGTTGACTCTTCGTCGTGCGCATTTGGGTCAGGAATCGGGCCTGTTTTAGGCGGGAATTCTTTTAAAATGGAAAAAATTAATTCTGACAGCCCAGGACGGATTGTGATACAATTTTCGTTTGCTTGGATGGTGAGTAACAATTCTAACTTGCTTCGTTCGTGTGTGCTTGTTTAGGGGTGTGCTGAAGTTAGGTTTGAAAATTTGTAAGTTGTATTAATGGTTAGGCAGGATTTTCAGAGTAGAAGTAGATTGTATAGCCTACAACTCATTAAGGGAGGTCGTGCGCATTCGTGTATTTGTGCATGTGTGCGCGTGCTTACGCGGGGTTAATGAGAAGTTGGCTTTGAAATAGTATATATATATATATTAAATGACCACAGATTTAATGTCCAGCCCAATTTATTGGAATATAATTCACAAGCAGTTGGATCTCCGTTTCTTCAACATCACCGTTGCTCGTTGCGGCCTCTTTCACGCGGCGCTTTTCGTTCAGCAACACAGTAGGTGCTCATAAGTAACCACAGTTCCGGATTTAATCAACCACCCCGCTGCGTCAAACTTGATGATTTTGCCATCTCCAACACGTTCACTAGTAATTATCAATTATGTGGTTCGCAGGAATCAACTTTCCAGCCAAACGTGGGGGCGTAAATGATGATTATTCAGTTTTAACCGATGACGTAACTATGTTACACCTCCTTGTTGATTTTGCGAGGCAAAAAGAAAACAATTTTTCGACTTATTTCCTTAGTTTCTATGCAGTCGTTCCAATGACAAAAGTTTTAGAATCAGCTGTGTAACTGTTATTCACGGCGTGACGTCGCTGTCGATTATATTGTGTCGTAACAAGCGTGCAATATCAAGAGGATAAGTACATCCGTCTCCTGTTCGCAATTTCTGCAGCGCCAGCAATTAAACTAAACAAACAGCACAATTAGAAGCCGACTTTGTACATCGCCAGCACTCAGAGACTTGGTCTATTTGTTGGTCTCATCTCCGATTGGGTTGCGGCACCTTCCGTAAAACGCAATCTGCATCGGGATCTGGTTGAAGTTTCGCCCCAGTTATTCGTCCTATTGACTGGAAAACACGGGGGAGATGCGATGCTTTTACCAGGGAAATCGTCCGTGTCCGCCCCGGGAAAATTATTTTTGCATTTGAAGTTACTCCTCGTTGGTATACTGCTATGTTGGATTCTGGTGTTATCTTTGATCGGACCACAGCGGCCGTAAGTTCCTCGATACATGCATCAAGGCAGTTGTTATGACTTGGCATACCTTGTTCACATTGAGCGTAAAACGTAGCGCGCGTAACGCTTTGAGAAGTGGAAACTGCGCATGACAGTGAGCTTGTACTTCACGTGATCGGGAAACGTCGCTTTCGCGTCAAATCTTTTATGCTCATCGCGAACGTAAAAACAAGAGACGCCCCAATTCATGGTGATCATGGAACAATCGAACATTTGCACTCAGTGTGAGCAAGGCTTCAGTGGGCGAACTATCAACGTATTTCAAGCTGGGCAGCGGAACCTACTTATTACCTATACTACCTTATTAGCATAGACGCTTGTATAATGGGGTGTTCCCACTTATGCAGAAAAAGATACGCTAAATGTTAATACCCTTACTAGTATACTTGTATATAACGTGATGCTCCCCGAATATGCAGTAAATTCTACACTAAAATGAAGTATACCGTGACTAGTCATCTAGACCGTTTTATGTTTGGTTACGGGGAGTTTGAGATTCTATTTTATTCGAGAGATCATTTTATCCTTCATCACACCTTTCAAAAACTCTGTGAGCAAATTCTTTTTCTGCTATGCTTCGATAATTGACCCAAATTCCATTGAAATACGATACTGAAGCAAGGCGAGTAAAAACAATGACTTGTTTCATGTTTATACATCGAGCCGAGCAAAAACTCTACAGCGAGGAGATAGAATGTAAACTTTACCAACGGATCACCGTTCATTTGAGACACTGTCGAATTTGTTACATATTAGTTGCCACAAGCTGGCATAATCTTCATTACCCCGGACTACTAGCATTCCCCGTGAACATGTTGATAAATTCAGCTCAGAAAGCTTGTGCTGGACATAAAATCTGTGGTGATACATACAGTAGTTACATACTCTCTATATCTATAGCAAGTGACCGCCTGGCCATATAGACTCTGTATAATATACTACACAAAGGCTATACATTCGAAGTTCAGACAGACATCAACGTTTTCCACTCAAACAAAGTTGGTGAACATTCATCCTTTAAATAGTTCATGTACAATTGAGTCACATTGAGTTGTGGTTTTGCTGTTCAATACGATGGTTTCCGTCAAAGCATCGCTAGCCCATGATAAGTCAAGTGTTATTAGAATTCTGTGGCTTCTGACTTCTAGATAAATTGATAGTCTGTGACAAGGAAAAATGGTTTGCGATTTGTCGTTTTTTGAAAATTTCCGATGACGTAGGGTATGTTCTTTGGTAATAATTGCATGTTTGTAGCGAAACAATCGAATTTTTTAACATTCGTTTATGAGTTTCGTGACTTCTTCAGGCGAAAAACACATAGTATATGAAATTATTGTACTTTCAGTTAGCAGTAGATAATGAACGGTTGCCACCCATTTTTATAATTGTCATAATACGATATTAGTGTATAGTCACTTTTTTGTTATGACCATTATGACGATACAATTAGTTTTGGAGACTGTTGTTCGCCGCAATTTGCATCTGGAAGTCGCTCGCTAATTGATTATTTATAATTACCATTAATAATGAATATTTATTTAACTGTTTAGTTAGCCAAGGGGGTTCACTTTTAGCATTCTGATCGGGAAGTTCAGAGTTCGATTCCCGACCGAGTCGAATCAAAGTCTTTAAAATTGGTATCCGTTCCGTCTCTACTTGGCAGTCGGTTTCGGCGGGAGAGCGATGCGTTCTGGTTTTGATAGTGATCCGGATTTATAAGCTGAAAGTATCGGCACGTGTACTATACATTTACTGGCCTGTTTGACCTTAGTGGGGTTGAAAACGCGATTTATCTAACTTTCTATCCCCGCTTGTGACGTTAAGAGTGTCATCCTGTCGAAGTCGCTAAGTCAGTCTGCGACGTGTTCATCGGCTATTGTCTTTTGTTAAGTCACAAATACTTCGCTTTCTTATCAGATTTATTGTTAAAGAGTCGTTCACAAAATCTACATTTGTGTTTCCATTATGACGGTACATATACCGAATAATGGTTCATTATGACGAAGCAGGGCGCGCGAGTTTTAGTTCTCATTGTTACGTAAAATCGTGTAAAAGTGATCCATTTGGTTATTAAATAAACACCCAGCACTTAGACGTTTTCTGGGCTTAGATAAGAATCTCAAATATGGGTTAGAATTCGTCAAAAGTCTTGTTTGCGCGAGAAAATAACTCGATTCGGTGAAAATATGGTTTTTTTAATTATTGCACCTACTTCATAATTTTGTCAATTCCGACAATTTTCACGCCCTAATATTTCTCATCATAATGACATCATCATGTTATTTCCTGTACCTGTTATGACGTCATCGCGCGTCTACGTTTTGTGTTGGTTTTTTTCGACTATCGCCGCAATCTCAATCATGTCTACTTTGGCATTGTTTGAGAATAAACGAGAAGTTTATGACGCATTAAACGACTGCTATCTTGTGCATAGTTGTTGTAATAATGGCAGTCGGATGATCGTCGTGTAAACTTAATTGTTTGGTCATAGTACGATGGAAGCGTGGCACTCCCGTTAAATATTGTCATAATGAGTTTTGTGTACTGCCGCCACCGCAATCTGCGTTCGACTCCCGACCGTAGCCAGCGAGATCGGGAGGTTCCGGGTTCGATTCCTGACCGATTCAAACCGAAGATTTTAAAATTGGTATCCGTTCCACTCTGCCTGGCACTCAGTATCGGGAGTATGCATGCGCGGAGGGGTTGTGGTGGTGATCCAGGCCATAAGCCAAAAGCAAGGACACGTGTACTAAGCACTGATCTGACGCATAATAATATGAGCTTAGTAGGGTGAAAACGCCTTGAATCTGAACGGCAACAATAGCGCTGACAACCGCGTACTACACACGTTGGAGCTTGGTATTCGCTCCAGAAAGGCGCATTTCATTCATCCTAAAATCATTCAAAGTTCCACTCCTTCATCAGGTGAAGATGGAATCGCTATAGCACAATTGTGAATATATATATCCCCAGGCAGGCCCTCCGTTTAGTGATGCAATTGGTGTATATTTTCAAAGTTAAAAATTTATCAGTGTATCGTGCCATTATTAGTAAGAGTAGACTCGGTGCTGTGCCGTTTATTTTGGTTAGACATAGCCGACTATAACCCCGTTTGCTCATTTTGTGGCCACTTTAATCACTCGGGCGACATCTGTTGTGTGTCATAATGCATTCTCGCCTGCCACCTGATTCTCATTCTTATCAAACAATTGGCGTTCAATCTAACAAAGATTTCGTTGCCGTTTTGCTTGCTTTTCTCAGGCCAGAGTATTACATCACAATGCCGCTCACTTTCGTTATGTAAATTAAGTTGTTTGTCTTTCGCGTTTAATGGACGGTTAACAAGACCGCGAGCGCGAATAAATTCCAACTTCGGTGATCTCGGCTCGCTCACTCACAGCTTCTACTACGACATAACAATTCAACTCCAAGCGGTAACGTCAACTTGTTGACTATAAAACTCGAATTTTTGCGTCAGAATCGAGCACAGGCCCGCCTCTTACAACTGCGAAATAGTGACTTCAACTGCGTGTCAGTTTTTTTTATAATTGTAGAGGATTCTTCAGCGGTTCCTGCCTCCCGAAGGTCTTTTGCGCCACTCGTATACATATTCTACGTCAACAAAGTCTAGTATACGTACGCCGCTTCTACCACGGCTGTAAAGCATATCAATTCAACGTATTCCAAGCGGTAATGTTATCTTGCAGACTGCGTCCATTTTATTATTATGCCTTCACTATCGCAAATGCTTTTGGGGCGAAATCACTGTTTTTGAGTAATTTCAGCATGATTTTGGGTGAGTTTTGAGGTTTTTTTAACCTTAATAAATATCCATTCAGATAACATACATTGAGATAGCTTGTAGTAGCATGATTTTGGGCTGAATTCGCTGTTTATTGAGAGTTTTTAGCTTTATTTAAATATTCAACCTGACATTATGCTTGGAAACAGCTTGTAGCCGCACGATTTTGGGGTAAATACGCTGTTTTTGCGAGTTTTTAGCTTTAATAAATCGTTTTTTCGTTACAGTTTGATTCCTAAGTTGGTTAAAGGTTCCGTTTCAGTTAAAGCTGCGGCTTTCGTCACTGGCTAAGATAACATCTCATTCAAGAGGAGTGAGATAATAGAAAGAAAAAAACCTTTCGCTCATAGTGAGAAAGTGACAACCTCCCAGACCGTGGGAAAAACAAACGACGGTTCACGTTAAACGGGCGAAACCAAAGTGAGGGGAGACAAAAAATTTATCAGTAATATGATTTGAATATTATATTTAATGCAAAGTTATGACCGTTAATGCATACCTATTAGAAATTTGATAGTTAGTTAGTTAGTTAGTTTCAAAAGAAGCGATTTTGGATTTTTAAAATCCGTTTTTTTCTCCCTCCCTCCCTATTTATTCTTGCGTCGTGTCTTGAACAAACACGTAATAAAGTGGCGATATTATGCGATTGTTCTGTCACAATAAAGATTATACGACATATATAAAGGTGACGAGTCAAGTCGTTGTAATATAAGTTGTATTGTAACGTTCATGGCGTACGTGTCTCGCCAACAAGCGGACGTGAGCTACCGTTTAAGAGATCTGTAGCTGTTATAGGCACGACTGTCATAGTCACTAAATCGATGAAATCTGACTTTTAAGACGCTTAACTGCTGTGCTAGACATGCCACGGTAGACACGACATTTACAATTGAATTTTCGCCCTGTATTGTGTATGCGACATCCACTTGGTCGAGTTGTTTGACTGTCCGCCTTCCGATCCGGTGGTTCCGGGTTCGATTCCCGACCGAGTCAAATGAAAGACACTTAAAATTGGTATTCATTTTTGCTTTCCTTGCCAGACAGTATCGGGGAAGTGCGGGGTGTTGTGTTAGTGATACTGGTCTGGTCTATAAACTGGAGTATTGACACGTGTACCGCAATCGTTGAGAAGGCGTACATGACCTTAGTAGGGTGAAATTGCCTTAAATCTGAAACAACAACAAGACAAACAACCCCGTTTAGGACTCGGATGGGAATCGATTAACAGCAGATTTATCTTCCAGCTGCTTTAGGGTTTGACCACATGCATTTGAATGCCCGCGGACCGCTGTTACGATCGTAGACGCCCCGGTTGGAATCGTGGTAATTAACCCCGCTGATTATAATTATCATCTCCCGTGAGCGCGTCCGTAAATTCAGATTTGAACACAGCAACACAGCCTCCGCTCTGCGCAGCCCTTGCAGAAGCTACTCGGTGCCCGCTGTGGTCACGCTGTTCGGTGATCATTCGATTGTTGACGCTTGCGTTAGATTATAATTTCCCGTGAGCGCGAGAAAGCGTCCGCCAGCGAAATCCCTGCAGGAGCGACCCAATTCCCGCAGTGGTCACATACACCGACTAGTAAATGCGTAGGCTTGTGTCATAACTTTTGCCATCGTCAGCCTCTCCCTGTCCACATATCTTCCATTGTTGTATCATAAAGATCATTATGATAGTATTATTAGTCAAGAATTCCGCTGTTTTTGAACTCAGGGACACGTAGATAAAGAAATGCCACAAAAAATGTAAAATTTAGCCGTAAATGCCTTTTATGCGATCACAATTATATGTTAAGTGCTGGGTTAATCTTTTTTCTCCACCATGTCTATTTCTATAGACGCGTTAGCATATAACATGTTATTCTATTGATACATAGAACATCTAAAAAGGCGATCGCGCGTATAACTATTGTAGTGATGTAACAATGTGTCGGTTGACAAGACATGAAAGAAAAATAAAGACATTATTAGATCATAATGTGACTTTTATTGAAAGAAGCCGCCATCGCTTGTCATGAAATATTAATAGTTTGACTTGGGTGACGGGAAGACAAGCAATTTTTTGAGTGGGGTTGGATAAGCTGGCGTACCAAGGCCAGAATTGCCTACCGAGCCCTAGAAATGACAACCGCTCGGGGGGTGGAGAGGCGGCCTTGAACCCCATAAGTGCCTGCCGAGCCCAAAGCTGGTAACCTCACTAAGTTCGGGGGAGAATCGTCCTTACCGAACCGCACGAGTGCCTGCCCAGGCGAGAAATCATTTTTTTTCACCAAATAGATATTCAAAATTATGTGACGTAGTAATGACGTTTATGGCGTAACAACATGATCATGGTTCACTCATTAGAAAATTCGAAAAGTTGGCAATTCGCAGTATTTATTTGCTTCTATGTGATAACAATAGTCCTTTTTTGTAAAAAAAAAACTTCAAAAAGTGTTCAAATTAATTTTGAGGCTTCTATCCAACACCTAAACATGTGACTTTTAGCCCAAACTCAGCCGACAATAGCAATCAGTACATTGAAAAATGTGTTAGGATAATAATTATTGACCTTCCCGTATGTATCGTACAAGATAATAACAGTTGGTGATGTTTTCTTGAAACTGTTAATTAAAAATTACCATTTTTTGGGATTTTAACCTAATTTTCACACCGTTTTTACGCATTTTATTTCCTGCGTTGAGATAATTAATAGTTTTTCTAATACTGAAGTGACAATTAAATGATTTGCCGTGCCAATGATGGTTCAAGGCAGGTGTAAATCGGTCGTTTCTTGTCAAAGCAAATTGCATCCCCTGCCGCTGAGTATTTTCGAGAATTGTTCTGTATTTTTACCAAATTAATTCCTTTGTGTTCTAATAAAGTATTGTGAACGTCATAAAAGAAGTAATTTTGGTCATCATTTTCGAATCCTAATCGTTTCGGTCCCGAAATCTAAGAATTCCACGTGGCTTTCTCCGGACTAGACGTCAGGGCAGCCAATGCCACTGATTTCCTCTTCCATGTTCTTCAAACCCACTCTATTGGGTGGTTGATATATTGTACAGGAATGGATAACAAGGTCTGCTGTTTGCTCATCCACACCACGCTCGCATGCCGTAATCTAGTTATATTAATTAAGCCACACTTTCGATGCCGTCGTACTTAGCCAAAACCGTAGGTTACAGAGAGGGAGAAAGAGAGAGAGGCGTTGGCTTTCAATCGACTGCTGCCACAAACGAGCCACGCATATTCAATAATTTGTGATTATGACGTCACAAGGCGTTGTCGTAAAATTGCAAAATACAAAATTTTGAGATTTACTGAGTTAGTGACCGAGCGAGCAGCTGAGACGTTACGTAGGTATAATGACGAAGTCAAGCCTCTGTGTAATCATTAGTTGGCGTGTCGAGAACGTTTTGTACAATATGCTCACAAGGCGATCTGTCTTTTCCAGCGTACCTACACAATGATACTGGAAGCTCTGGATCGGGACAACGGAACTGGTGAGTTGTTGATATTCTGGGAGGGTTTTATGCCTGTATTAAGACATAGAACGCCTGCCCGGGTTCAATTCCTAACCGAGTCGTCTGACGAGATTGATGACCGATCGCTTCGCCGCCGCCCAGTCGTTTTTCTCTTGTATTGATCAATTTGCTTGTGAAATGACTGAAACAATAAATATGTCTGTCTGTCTGTCTGTCTGTCAAAGACTTTAAAGTTGGCATCCATTCTCCCTCTCTTTATCAGTCAGCATCGGGGAAGTGCGGAGGGTAGCGTATTACAAGCATTGACCTGGCTTGTATGACCTTGAACACCATAAATTCACAACGACAGCCTTTCCAAAACGCCTTTCTTACGTTTCTACAGACCATGAACCTACAAGCCAACTAATCGGTCGCGTGGCACACACTGGCATGCTGAACCCTGGAGATCAATGGCATACTCATCGATTCAACGGTGCTTCGGTTCATATTGAATGTAAAGTCAGAGTGAGATGCGAAGAACATTACTATGGCACCAACTGTACAAAGTATTGCCGACCGAGGAACTACGCATTCGGACATTTTACTTGTGATCATAATGGGAATAAAAAGTGCATGGACGGATGGATGGGACCAGAGTGTGATAAAGGTAAGATATTGCACTTTCTTTCTCTCTCTCTCTCTCTCTCTCTCTTTTTTTTTCTCTCAAAATGCAAATGCTGTCAGGTGTAAAAGATTTTAGCAACGCAGCGCCCAGTCAGAACAACTCTTAAAAGCCGCCTTGTGAATCATAGAGCTCTGTTGACTGTCTGATATTTGGCATATATTAGTAAGCAACTATGTGCTTGCTCGCTACCTCGATGCTTGACGAAGCTTTGTACACGTAAATATAGAAGCTATACCGCCCACGTTGTGAGTCCCTTATCTGTGCCTAGAAATGTTATCAAATATACTGACAAGTGGTAGAGCAAAAGCGGACGATGAAAAGTTAATAAAAGCACAATGTCACCACAAATTTAACGTCCAGCTACAGTTTAAGTATTAGAAGCGATGGCGGACGATCAGATATCAGACAAAACTTATAGTGTCACTACATATTTAACATCCAGCCTCAGTTTCTTCAGAAATAAGTCCACAAGCTTTCGGATCCCTGATCTTTCATTAGCTGATATGATATACTGAAGTATTGCTCCGTCCTCACCTGATGAAGGAGCTGAGCTCCGAAATCTTGTGGACCAATTTCTGAATAAACCAGGGCTTTCACGTTAAATCCGTGGTGAATGTTTTCACGATATCTGCGATTAAATATCAGACCTAGTTTTTTAAAATTGTCGTTGCTATGACGACTAGTCACGTGGCTTAAGAGACGGTTCCTTAGCTCGTGAGGTATTGAACATGCATATAAATGATCGAGGTATAGCGACGGCCATCGATTACCTAATATGACGCGAAGTCGGTGCCGATAGGGGATTATGTCGTAATAGTGGTTCCCGCCAATTTCAATAAATTGATACATTCACTAATGTAGCTTCGCAAGTTTACAAGTTATTCGCGCGCGAGAAAAAAATGTCGGACAATAGCACAAAGACCTTCTCTATGGGGCCGAGAATCTAAAAGACGACATAGTCGCCGGATGATCAAAGGCCCCATAGATGTAACTAAACCCTGCAAGCGCGCTAGTAATTTGCCAAACGCGTTCTCGTTGAAAAGACTTTATCATAAAAGAGACCTTTTTATCTCTTCTGTGATGTAACAAATGAAAAAAACGATTAATGAATCGACTTCTCGATCTCGCTCGCTACGAATAATCCCGACTATGTCGTCACCGTGCGTGTCATGTTACCCATTGTTTCGTCATATATTGGGGCGATTGTTTCATCACTAATTATGTTTTTGACACATTTGAACCTTGATAATAGTTGATTTTAGGTCAGCTATTTTATAAAAATATGAATTAATCGTTTTAATAGCGTCTTATTGATGCCCACTTCGACTGTCTGCCGTCTCCAATCGTTTTGTAGATTACCCGATATCCGCATGACCGTGTTTAATATTAATATCCTATTATTTCATATCCCATATCGGTATTATTGTTTATGAATGTTATAGCGTGGGAGGAGAAGGCAATGGGAACATGATATCGTGAGCGACGTCTCTTTCCGCCGTTCTGCCTTGGCTGTAGTCGGATTAAGACCGCCTCAATACTGTCTTTATAGCATTAGGCCGAGGCCTACCGCATAGGAAGTTGTCGCTCATGAACGAGCCGACGTTCGAAACTTTGTGAAGTATATACCATTAAACTGGACTGGACGTTAAATCTGTGGTGACTTATTCAATCTATTACTATAGTAGGGTTGATCTCCGACAGCTTGTGGATTATATTCCACTAAACTAGACTGGACGTTGTATCTGCGAGACGGAGGCATATCGTACCCCGTACCGCATAGCAACTCATCAAGGAATACGGTCCGTCTTTTGCAGCTTCGTTCCCTTCGTCAGGAATGTTGTGATGACGTTTTCTATCTGTTACTATTTGGATCGTCCGCCACCGCCTCCACTATTTTTCGTATCACTTTATTACGTAAAATATCACAAGAATGGCGTGATAGTGAAGTGTTATCAGTTAACCATTAATTCGAGTTTGGCATTTCCCGCGTTGCAGCTGATAACTTGGCGCGGTAAAAGTGCTTTTTCTTCGCCAATCTTACAAAAATTTCCTATGTGAGACTCGCCGGGTCATGCGCCATATGGTGTTGTGTTGATAAAGGCCAACATTATCGTATTAAGCACCCTTTTAACCCGATAAGACCCGTTTCATAGAGCAAGGCGGTTTTCTTCAACCGTTTCAAGATTGATCCGCAGCAGGCGACTGCCAACTTTTCAAAATTTCAACCCGCTTTGTCACGTCATACTATAGATATTCTGATCAGCCTATGGTGATGTCACTTTCAATCTGCTCTGTCACGTCATCACTGAAGATGTATTCATCAGCTTGTGGCGTTGTCTGAACCCACTCAAAGATAGAAGTGATTAGACGCGAAAATGTAATATCCTCATCGAAATATATATACATGAAATATTAATAGACCAATTTATAATAATTGAATATTTTTATGTGAAATGCGCGATGGGCAATTCGCTTCGTTTAATTTTTTGCATGACTGTGGAGCCGATAGCGGACGATCAGATATAGCCTAAAAATATAATATACTCACCACAAATAGTATAATTCGAAATACGGTCAAAAGATTCCGGAGCTCTGCTGCTTGGTCAGGTGAAATAAGTGCCCAATGCACGTACACGGCTCTCGGGCGATCAGATGTAGACAAAACTAAGTGTCATCTCAGATAAAACGTTCAGAAGTCAAGATATCTCGAAGAGGGGGCCTACCACTGCCTCGGTCCTTATCCTTACCGTGTCATGCTAGTTGGTGTTGACCACTCACTCGCTCTGCTATTTCGAAAAATAGTGGAATCGATGGCGGACGATTCAAATAGTAATAAATATAATAAGTCACCAGAGATTTAACGTACAGTCCGGTTTATTGGAATATATTACACAAGCTTTCGGAGCTCTGCTCTTTCATCAGGTGAAAAATAGAGAGAGTGTCACCGCGATAAAGCGTCATGCCAAATGTATTTGAAACCTACTTCACAAGTTTTCGGAGCTCTGCTCCTTCCTTCGTCAGGTGTAAATCGATATAGAGTGTCACCACGGTTTTAACCATCAGCCAAATGTAAGGGAAAGCTTCCAAATCCCCGCTCCTTCATCAGGTGAAAACGGATCGCATTCGTGTTAACGGGAAAATTCTTTTGTGTGATCTTCTTCGGTGGCGGTCGGTAGCATTCCTTCTGTGATGCGTTGCTGATACGCGCTTCCTTCTCCAATATTTGTTGACGTGCTTCTCCGTTGCTAAGGTGCTGCTCTCTTGACAACCACTCGACCAATGGTATCCTAGATATGATTTATGATATTCAATATTAATAATAACATGTTATAAATATGACAAGTCTCACAAAAACGGACTTTATTAAAAATCGCGCACAAAACGACTGGCTGCTGAAGTAGTCGTGCGAATTGCGTACAGTCTGCACACAATCCGGTTGTTGTGTTCAAATAATCTCTCCGCCTCACACTCGCCTTCACGTGTTAGCAATCATCTGTATTCGACGAAGTTACGTTTTGATTTTTTTGATTGAACCGCACCAATTTAGCACAGCTTGAATGCCGACTTCTCAACCTGCCGTGACTGGCGAATTTTCCGTCAAATTGTACTCCAAGCCTCTGACTATGCAGCTAATTCTATTTATTACTTTATTTTTAGCGCAATGCAGACCAGGATGCAGTGTTGAACATGGAGGATGTGAAGCACCATACGAATGCAAGTGAGTTGAAACCCCTGCTTTCATTCCTTGGTTTGCTTTCATTTCAATTTCGCCTCATTGTCGTGACGTCATAATGCGTGAAGCAATTTTGACATCAGACCTCATGACGTAATATATTCCTGCTGCGTACGTGGAGCCTAAATGTAGCGGTTTTGACGTCACAGCGCATGACGTAGGTAGTAGATTCTTGTTGTGTTATTGAAAGCTGCAGCAGTTATAATAATAATCTATGAGCCCCGCAAATTGAGAGGTTTGCGCGTTCTGGTGCTTTGATGTTGCTCAAGATAGCTTTCGTGTGAGAATGTGGCGACAATTTGCTGGCGAATTGTTCCCCCATCTTTGTTCAGGGCTACTCAATTAAATTGACCAATTACGTCATAATTAGTGTTTTGTGATAGCTATATAAAGTAATATTGTGCTACTTTGGGGTAGGAAGGGGTTAATAATTGTGTGTGTCAGTCAAACACTTGATGTATTTGAGTGGATTAGATGCAGTTTCCCACGGCTGGCGTTAAATCAACAAACTAGTCGAACGCATTGTGCCCTAATAATCGACAATCACTTGATGATTTGTCAAAAGATGTTCTATGATATGACAATGCGTATCGTCTTCGTAGGGTATAAAAGGCGAGCGTCGAGTATTGTCACTTTTTCTTTGATAGTGAATGCGTTGTAACACCGCCGCCTACTTATTCTAGCTTCATTTATGCTTAATTTCTTGATTGATTGTATCAATTTGGAGTTGGTTTCTCGCTGGTATTGTCCACTATTTCGTGTCTTGTTATCTATCTACCTCGTGTCTTATCACACTCTATTTTAAGAAGGATCCTTTGTTGTTTGTTGGCGGTGAAACATGTGAGGCGCCTGCTAGTTTCTCTCTATGTCATTGTTTCATTCAATCGTCATAATTGGGTCGCATTGTGTCGTCATTGAAGGCGCGAAATGCTGTGTTTATACACTTAATGACAAAATTCAGTCAACTCAGCGAAATGCTGCCACTGTTTACATTATGTGTCTACCCCGCCCGCCCCCTTCTGTCCGCTTAAATCATGTGACCACGCTCGCAGCACATTCCCAACAATCAATCCGCCGAAATCATGCCGTCGTATTCGCAAAATTCCGGTCAATATTACGTCACAACGGTGTCAAATGTTGCGTTTTTAATTTCGCGACGACGTCATCGTATAGTCAAATATCGCATGTTGTCGGCGTGATGACGTCACAGATCGAACGAGGTCGTTATAGTAATATGTTATCTCTTCATAAAAAATCAACCGGTTTTATAATATCCGGTTTATATGAAAGACCGGAAGTACTTTGTCCAGTGTTATGAGTCTGAAGGTCGTACTACCTCGCCCGGCGACAATTCATGAATGGCTTCGCAGCGGATGAATCAATCAGCGTGCTAGTTAATTGAACAGGTATAAAATTAGACTCGTATATCAGTGCCTGTTAATTATTAAGAAGTTTTCTCTGCGGCGCTGTCCCGTTTTGTCGTTGTCGTTGTACTTAGTTGGTTTTTGTTGGCCTTCAGTAAAAGGCGGACCAAGCGAACTCGAGGGCTACAAAAATTTCCTGAGATTCGCCTCAACTTAGTCAGAGCTCCGCTCCTGCAATCGCTCATTCCGCGTTACCCTCACTACAAGCCGTGCCGTAATGTTATCAATAAATCATCTGAATCTTTTACGCGGTCCATGATTCCGCTGCCCACCGTTCAGTATCGCAAAGCCGGCTTGGTCCGCCTTTTAGCTTCACCACCATTCAGCGAATGTACGACTTCACGACGGTCGCGTTCCGCGCACTAAACTTGGTTACTAACTTGATCTACATTTTAGTACAACCCCAATCGACGACTGTATTTCTTTGCGACGGTCGCATTCCGTGTAGTAAAAACTTGGGTTAATATTTTCATAATACAACGCCAAACCCTTCACAGTAGATGGAGATGTCTTGTTGAGAATTTTTCTGTATCATATACATAGGTTTGTTGAAATTGAACATTCACAGACGAGATATGACCCACGCGTAGCCGTGGGAAAGTCTGTAAACTACATTTTATCGTGTGTATAAGTCGTGCTCTGTTAAGCTTTATAAATGCGTACCAAAATAATATTTTGTTACATCACACGGTTGTCTCGAATAGATTTAAGTATACTCCCGCCGTGGTCTTTTGAGTGTTGTTGCGTAATAATGATGTTGTAAAGAAGATCACCACAGATTTAGCGTCCAGCCTTAGTTTATTGAGAATTACAACATTCACTAGCTTTCGGAGCTCCGCTCCTTCATCCTTCATCCTTCACCTGATGAAGGAGCGGAGCTCCGAAAGCTGTGAATGTTCTCAATAAACTAAGGCTGGACGTTAAATCTGTGGTGATCTTCTTTACAATATCTATTGATCGTCCGCCATCGGCTCCACTAACTCTTCAGTAATAATGATGAAAATTCAAAATTTTTGCGGACTAGGACAAGTGTTATGAGTATTGGGGCAGACGACTTGAATGGCGATTTTCCGTGCGGCCCGCTAATGTTTCGTATTGTTGCGTAGCAATGCAAGATTTGAATTGGAATTTTGCATGTGTGACGTCTTGACGCGCTGACTTTTTGACCTTTTTGAATTAACAATGAATTGCGTGCTGTCGTTTTTGTTTTCATTTCCCTGATTTTTGCCGTTTGATAACCCCGATCGAATTTAGGAAGTGCATTTGTGTCGTAATAATTCGACACTCTTCAGCGTATTTGATATCTTTCCCTCGATTCTTGCGGACGTGATTCGTGTAACGGTGTGTCGTCATAATCGCTCCCGACGAGTTGTGTGTGTCGTCGCAATGGTGTCCGAATAGTGTCGTCTGTAATTCGATTCTAAATGAAATCAGCGAGCGTTTCGTTTGTAGCGTTTGATTTGTGACTCAGCGAGTTAAGATGTCAGTCTAATGGGGCTATTACATTGCATTCTGGCGGGGTTGGTGAGTTAATCCAGAGAGTAATGGACCTTTTCGACGGTAGTCTTTTAATTGAGACCAATTGAGCTGAAGCTATCACGACTAGCAACACATGAACGAATTTTCGAGTGTGAGAGCTTATATAAAAAAAGGCTTACGGTCGATGGCTCGCCCCTCTACCTGAGTATATGACTGATACGAATTGGAATTTTCTACTAGCAATGTTATCTGTCCACAGATCCAAACTCTGCACTGTTACCTACACTGATCGATCACACGTCTGCGCGGAAGTACGCCATTGTTACGCATCGTCGACGTAACCATACCCAAGCGCGGAAAATTTTGCTTAATTTGCTTAAATTCTACTCATAGCAATGATTATTTGATTGCTTCGTGTGAATTCGACACCCGTTTCAACAGTCATTACGTGCTCTCTGTCTGTCAGCATGCAGTGGAGAATGAGATACGGGGCGGGTGTGCAAAATCTCTGAAATTTAAAACAATTAAACGCGACCAGAAACTGTGACGTCTTTCTGTCTACATGTTTTGTACCGTTTGACTAAGGAGGGGTATCAAAAAGGTGGCGTAACTTGTTAAACTTGGATTGGATTTTATTCCTGGTTTAAAAACTTCTAACCTTGCCATAAAAACTAGGATGGAATTTATCTGCGCACTTATTCTGTCTATGGAAATAGTTGCTCCGATGAGTCTTTTGTCGCCTTATAATAGACGCGTATGAACAACAGTTGGCCGAGTGGGTTAGACTGTCCTTCTGATCGGAGGTTGCGGGTTCGATTCCCGACCGAGTCAAATCGAAGACTTTAAAATTGGTATCCGTTCCTTCCCTGCCTGGCAGTCGGTTTCGGGAAGTGCGGAGAGTCGTGGTTGTAATAGTGATTCGGGCTATAAACCGGAAGTATTGACACGTATACCGTGAGCATTGACCTGGCGTAAATGACCTTAGTAGTTGAAAGCGCCATAAATTCCTAATAAAAAAAATATTGATAGTGTTGTTAGACTGTCCATTGCTACAGAATTATACTAAGACGTTAATCACGATCCGAAAATCGGTCACGGGAGAATGCAATATTGAATGCCTCTCGTTTTTGGCACGTTTTCACCTTTTATTTCTTCCATTGTGATGCCATAACCTACTTGGTAATCGGAGAGCTTCTAATTTCCGAAAACCTCCAAGATTTTGTAACGGATGTTTCTATTTTTTTTGGCTTTTCTCCAGTTTTTCAGAATTAGGATAAAAACGAGACGTAGCAAATGGAAACTGTGACCTCGGGGGCGTTGAATTTGATTTACTAAAACCCCATAGTACCCAAGGTCACCCCGGTTGTTTATATAGAGTGAGTAATGCTTAAAACTTGGGAGTTTGCCTCAGTACGCCAATAACATTTCACCTGATTTAAATCAAAAGTAGGGGATACGATGGCGGATGATCATATAGACAATTGTCACGTGTAATTTAACGCCCAGCCGTCTCATTCATGTTTAAGCTTCCGATATAAAGAGTGTCACCACAGTTTTAATGCCCAGTCTATTTTGCAGTGATATATTTAGCCGATAGTGGGCGAACACTTACGATAGATATAGAGAGTGTCACCACAGTTTTAGCGCCCAGCCAAATTTATAGCAATATATTATGGCAAACGATCCCTTACTATTGATATAGAGAGTGGGCGTTAAGACTGTGGTGACTCTCTCAAGCGATCACAACAAAATGTTGCCCAAACCTTTTAAATTACGTTAAAATCAGTCTTGCTTTATTGAGAATTATAACATCCACAAGCTCTCGGAAGTCCGCTCTTCATAATTTAAGTATTACCCTACTTAAGTAAGAATATAGTGGAGCCGGTGGTGGATGATCAGTAGATATCGTAAAGAAGATCACCACAGATTTAACATCCAGTCTTGGTTTATTGAGAATATTCACAAGCTTTCGGAGCTCTGCTCCTATATCAGGTGAAGATGGAATGAATCTTCATCACAGGAGTGACAGGACCCTGTTTAACTATGTAACCTCCAACAAGGTTGCCTTCTCTGTTTGTGTTCGCTTGGTCGGCTTTACAATTCTTAGTTAGTATAGTTTTCGCATGATCAAATTTCTCACTGTTAACTTCCCCTATCTCGACTGCTATGTGCAGCGATGCCGACGGAAAAACGGCGCGTCTTCAGGGCAAAGGCCGTCCGTAGCGAGAAGTAATACGGGGAGAATAAATCCTAAAAACACAGTCAGCTTAATCTCGAATTTAACTCAACGCAAACTATCCAAAAATCTTCAAATTGAGGAGTTTATCCAAAAAACAAATCCAGTTAAAGTGTCTATACTCGTGAGAGCGTCTCGCTTGACTGATCATCCGTATATCTACGTGACGTCATCAAACCATACTGTGAAATAGGTGCGAACGACCACAACCGGTTGAAAGAGCGAGAGAAACATTATTGCTTCGCAGTTAAAGCTTATAACTTTTCTCCTTGTATAACCTAGATATAACAATAAGAATATGACTGGTGCTGGCTGGATGGTTCTTGTTACGAGTCGCTGTTAATAGAAGCGAAGTATTTGGTGCGCCGGTCGGGATTCGAACCCGGACCCTCAACCTTACGTTGTCTCGCTAATGAACGCGTGCAATCTTAATTAAGATCGCCTTGCGTGCAATGGACATCAGGCCTATGCGTGTCGTTCGTGCATTTGCGCACTCTCGCGCCTTTTAGCAATCAAGATGCATTTGATTATTGTGCGCGCACAATCAGCAAGGTAGGCCTATATGCGGGGTGAGCGCGTGTAGCCTACATACAATGCAATGTCGTGCATGCATGCATGTTACACAGCAGGTTAGACAACTAACAGAGCTTGCACGGTGTGGATAAAAATGCTTTAGATTTAGAAGATGGACGATGTATTTTTGGGGCAGTTTGGGAGAATTCATCGGTTTTCGATCTGTCTTTATTTACCATAAACTGACATGGCTGATAAATTTAACGAAAAAAAAGTGTGATTGATCGCGCAAGGATTTTCTGGGCAATTTATTTCGGATTTTAAACATTGAAATTGCGGTTTTTTTGGCCTCATGAAAGAGAGCAACTGCGCAATCGGTTCTGGCGAATTTGTCAGGTCTGTAACAAATCGCTCACCCACTGAAATCACGTGACCTGGCTAGCCGCAGTCAATACGTCAGAACCTCTCCATTTTTGCAACTTCCTTCGCGGTACCGATATTCACTCGTATTGTTGACTCGGGGCGATTTTGTCGCATTTTAAAATACCGTCTGTGACATCACGATTTGGTTTCGCTGACGTCATTGCTATACTCTTTTGGTTTACGATAAAATTTTGTTTCCCGTCTGTTTTATATTTAACGTCTATGACGTCACGATGCGTTTTAGTTGACTCCATTCGCCGGGTTGTGAATTTGTACCGAGTTGTTGATGTTAAAGTTCAACCGAAGACGGTTGCGTCATTATCCGGTGAATCATCCGGATATTTGTATTCTGTATCTTAAGATCTTTTTTTGGCGTTGCTTAGAAGGCTGTTGATGTTTTAGGATGTTTATAACGCCGTCACTAACGGTATAGTCGTTTCCGATGGCACGCTTAATCTAATAAAACCAGTCTATCTATCAATAATTGCGTACGTTATGCTTCAAGCCACTTTGCTAAATCACGGGAATTCGAGGCGAAAAATTCCGGGATTCAGGATCGGAAAAATGCTCTAAGAATTCGAGATTCCGAGATTGGGATTTCCCGTGCTACAAAAATTGCAGGCGCTCGCCCCACTGATGAAATGTATATTTTATGCTTTGCTCAGCTTAACCTTGAAAAGGAATAGATGCGACCCAATTACAGACAGGTTGTCCTTTTTTTTAGATGCGACTACGGTTGGGGAGGTGAATTCTGTGACAAATGCGTCCCTTATCCCGGCTGTGCTCACGGTACGTGCAAAGAGCCATACCAATGCCATTGCGACACCGACTGGGGCGGACTTCTTTGCGACAAAAGTAAGCATTTCTTCACGATATTTCACATCTAAAGCCACAAAGTGACATGGCAATGACGTCATGTTGCGTCATAAAAAAAATCCGAGTTCAACATTTATGACGTCACGAATCGCGATTTGATATTGTGACGTCAAGGTGTCCGTGTAACGTCGTGACTTGGATATAAAACTACGTGCAGCTGTTTCATTGCGTAACGTCACGATTCGATATTATGACGTCATTATAGTGTATTTGTGATGTCTTGATTGTGATCTGAAGCTAAATGTGGCTGATAATTATATCGCGGCGTCTTAAAGTCTTGTGGTTAGAAATCGTTTAGTGTTTGGCGGTGAGGGATTTGTTATTTCTGGGCTCTTTGCGAGAATCACGAGGTCATACCTTGCTGTTACAGCCTCAGCCGTCAAATTCCGCAGCGTTTGAGCGATCGGGTTCGACAAGTTTACGCTGCTACTCAACCGATATTGTTTTTTTCAAGACCGAACGACAATCGGCCTTTCACATGACTGATGACCGATATCGATAATCGCAAATTCATGAATATCGGCCTCATTAATCGACTCTGACCGATTATCGTCTAATTATTGCGGCCGACTTCCTTACTTGACTAACGGCCGATACCGATATCGGTAGTGAATCGGCAGTGACAAGAATTCGAATTTTGAATTTTTTTGTTTTGTTTTAAAACAACTCGAGCAAAATCGTTTGTGAGGTAATTGTGACGTAAGCTCGTATAAATTGTCTGAACACAATCACGGTTGTGACGTCATGACTTCAACGTTGCCATATTTTGTTAATTGCAGATCTCAACTACTGTGGAATGCACCGTCCGTGCCTTAACGGTGGCACCTGTACCAACCCTGAACCGGATCGATTCTTGTGCGAGTGCCCAGACGGATACAAAGGAATTCGTTGCGAAATAGGTCAGTAGTGATGTCATAGTAGGCATGTCATGTCGTCATGATGCATTCCCGCCACAGTTTCGCAAAGTTATCGGGCCGCCGTACCGGAATTTATTCGTCATTCAGTATATCGCATTTAGCATGTTCTCTCTCTCTCTCTCTCTCTTGATGCCACATCATGCTATTACGTCATTCACTAACATTCATGCGGTAGAAAGCCGTAATTTGTAAGCCCCGTTTGTTGACGTCACAACAGTGAGTCATGTGACGCCATGCAGCTGGTTGTTTTCCATCATGACACAGTTGCGCATTAATTCTCTCATCAAAGCGATCTTCAAGAAAATTTTACATCCTGTAATTTTTAGCAAATCTTTAATATCCGTTTATTTGGTGATATAACACAAAAATTCAATCTGGCGTTTAATCCGATTATTTTTTAACTTGAAAATCGCCGATATTACACGTTTATCGTGAAATTTAACGCTAAATGGCGAGTCACAACATTTAAAAACTCGGGTAGGTTCGGAAATGTTAACCTATCGAAGGAGCGGTGCTCCGAAAACAAGTGAATCAAGTTTTTATTTATTTTGGCTGGATGTTGGAAGTGTCTATGTCTACCGTCTGCTGCTCTGCTTCGTGCCCACATCTATCGATTTTCCCACGAGAGAATCGACAGATATATCGTTCAAAACTCGGAATATTTTCTACGGTTTTCGTTATGATCTCGAGAAAGCCTTCACATGTGTCTTGTATGCGTAACACCTGGGTACCAATACTTTTACTAGTACGCGCGCACGTGTCGCACACACACAGTCTTCCGAGCTAGCGGTTTCCGTTGCGTGAGCTTATCTAACGACACGACCGCAGCCATCTCACGAGCGCCGCCATAATCCGATGAAATTTGCCTGAGAATGTTTTCATTTGCAACAAATTAACAAGAACGCCGATTTCTGGTCGAATTCCTGTTCCATTGTGCCGCGTTTGTAACTGAAAACGGTAATTATCGGAAACTTGATGAGGATAACGATTTGCGCTCTGTAGCTGTGACGTCACACTCGAAACAATTTTGAAACATGGCGGGATTCGTTTTTTTTCCGACGGACTATGAACCAAATCATTGTGACGTGTATATGCATGGATACGAGGGAAGTGTGACGCCACACTCGAAATGAATTCGAAAAATGGCGGGATTTATTTTTTGCGGCAGACTATAAATACAGTCGTTGTGACGTGTATGTGTGTAAATACTCGTCAGTCGTGACGTCACTGCCGAAAAAATTTTGAAAGTCGTTTCGTCTAATGCATTTAAAATAAGCATTTTTCATTTTTCCAGCGGAGTACGCGTGCAGGTCAAATCCATGCGGGAATGGCGGAACTTGCACAGAGGAACCTGGAAGATTTCGCTGTCGTTGTCCGCCGGGATGGACAGGAGATACATGCCTAATAAGTAAGTAGGCATTCCAATCCAATCCAACATCGTATTTTTTTCACCGAGTGGTTTGTTTTACTGAGCTCATGGAGAACATAGTGCTCACGGGGAACACTGTGCTCATGGGGAACCACGTGCTTGCGCAGAACAGTATGTTCACGGGGAACACTATGCTTACGTGGAACCACGTGCTTACGGGGAAATCTTAACAATCTCAGATTTCAAGGGGGGTTCATCCCCTTCTGTTTCCCTGGTAGTAAGGAATTCACGTCGCTACGTCAATTTTGGAAAAATTTGCGTTCGCCTCGTGGCCGAAAGATTTCTAGATTAACGACGAGTTAAGAAAGAGGTCGCGCGCGGGCGATAATTGGCCCGGCGATGTCGGCAATTATCCTGAGAAACATGACGACGGCGTGGTAATTTATTTAGCGTGTTTATGGCACAACAATGCCCCTTTCGAATTTGAAGCTTAAAATATCAGACTGTTGTTGTGTTTTGGGTGTTAATTCCTTGTTAATGGCAGGAATATGGTTTGTAATCTGAACTGCAGTATTGTAAACAGTAATTTGCTACTGTGCAGTTGGAATCGTGTAGAGCCACCAGCCCGTAAGCACTCATTAACAGTAAAGATACATCGTGCTTCGTAACATGTCCGTCGTGGGTTAGCGCCACTAAGGTTTTGCAACTTCGTGCTATTCAGTGTCTGTGGCCATAGTATTTACACTATGCTTGTAGACATATGCTTGCGCGATTCACTGGCGGCGTAAAATTTGATATCGTGTTACTGATATACTGATTATTGCGCAGTCATTGCGTATGTGACGTCACATTGTCGCATTGTTTCGTCATTAAGCGAGATTGAAATTTGTGACCTCGTCGTTTGCTTCACGTCAAGGATTTTTAATCGATAGTGACGTTACGTTAAGATTGTTACGTGACAAGGGCCTCCTATTCAAGTGAATACATGTTCCCACGAGTGATAGTTGGAGTGGAGGGTACTTTAGCCTCGTTGTTTCCCACTTTCCTTTGACATTTTGACCTCACCAACCGCCAACATGTACTTGCTTAATCAAAGGGTTAGTTCTTAACTTGGGACTTGATCCTCTTCATATCAGAGGATTGTATCTTGCTTGTCTGCGTTGTTAGTGATTGTCCAGACTAAACGCCTTAAGTGTAGACTTTGAACATGAGATATGAACATGCAGCTGTAATAAAGCATCGCCGCTGCCATTTGACGCATATCCTCGATATCTCTCTCTCTCTCTCTCTCTCTCTCTTGAATAATATTTGTATCATTGATCTCGACACGCATGATTAACTATGTCACTTTTCAAATTTCTTCCAACCAATCAAAATTATCTACTGCCACCAAGATAGTAATAAATTCAGCGATTGAGTAATTGAACCGGGCAATTGGATTGCCTATCATTGGATTAACATCAGCACGTCCATCAAAGTAACAAGATTACCTTGCATAGCCCACCCAAAAGCATTTTGTTATGAAAAATAAGTTAACCAAGCTTAACTAAGCCTACATAGCATAAGCCAGGAAGAGTAGAGAACTTTATGATGTGTAGATATGCATCGAACTATACTTTCCGCTTGATTGATGGGTTGATTGGTTGGGTAGGAAGAAAAGCATAGAAGGTCTCTATTGACGAGTGGTCGGCCACAGGGCCTTATAAACCAGTAGTCTTTATTCATGACAATGTACTAGGCGAGGGATAGGCATAGCACGCTGAGACAGAGAGAATTTGTATGTGAAGAGGTACCGAACAACATCAGGTACAGAACAGACGCGAACATGTCCTCTATATTTTGGCAGTTTTGGGAACTGTTTTGCGTTGGCGAAAAATGAGATTAAACTTTACATTCTGAGGAAGAAAAAAAGAGAGAGAGAGAGAGAGAGAATTTGAATGTGAAAAGGAAAGAGAAAATGTAGCTACGTCACCATCCGAATATACATTTTCGGGAACTACATTGTGTCATCATATTCAAGCCCCTCATGATTTCCATTCACAATTGTTTGGTCTGGAACAAGAAGCCATTGTGGGCGAGTGTATTCACGTCGGTGCCTTTTCGATCGGCCGTATAATCGCGACGAAACTTCTCATCGAGGCTGGTATTGTTACGTGATATTATGTGTTACCTTAATTATCGATTGTTACATCATAACCAACAATCCACGTCGTTCGTGACGGTATAATCATAGGTAACCTATACTCCTGAGAGAGTGGGATAGCGTATGAAAGACGAACACTATCCTTAGCTACTTGTTTTTACTGTAAGAGAAATGACTGTCATTGGAAAAGGGTCATCTACTTTGGAAGTTGAGGTTTCTAATACAACGCGTGACAAGCTATTGAAGTTTCATGTTTGGGGTGTGTACTAAAGTGTTATGTTACAATTTGTCTAATGTATCAAGCTGACTGTTGGTATCAAACGACAACTATTTGTTGATTGGATCGCACGAGCTCTATGTCGTCACAATGACTTTCAATCTGCTGATTATGACGCGTATCCTGAACCCTGGGGATACTCGCTAACCGGTGTCCCAGACCTACTGTAGAGTTCGATACCAGCCATTATGGCACTTTCAACCCTACTAAGGTCAATGATACGCGTGTCGATATTTCCTGTTTATAGCCCGGACACCGCAGCATATGTCTGGTGCGTCTTTTGCACGACGAAATCTCCGCAATTACGCGGTTTTGAGACGAACGACATCAGCGCAAAAAGTTCTACGATACGTTTTTAACCGAAATAGGTGACGTTTATGCAAGAAATTTGACATAGATGGTATATTGGGCGCGTATTTTAATTCCTGATAGATAGATCGATTAAATATGACAAATAGGTTGTTATGTGCGTTGTTAATCACTTTATATCTAAGGATTATAACCGGTAACAACTATCAGTGATCTCATTAGGAATTGCACCTGTTTTGGAAATGTCGATTTGCGTTGACGTTTGCAAGGTGATGACGGTTCGAGTCTATTGTTACGTTGTATGACGAACAATTCATGTGGTTTTTGTAGGAAATTAACGAAACGTCGTCTGACTTAAGACGTTGTCACTCTATTCCCTGACGCTGCCCGATCCCCCAGGAGATGCTCTGCGCGTGCCCAGGATCATTCCTTCAATCCCCACAAGTGTCAAAAATTGGGTTGATTGTTACTTGATATTGTCTCGACAACGAACCCTGTCGACCTCTGATTATAAATTTGAGTCTCATCTGTGCATTCCGATGAACCAAGCTTTGTGACGTAATAAACCGATAGAAATTCAAATTCAAATATTTCTGTACGTCGCTATTCAGAACTAGGATGATGATACAATATCAATTCGAATGCGACGCAATTGTGACGCCATACTCGCGAGGTACCCGCACGGCTTCGAATCAACACCATTTTGACTGTCCAAGATTAGTTCACCTATGTTTATTGTGACGCGACCGTGACGTCACTCAGTTACGCGGGAGTTAATTGATGACAATTTGTATTCAGATATTGATGACTGCGAGCGAAATCCTTGCGCCAATGGCGGAGTTTGTCACGACATGGTCAACAACTTTCATTGCGAGTGCCCAGACAAATGGGAAGGACAGACCTGCTTGCTTGGTGAGTTTACGTATTTACCGGCTATCCGGATATGACAGAATTTTAAATCCGGATTCGAAACATGAATTTTCATCGGGGTTATGGTCAGGCAAAGTCAACCGCAAATGATTGTATTACTACCCCAGGAACGCATTTACGCGGAACACTTCATATACACACACACACACGCCAGTCTTTACATTCTACACACCAGTAACATTATATAAATATGTACTTTCAACCTCCCCAAACTCGTTTTCAATATTTAATTTCATATGTGCGTAGAGGGTTAATATGTTTCAGCGTTGTAAGTAGCGTTCATTGTCAAGGAAGGCGGTAACTAACATTCTTTACTTGCTATAGATCTGTGGGAACGTGAGCTTACTTCGTCCTTGCGTGTAATGCTTTATGCTTGTTGCGCAACTGCGGTTAAACTTAACCCTCTCACCGCATGCTGTGGTTTACCTTAGCAATTATAGTAGGAATGATACAACTATGGGTCAAAATGCATTACCATCCTTATTGGTTTAAGTTGTAAGTGACGGGACGCTCGTTACCGTACGCAGGGAGGAGGTTGATTATTATGATTTTAAACGCTGTAGTGTAGATGACTTCTGCACGTGCATGTAGATCCGTTAGCTGAGGGGCTTGATTGCCGCCTTCTGATCTGAAGGTTACGGGTTTCACTCATGATGGAGTCTGTTTTGTTCCTTCTCTCCGTGACAGCAGTATCGGAGTGCGTGGAATTGTAGTTGTGATAGTGATCCGGGGCACTAATCAGAAACATCGAGATCTAGTACTAAGTATTGAAGTGGCGTACATTACCTAAGTAGGGTGACAACGCCAAAAATCAACACAACCGTTTTGTCCGATTAATTTCCCGTAACCGCGAGATAACTGACCTCCCAGCCAGGCTCATCACCCATGCGAGGTGGTCGGCTTGCCTGGACTGTCAAGTTTTCGACATCGACAAGCAACAGCAAGCGTCGCTAGCAATGGTTTTATCGTTGTCACCTCACAATTATCAATTAGTTATCATGACAACCGTCAAGAATTTATAACCGCGGATATAATTTTCTTTATAAAAACTGCATTTCTCCATTGAAGATATTTTCAAATTGGTGTGTCTGACCTGCCTCCTCCTTATCATTCGATGCAGTCGCGAGATATTTTTGGCTCTCCCTTTTAATAACATATGGGACGGTTCGTGATTGTCGTTAAATAAAACGTTTTGACCTAAAAACTGTTTTGTGTTCAAAGTGACATTTTGACGCCGCGTTTTAAAAGTTTTAAATACTTGTGAGTTATTTTGTTGAAAATTTTTGTTTTTGCCGATTGGTTGAGCCTCGGGCCAATATGTTATTAAACAGCGTTTGATGTTCATGCATTCACTAATCCAACATCAGATAGGTTTTTACTTTCCAAAAGATAAATTTGTCGGTGATCAAAAATACTGATTACCGAAAACTTTCGATGTTCGTCGTGTTCTGTTTCGCGCGGATTAGCCCTTGTTTATTTTCCTTAGATTATGCTCACATAGCCAATCACTTATCGAATAATTCACTTGAACGCGTTGTTACAACGATACACCTAACTGATCGAGGTCCGAATCAAATTTGCGCCTTGTGACGTCACACGAGTAAGAAACCGTGCATTGTGACGATGTTTTTACTCGTTTTGCGTCGTCGAGACCAATAGAGAGTAGATGTGTCGGTGCCGTCTCGCGATCAATTCAGTTTGTAGTAAGCTGGTCACGTGTCTGCGCTATCTCTTATGACGTCACAGCGATCAATAAACTTGTTGGAATGCGGTTGGTCGTCTGTCATTATTTGAAGAGAGTATCACCTAATAAGGAAGTTCAAAAAGTAATAACTGAAACTCTCTTCGAGGAATTTCTTTTGGAGTATTAACTTACAGCATCGATATCCATGTTTTGTCAATGCGGGTTGGCGTCTGGATGGGGTTAGGCAATTCTATTGTTTAGTAAACCATGGGTGATTTTCACAGAAAAATAATGAGCTTTTGGGATCGCATTGCGCTATCATTATCATACAATTCATACGTTAACGTCTAACCGATTCACTACGTTACGAGCGTAACTACAAATATATATACGACCGGTGTCTTGTGTCGCTTGCAGTTTTGTACGATCGGACTGGGAGCGGAGCAGAGCGGTAGAAAAACGGTTTGCGTGACGCGAACCGCGAAGGGGACATTTGCTGATGTCTGAATTCAGCCACGATTGCAGTTTTGTGAGTTCTGATTGGTACGCTGATACCGTTAATCGGTGACAATGTAACCTTTAGCGGGCACGCCCTTTTTATTGTTGCTATTTGTCGCGTCATAATATAACTTGTCTGTCATCTGTAAATAAGTAGCACGAATGATTGACGTCGATTGCAGGCCACGCCCTTCATCGCCAACTTGCTAATAATAACCGTTGATTTTTACAGCCAGCTTATTTACGTGTCCACGTGATTCTATAGCAGACGCGAACCAGGAAACCTGTAATTGTTGAGATCAGTAATTATACACGAGCCTTTCTATTGTAGAGAAGCGGCCTTCGTCGAAGCTATAATTCAAATCAACTGCTACACATACACACATACCGTCGTCAATTACCGTACCAACCAAAGCCGTCTCGATGTAACAGAGTCTATGATTAAAAATTCTGCATTGTCGCGTCATTGTACTGCTATCGGTTCACAATCGACGTTGTTACGGTGACTGTGACGTAAGAACCGCCTACTCGATAGGTCACTCGCAAAAAGTTATTTCGATGCAAAAGGGGGGCGTCGTTGAAAATTTTGCATTGTTTCATCATAGTACTGTCATCGGTTTACACAATCGGCGTCGTCACGGTGACGATGCGATCAGTAGCTCGCAAGAGATTTAAACAGACTGCTAACGGTATGAATTTTTCCAGATGCGAATGAATGTAAAGATAGCCCGTGCGTGAACGCTGTCTCATGCCACAATGTGCCCGGAGGATACCACTGCTATTGTCAGGAGGGCTGGGGCGGTGAAAACTGTGACCAGAGTAAGTTATCGTTTCAATTTCGAGAAATTGAGACTATCGTAAAAATCACCACAGATTTAACGTACAGCCTTGGTTTAATGAGAGTTAGGTGATGAAGGAGCGGAGCTCTGAAAGCTTGTGAATGTTTTAATTCACAAGGCTGCACGTTGAATCTGTGGTGATCTTTACGATATCTATTGATCGACCCCACTATATTCTTCTTTTAATTTTGAAGAGTGTAGTGGAGCCGATGGTGGACGATCAATAGATATTGTAAAGAAGATCACCACAGATTTAGCGTCCAGCCTTAGTTTATTGAGAATTAGAAAATTTGGTTATTTGAAGCTGAATATTTTCACTGATAGTCCCAATATTCAACCCCCCATACACACACACACACGCCTGCCCCTCTAATCACTCTATATCGATTTTGTTCAGATATCGACGATTGCCAAGAAACATGTCGCAACGGAGGAATTTGCGAGGTGAGCTCTTATGTATTAATTGTGAGCTAATAATGCACGCTTGTAGTCACGTGTTTTATCTTTCCGCTAATAGCTTATTACAGTCACCATAAATGTTAATTTTATTGGAAATTTATTGATATTTGACGAATTGCAGTCACCATAAATGGTAGTAGATGCGCATTTGACGACCCAATCGAGGTGGGTCGACCGGTCGTACTTTGCGCACTCTGTTGAATTTTATATCTAGTGATTAGCCAATGGGCAGTGTGCACGGCATGTTCGTCTGATAAAGGAACAGATCCCCGAGAAATTGTGGCTTGAAGGCGGGACGCTGAATTTGTGGCAACATTACACTTTTGTCTGTATCCGATCGTTCGCCGTCGATTCCACTGCTCGGTACTATGTTCATTTGAGTTATCCGGTGCGTGGTGGGGACACTGCGCGTAAGCGCATGATACGTTTTCGCGTACTTCAAATTTCTGATATTACACGACCTCCTTATGATGTCACAATCGAGACATCGATCACAGACATTGTGAGTCACAAGAACTCGCAGCTCGTAGAAGTAGGTCTGATAACAGTCTCGAGAGCGTTTTGTGTGTGATTGTGACGTCACTATCGATATCGCGATCGACGAATCAGTGTGAGTATTCGATTGTGTCGCGACATTCCTTTGATGTCTTATCAGCCACTTGTAAGTCAAGTACCGTCGTGTTCTTGTTGAGTAAGACACGGTTAAGTGGGGGGGCAGTATCGACATCGTTTTTTTGGACATTATCGGTGGGAATCATCATTTTGGTTTTTAAATAATTGAAAAATAGCTCTCTGTGACGTATGATATCGACCCTGATAAAACGTCCTCGTCAAATGCTGTCCATAGTGATATCACAGTTCGAATTTTAGTAAGTACGACCATCAGCCGTGATAATCTTCCTTTCCCTATCCCTTTTGAAGCTCATGTTTGCCAACCACCATAAAGTTTATCGTCGTTTTATTTGCCTTGAAATTACTTCTGTCACGTGAAAAGTCGTTTATGACGAAACAAAGCGTTATAATTGTCTCACATTTGACCGGGATCGCAAAAGTCACGTTATGTTTGCATCTAATGTAAACAGAACACGGCATTGTGTCCTAATAATGGGATGGATTGCTCATAATTTATTTTCAAAGTTCTGCCATTATGACGTTTCGAACGTTGATTTCGAGATCCCATCGCCGCTGATTCATTACATAAACCAGATGGCGCTTGAAAATCACTGTTTTGCTTGTTTTGCCCCCAAAATTGCCATATTTTGTTTCAAGATATTGGTTTAACTCCTTATCAACAGCTCTTGGTGACGTGACAAAACTTTTAAATTCATCGCTTGTGACGTCATCGTCATGGCTGACTGATTTTGTGCATATTTTCACTCCAGAAAAGTAGTTTTCTTTCTCTTTTCATGAATTGTGACGCTACAGAAACTTTGTACCTGTCGATTATGACGTGACACACTGGCATGTGTAGAGTTGTCTTCAAGTCGATTTGAAGCGTCGTTGAAAAGTGATCGACGAGATGCTCGATTGCCATGTTAAGGGGGATGGGTCGTTTGTAAACGATTTTGCACGTCGCGACTAAGTACACGTGACTAACTTACTGATTTAATCAAGTAGCCTCTCTATCATGAGATGGGATATGTTTCTAGGTTTAGATGGAACTTTCGTACTGTGAGAACAACAGTATCTGGAGGGCGGTCTTTTGATGTTGTGTGTTGAGTTTGTTGACATATTAAAACTCAAGTCCCTTTCCCTGTGTATCCCACCCTTCCAGCTTTTTAAACTCTAACGGATCACTCATGAAATCCATTCTTGTGATCGGGAGGTTCCGGGTAGAAACAGACAACCAACGACTTTAAAATTGGTATCCGTTCCTTCTCTGATTGGGGGAATGCGGAGAGTTGTGGTTGTGACAGTCATTAACACACGTAAGCACAAAGTTCATTGGACAGTTCTCTTAGATATTGTCCACGGTCCAATAGTTGGATCTAACTCTAGGAGTCCGTCGTTGATGGATATGATTTTTCTACGCACCTTAACGAACCCGCGAGGTCCATTAGCAAAATGGTTGGTTAGGGATTTTGCGTCGGTCGCTAACGCCCAAAATATTTCACATAACATGCCTGCCATGCCATATATCGAAATGCACACGGACCCCGTATTCCCACAGCATCGCACTATTACGATTGCGACCGAATAAGCCAAGACAGTCATCGGAATGAGACGTGTCTGCCATTGGCCACTATCGTCCGCCATATCAAGGAAGCAGTAGATGTTTCAACCTAAGCCAGTGCCAGCCTAACTATCTCTGATGTCTGGAACAGAACTGTCGTTATCATTAAATATGATAGCGAGACCAATTGACGATTTCTTTGATGTCAAATTCTACTTACACAACCATTCTATCCGTCTTAGCAGATGTTGAAGTATCGACACGGGTGTTTACTTAAAGCAGGTGGACGAAACGGTTTATTAGTGTTACCAAGTGAATCCGCACTCTCATGTACCATCACACATCCATTCCCAGCCTTTAAAAACTTTATATTAACTCTTTCAACACTTTACTCTGGCCAAATTGTGTTAAATTCAATATTTTGCATATGTTGATAGTAGAGGGTTACGGTTTATCGTGTCCCACGGGGTGTTATGGCGAAGACCTGGTCAAACTGGCGTCAGTGACGGGACTTGAGTGGCCACTCAAGCTAGAGTTTGTTGTGTTTTGTTTGTGTCCAAAAATTGATGTCACTCAGTGAGTTTTATTTTTGTTGTCAGCGCTAAAAAAATTTCGACTGTGAGAATTACATCAGGGTTTGTGTTGTTTGCCTGATTTGGAAATGTAAAAACCGGCAAGTCCGGAAAAATACAATGGAAACGCTGATGAGTGAAGTCACTACAAATTTAACGTCTCCACAGAGCTCTGAATTTTTATGAATTATATTCCAATAAACTGGACTGGACGTTACAACTATGGCGACTTATTCTACGTATTACTATTTGAAGCGTCCGCCATCGGCTCCACATGACTGGACATTAAATATGTGGTGACTTATTCTATGTGTTGCAATTCGAAGCGTTCACCATCGACTGTGCTATTTTATGTGTCTTCAACAATATGTCCTCAATATTAAATTGTAAGCTTGTTATTCGGCGCGAGGAAAGCTCCGTTGATTTACGGTTTAGCGTTTTGGAGAAATGACTTGTAACATTTGTGAGAAGTCCTTCAACCTGCAATTATCATTTCGAACATAAAATTAAGCTTAGGATTTGTCTTGCTTTGATTTTCTCATTACACAATTGAAATAACTTGAGAAGGCAGCGTGGGAACGTCCTTACCTTCCTAGAATCCACATCAACCGAGTCATTGTGACGTCATCGGCGACAGTCGCTACGTGGTCGGATGTCGAAAATTGCGCGTTAATTACCCTGCAGATGTTTGGCGTGAAAACAAACAATGTAACAATTTATAAGCTTTGATCTATACCTTGTAACGTCATACACGGATCGCATATTTGAAAATGCCGGAAGGCGGGAAAATTTATTTCAGTCGTGGTTACCAATTTGGCATTGATAGTACGAAAATAATCGATATAGTTTAATGTGACGTCACGATTGGACTGAATAGCCTGTTAGACTCTAAGTTCAGTTTATCGGAAATAATCTCACAAGTTGAAGCTGGTCGTTAAAACTAGTGGTGGCACTTTCAATAGCTATCGTAAGTAATCGTCCGCCATCGGCTACTATCAAGAACATGCTTCTATTCAAACTAAGGCTGACAATCAACTCCGTGTTGACATTTCTTCATCCAGCTTCATGTGAAACTTATCTCAGTGAAGTGTCGAACCGCAGATGGCAAGCGATTCTTTATGAATCGTTTGTTTGGGTTCCGATTTTTCAACCATTGTTGTGTCATCATTGTGGCATTTGTGAGTCACAGTACAGGCCACTTATTACGCGATAATTAATCGAACCACTTTACGCACGAGGTTGGCGGTGGCGGTGTCGTGGTTGCTTGTGTCCGGCTGCTTGATTGCGCGATTCCATGTGATCCGTTAAGCGAAAGACATTCTTCAATTGGAAATTAAATTATCCTTGCAGACAATATATCGGTCGACTGAGAGGTTGGCCCTGCTTCGAAAAATAGTGGAGCCAGTTTATAAATAATTTCAGCTGTGACGTCATAAAATCTCCCACGTTTGGGCCAGGCACCGATTTCCAGGTCATATTGTGACGTCACTGTTAATGAGATCACAGTAGTCAGACATGTTTGCTACTTTTGAAAACCGGAAAAATAAGTTGCCCCGCCATTTCGATGTGCTTGCCGCGCTTTTTGTCATGCGTGTGTGACGTCACAATTGCTTCCCTCTCTTTAGGATCTTATCAACGGTTTTCGCTGCACCTGCCCGACTGGATATGCCGGCGACAAATGCCAAACCAACATCAATGAATGTGAAAGCGACCCCTGCCTTCATGGCGGCGTATGCACCGATCTTGTGAACGATTTCAACTGCATATGCGACAACGGGTTCTCCGGCCATAGATGCGAGGTAAGCATACCGTGTCTCTACGTGCCTATCTATCTATTGTCTATCAACATTAACCTCATGCACGCATAGGCCTACTAGTCTATCATACCGTGTTATTAGTGTGACGTCATCGAACTTCTTGTTTATCGCGTGAATAAGTGTGAGACGTCACAATTCGATCTTGTGGGTACGGTGTGACGTCACAAACGGTCCGCAACCTGATCAAATCAACTGAAATGTCTCCATGAGTGCGTATTGCGCCATCATGTGGATTGTTTCACGAGACGTATTGTGACGCTGTGAAACGTTTCTTGATATTAATAATGCAACGAGAATTTGAAAAAAATGGCTCCGGTTTATTTATTCATGAAGACAATGTTACGGTTGGTCATAACGTTGCTGTTTTGTGGCGATGTGTTGATGATTGGGTGTTATTGGCTCCTGTCACCCCGTCGACCAACTCTTATGAACCCAAGGGAGACTAGATTTCAATTTTGATACGCGCTAATGTATTAGAAATAGATTGTCGTGATAATACCCGTGCCGCCTGGACCAACTCTTAGATCACGTGACTTTCCACCGGAACTATTGAAACATGTTTTCTTTTCCCGTGTGTAACGTATGAGAACACTACCGGTTAACGACTTTCATTATGACGGTATTATTATTGTTACGTCACAGTTGAACGATGGAGGATACTGCGAGCCGAACCCGTGTCAGAATGGAGCTCTCTGTTTTAACGTAGGAGACGATTATTACTGCAGATGTGGCGATGAATACACTGGCAAAAACTGCTCTGAACTGAATAACCATTGCGCGGATGGAGCCTGTGAAGGTGTGGCATATTTTTTACCTTTGGTGCTTGTAACCATTTTCACCTGATGAAGGAGCGGAAATCCGAAATCTTGTGAATCAAGTTTTCAATAAATTAGGTTCAACGTAAAAACTGTAGTGGCACGCTCTCTATCTATCGAAGTGACCGTCTGACGACGGTTACCATCAAAATATTACATGTACCTAGGATTTAGAACAGTCTTAGATCGGAAGTTCTTAATCCTTTTGTCTCGTTTGCCGTTGATATTTAGCCAAGAATTGTGCACCGTTTGATAAATTTCTCGGTAGGTAAAGCTCGCCCCTCGGTCGAGAACGCAGTGTTGAGCGATATCCATGCGGCACTACGACTATTTAATTGTCCCTCTTGATTTCAGTGATTGACAGCTGCAGTATCCGTCTGTTTGGTAATGGGAGCAGCAGCGGAAAAGTTCTCGTCTCTGGGATCTGTGGAGAACATGGCTCGTGCGTCAGTCAACCGAACAACAAATATGAATGCCGATGCAAAAGTGGATACCAAGGGAAATATTGCCATATCAGTAAGTGACCCAATTTGTAATATTCACATTATTACTGACATATCACTTTCTACCAACTCCTATGTCACGTGACACCGTATTTTCATGGGTCATTTAGACGTTCTTACAATTTCGTGACGTTTCCTCAAGTCCCAAATCATCCGTATATATAAACAATGTATCTTACCACCTGGGTTGACAGCTGCCCCCTCACGTTTTATGAGCGTATTGAGAATCAAACGTTAGCGAAAATAGATCAAATTCTGAGGATTTTTCAATGGTTTTGTCACAATGCGTGTCTTTCATCCGTAAATGGTTTAAATTCTTTACAATTTTTGTGACATTTTGTCGACTTTTGTCAATATCTACTTTAATTCCCAAAAATCATCAAATTCGATTGTAGGAAGTTTCATATTTCCGACTTTTTTAGCGTTTTTTGCAGATGTTCAAAATTGTCATTCGATCTTCCCGTTAAAAGCTTGTTACTAATTGTCCGATCAGTACTTACTATTGCGTAGCAATCGCGACATTGTTATGTCAGTGGCACGTGCACCACTTGAACGTCACCGATCAGGTGAACTGAATTCAAATTCTCCCTACGAAACGAATTATTTCTCGCCCCACAGCTTGTTTGGTAATAATCAGAATCGACGCTATCTTTATGTCGTCACGATCGCATCGATATTTATCGTGACGTCACAATCTGTCATCAAAATTATCGCATTGTCACGCAATTTTACAGACATCAACGACTGCTCGGTCAGTTCATGTCTGAACGGTGGCACTTGCATCGATGACGTAAACGGTTTCCAATGTTTCTGTACGGAAGGGTGGACTGGGAAGCGGTGTGAAATAGGTAAGTAGTGCTTAGGCAGGCTTGTTGGTTATTTGAACGGCGAGGACAGTGACGTCACACCAAGCTCCATTGTGACGTCGATATGAATTTAAAATACTCAAATTACGGATTACTCTACCTATTACAGTGTATTCTAAACGGCACTGTGACGTCACAATTCACATCATTCTGACGCAACAATCTGTAATCGTAATTTAAGGTTTTGAAATCGATCGGTCGTTTGCTGCTAGAAAAATAATATTCAGTGTTATTGATGTATTCAATTTCAGATATTGACGAATGCGACCCGGACCCGTGTCATGGCAGAGGAAAATGCCTTGATAGTGTAGCAGACTTTATCTGCGACTGCAAGGCTGGGTGGAAAGGAAAGACATGTAGCTCAAGTGAGTTGTGTTTGAAACCTGTACAAGCATCTTGTATGGTAGATGAGAAGTCAATATGAGCAACTGTCAAACCATTTTCCTAACTTTAATCGGCGATTAATTCACGAGTTAACAATAATCAGAGATTAGGTCTTTAATTAACTTTCATCCGAGATTAAGTCTATCGATTAAAGTTAATCGGAGATCAAATTCATTGATTAAGTGCTGCGAAATATGCTAGATTCCGGAGAAGCTGAGCGATATTTTCCACTTATTCTATCCAAATCTAACATAGTTCCTTTGTTACTACCACAACTTACAGAGCGGCAAACTTATCGACGCATAGCATTAAGTAACATTTATTCTATCTACTATTACTATTTGGATCGTCCGCCATCGGCTCCACAATTTCCTTCAGACAATTGCGAGGTTTTGTGGGTCCAGCTTTTGAAATGGGTTATTTACGTGACGCGTCTTTTCATTTGTGAATGATATCTGATGCTTCGCACCCGTCGATAAAGTAGATTCGAATTCTCTTTTTTACCGGAACCTTTCATCTAGCGAAATTTGTAACATTTTTTTTTAAGTACTTACGTATAGAAATTTTGACACAATTTAGCTGATACGTCGGTGGTCGATAGTGACTCCTGTATGTAAAGGCTTTTTTCATTTGGAACGTGGCGTTTGAGATGGGTTGGGGGAATGTGAAGTTGGTGAAGGCGCTAATATTGTCGGACACGTAGGCCTTACCGATCTACCGGCTAACCCTACTGACGTCATCAAGATGTCCCGCGTTGACCGAATGAAAGTTGACGGACCATGCCGCGTGACCTTCCGTAGAAATAGCAGTCTCTGCGAGGAAAAATTCGTCCGACCTTGCAACGAGGACTAGACGGTTGTCATAGCAACCAGTACGGAGCCGTCGCCGCAATCTTAGTGTTTATTGCCGCTCAGTGACGTCACAGATTACTTCGTAACGCTTGATTGATTATGACAACCTACTAATAGGCAAACAGTCAATTTTGTGTTAGTAAAGAACGCTCACTCGTCGATACACCTCTTTCGGATTATAATGCAATTAATATTTATTGCCTTCGGGATGATTCTCTCTAAGGCGATCATGTAGATAACTCTATTTTCTCAATATCCATCTTAATAATAATTTCCAGGCTTTAAAATCGAGATAGCTTGGTTTATCGCCAAAAATGTTCGGTACGCGTAACGGCATCTATCATCTTAAATTTCACATGAAAAAGACATTTTTGAGTCGATTGTGACGTTGCGTGACGTCATAACGAGTGTTTGATTTCGTAACAATCGTTTGCTTAAATTAAAGCGGTTTTTTTGTCTGAATTGTTTATTTCAAACACAAATTCGTGCGATTCTGCGGATTTCTTGATCCATGTCAAATCGTCTCGAAATCGGATCGATTAGGTACAAAGTCACACAAATTCCGGAAAAATTCTCAGGTATTGTTGCACAATTGTGACGAAACATGAGAGCTTAGCTTGGTCACGTGGGAAGAAAAAATTTGTTGTAAAATAGTTTTGGGTAAAAAAATGGGGCATTTGATGTTGGCTTAACCAATCTGGCATGCCTAATCTTGTCTTGTGTTATTTTTGTGCCCCTCTTTTTCGCTCTTGCTAATTGCCGCGCTATGGGTCACGTAAACTCCTCTGCTAGAGGATGCAGAGGTAACTCCATTCACCAATGTTAGTGTTATTGATAATAATTTTTCGCGCTGATTTTGGGGTTTTCAGCATTATTTTTGTGTAATTCGACCGATTCTTCGAAATTCTATGTTAATTGAGCCGTATATTTTTTTAAATATGTTTATATGTGACTCACGCGCTACGGGAATAGTTTAGACAGTAATATTACTTAGTGATTGATTAAGACACTATCCACGACATTATGACGTCACAATGTTGGGAGTTGTTGTGTTTTGTTCGTGGCGGTAGTGATGCATTTAACGGTAGTTGGTATTGTTAGGCTAATATGGTGAAACAATGAACTTGTGACCGGCATTGTGACGTTTGATGATGAATATGTGAGAGTGTGTGAAGTGAGAATGTAGCGATTCGGTTTATATTTTCTGATAAATAGGTTTGAGGCTGCGTTTGGTCTCTGCTAGAAATGCAGTGATGGATGGGAATGATGTAACTCAACACCTTAGGAATGCGTCTGACATGAGAGGGTGGCTTATTGGGTCATGAAACGTTGTGTCCTGGAAAAACACTCACCTCGATGTTGAAATTTATGTGGAATCACGTATTTTTGTGTACACAACACAGCATGAGCGCTCTGGAATCGTTGTTCCGTCCAAGTTCAACTATCCAACCATCTCACGAATTGCAATCGGCAAACATACCTTTGCAGCGATTTTCATTGCAATTTGTAAGCATGACGTTTCCTTGTACCCTGTTACGTCACAGCTAGATGAGGTTGTTGCAACTATGACGTGATATTGGGACTTCCGTCGTAAACTCATTTTATTTAATTTTTAAAATTGTATCGCTCGCAACACAGCTCCTTGTGACGTCACAAGACAATGTGAATTTCGTGTGTGACGTCACAACGCACTCTCAAACGACGCAATTGCAGGCGTAGTATTGTGTCCATCAATTCAGGCCGTGATGAATATCTCTTGATTGCGAACACGCGAGTCAGAATTGACCCTGTGGTGATTGGCTGTGTTTATGGTATTGATTGTGGTGATTTGTAACGGTGACTTAACCTGTACTTCCGAAGCGTGGGAGTAGCAACTTGTGTTTGCGAGCTGTAAACTGAAAGCATCCCACAAAGCAATTAGCAAGGCTTAGAGTCAAGATATCTCACCAAGCGTTGAAAAGTCGAAACCCTTTCCCAGATGGCGTAGGTCACCATGGTTGACCGTGATGACCCGTGACGGTTTGGCAGACGAATGAAAATAAAAAGCTGAAAACGCGTGACTAAAAATTAACGGACAGTTTCTCACCAAAATTATCGCTCCTCGCATGGCTTTAGGCGCGGAAGCTGTCAGAGAAAATAGACACCTGATGAATGACGAATTCTTGGACTGGGATGATGCCAAACACAAAAATCAACCGCCCAGTTTATGACGTCACGCATGACGAAGTGATAAGTCTAATGATCTAAAATTTTTGGCCTTCGGACGAATTTTGTGAATGGCCACCCTCCGCCTTAACACATCATAATATTTCCATCAAATGACAAAGTTTGCAGCCGCAGACTCAAACACGACCGTTCTTAGCAGGATATACAGCGGTACCGGTGCTTAGACATTGTTTTATTTTATGCTCTCAAGCACAAAGTAAGCAAAAAACGGAAGTATTTGAAACGCATTGTGACGTCATAAACATGCTTTCGTGTTTGTGACGTCACAGTTGAGATTATTTAAGAAGTCTATTGTGATGCTACCAAGCCATTTCGTTAAACAGCAGTAGATAACATGAGTGTATGATTTATTGTTACAACATAACGCATTCCAGACGAGATAAGTAACTTTCTACGCGGGAATAAACATTCGATTGCCTTCGCCGAGACCGTGGGAACGTAGGTTGTCTATAACGAAAGGCAAGACATGACAAGACTATTACTATTTCGTTTGTAAAAAAAAGCTCATGGCTGAACTAAGATTTTAAAAGCCAGATGAGCTCGTAAGGTCGCGCACAGTTCAAAAGCGAATATATGATAGCCGCCTAAAAATTGCTACATCATCGCGGTGACCGTTGTGATATCACAATGCCGATATTGTCGAATGTCATTGTGACGTTATATTCGCTTATTAAATTTGTTTTTTATATAGATTGAAATTAATTGGAAATTTTTGCCGGGGGTTGGTATTAATAGTCGATATTTCCGAGTTTAGACTTTGTTTTCCGCCTATGCGCGCACAATTAAGGAACGCTGTTCCTCATTATTATCAGGTTGTTGACAGACTGACCTTTCCAAAAGATTTTAAATTCTCTCTACTTGAAAAATATCCATTTCTTGAGCAAATTTTGATCCAAAAACGAAACAGAACCGGGGCGCATGTTATTTTTACGCAACACGTCGCTGGCCACGCCGATTCGATGAAGGTGTCAAATTTCCACGAGGAAACCGGTTCTGTTCGTAACTTGTTTCGGGGGGCTGCGGGGTCTCGATACATGTTTATGTTTGTATAAGTTGGATTATGGGTCCCATTTGAACGTTCGCTCATTATGACGTGTGAATAGACAGCTCAATAAATCTGAAAATTGCTCACATTCGTTCGTTGACTGTTTGTGGGTTGTTAGTACGGAAAATACCTGATGATTTTTTATACTCTGTATCAGCAAAGGTGTCCTCACTAGAGTATCGCCTTACTTACTGTAGACCGTCGACTGCGCTGTCCTCGCAAACCGATTTGTTATGAGCAGTCTGGATGGAAGTAGAGAAGTGAAACATTATGTTTGTTACGCAACAAAGCTACCCAAAACGTCACTAGTGTCGTTCACGTTCTGTGTTCCTACATATTTCGCTGTATTTCAAACTTTGTGTGGAGTTTTGACCACTTCGTCCGTGTCGTCACAATGACGATTGTAAATTCTATTGTTACGTTTCAGGAGTGAATCATTGCGATGTAGGCACGTGCGGCAACGGTGGCGTTTGCGTGCCAGCCGCTTCGACCTTCGTCTGCGATTGTCCGGACGGATGGACAGGAGACTCGTGTCGTATACGTGAGTATTATATGCTATCCTAAATTATCTTACTTTGTGACGTCACACTGACTTTCAGAATGACGTAACCATCTTTTTATTTTTTTTAAATCACGGGTTTTGTATTTTTTTCAGCTTCGAACAACTTATGCGATGACGCGCCTTGCCAAAATGGAGGAACCTGCGTCATGGACGGGGACAGTTTTACGTGTTACTGCAGACAAGGATATGAGGGACAAACGTGCGAAATAGGTAGGTCCCTAGAGTGACCACAGTATTAAAATCCAGCCACTACATTCGCTGGGCGTGAGGATAGCAGAGATGTTGTTACGTCACTATTACTCTACAATTTTTGATTGTTACGTATAAATCCTGCTCAGTCACGACATCTTTCTTTGCGTAGCGTGTTTACAACGCGTGACTTTGATTCCCTTTAATCTTGGTGAGAGCCTTCCTACCCTCCTTTTGTAGTCAGTGAAGCGTGTATGAATTATGTATGCGGTCACAATGCAAAATATTCCTGACAAATTGTGGCGTTTGTTATGAAATCGCGGCGCGTCGCGGTAATCGAGGTTGATCGGCAGTGAAGCGTGAAATTGTCAGTAAACGTCCAATTATTGAATCATCTCATTGTGTCGTATGAATTGACATGCTGGGCATATTTATGACGCAACAATGAACAGTCAAACACCCGTGAACATGTCCGGATATGTTATATCTAGCAATTCTCATTTCTATGTATCGTTGGGCGGCAAAGTCTGCACTTTGGGTTACAAATAATATGCAGTCCTTCAGCAGTAACCGCCCCGCATGAAATTGGTCGGGGTAGGGAGCCGCACGGGATGATCGCACTTCCTAAACGTTAAGTAGCCTTAGCTAAGGCCTGCTAACCCCTCTAATATTATTTCTATGACGGTGGCGGTGACACCGTCCGACAATCATGCCGTGACGTCATTACCCCTACAATTTTCGGCTGGGTCGGGGTAAATACTGCCCCATCCGCACACAAATTATCGCGACGTTTTGGCGTTACTGGATCTATTTATCAGCAACAGCATTGGCTGGGCAGCTGGACTGACTTGTTGACTGTTTGTGTTATTGCAAGGCGTTGAGAAATTTCTAAATTACCCTACTAGTGTACAATTTTTTTTTTTCTCTATTTCTCTCTACGTTAACTTTGGATAGACCGCTTTACCCTGTTTATCAATTTTCGTATTTCGAAGCCAGAACTTTACTATGAGCACTTCACCCCCATCTAGCGGATACTAAATTTACCACTTTTTCTGTTTAGATAACAATGACTGCAATCCGTATCCATGGTGAGTAATTTGTTTGTCTCTATTGTGACGTCATGAATGGTACTAAATTTTTGATTTGTTACAGTTATAATGGTGGCGTTTGCATCGACGGGGACAACCATTATGAATGTATCTGCAAGCCGGGGTTCGCTGGATCTGTCTGCAGAATAAGTAAGTATATATCCGATATCTATTGATCGTCCACCATTGACTCCGCTATATATTCTGCAGTACTATAACATACAGTATACGTTAGACGTTTAATTCTCAATAAACCTAGGTTGGATGTTAAATCTTTGGTTAATCCTCCTTACAATATCCATTGATCGTCCGCCATCGGCTCCAATCAGTACTGACATATAGTCTTTTGTAAAATTACAGACATCAACGAATGCGCGTCATCACCTTGCGCGCACGGTAGCACATGTAACGACGGGGTCGCAACCTTCTCCTGCGCGTGCCCACCGGGAAGACATGGACCGCTTTGTGATAAAGGTATGCCTTACTTATCAACAGTACAACCAACAGCCGACTTGTCTTTTTGTGACTTTGTAACGTCGCTTTTCGATTCAGAATTTTGTTTCGTCACATTGTTGCTCCCGATGTAGGCATATTGTTGCGTCACTTCGTTGCCTAGATTTTGTGACGTCACAATGTAATTTGCCTTTGATCTCGCCACTTCGTTTTCTTGATTGTGTGACGTCACAACGAAATTGTAATCTTGTGGTGTTATGTCACAGTGGAAGGAGAAGAACAGGCGTGTCTGCGACACGGAAAGCTGTACCCTCACAATGAAAGATGGAAAGAGAGTTGTAATCAATGTGTCTGCGACAAGGGATATGCAAACTGCACCAAGGTAATGTATTTCAGGTCTTACGGCAGGAATTACATTACTTACTTATGCCCCCAAACCCCCTCGGACCCAGCCCACTACCTGGTTTCGTTTATTTGATCTGGTGCAAGCGGTCAATGTTTTTGGTTTTTCGAAAGCCTTCGTAGGAGAGGAACGCAGGCCTGAATCGGCCTTTGTGTCTACATATGTTAAAGATAAATTTCTTCGTCATAGATCTGGTGTGGCCAACCTGTCTGTCTGAAAAACAACATTTCGAAGACTTCAAAATGCAAGGAAGGAGAAGTCTGTGGTTTACTGGACACTTCAACCCACTGTTTCACGTCAGATTGCCGAAACCGTGCAATTTGTCAAACATCGTCTGACTTGAAAGCATGGCCACCGGTAGATGTCGCCCCAGAGTGCCATCCGAACCAGAAGACAGCCCCTCCTGCGAATTGCGGGAGGATCACTCTCATTTTTGAGCGCAATGACATGGATAAGGTAATATTTTTTCTCTCTCCTCTTTCTCTCTTTTTTCTCTTCTCTCCTCTTTTCTCTCTCTTCTCCCCTCTCTCTCTCCTCTCTTCCCTCGCTCAACATTTTACCCTAGTTATCTCGATCCCTTCTGCTGTTGACATTTTGTGATCACGTGACTTCAAACTCACTCTCTCGCTTAGTTTTCCACTTTCGTTTTAAGCGTTACGCGCGATAAGTTTGCTCACAGTGTGAACAGGCCTTACAACAGACTCATTATTGTTACAGGGTGTGTACGTCCAGGATATCTGTACTGCGCTCCGTCTTGTACCTAAACTTGCACAATTCGCGTTCCAACACCTGTTAGTTCTACGGTGTGCTATCGACAGTGAAAACAGGGACGGTGTAGAAGTTACCATTGTAAGTTCATGTTTTGTGAAATTTTTCGTGAGGAAAGTTTTCAAGTTTTTACACTCGCGTTGTTAACGAGGCCACCAAACCTGAGCTGTATACAATCCAACCAATGGACGAGGTCACCAACCATTGACCGCTGCCGTGACGTTTAGTCCAGGAAAGTTCGCCTGCAGCTAGCGATTTCCGGACTTAGTCTCTTACGGACTTAGTCATTCTTCGTACATTTACTATCGTTTATATATATATTTATATATTATTATTTTATTATTATATATTTATATATTTATAATTTATATTTATATAATATATTTATATTTATATTCTTCACCTAAAATTGATTGCTTCCATCAATTACTGAACATTAAAAAATCTCAATAATCATCATGATAAATCATTTCAATGGAACAATATCTTTGCAGTCTGTGAATTCTACAAGAGTCGATATAGCTTCTCATGTGGCGAACGCGCTATCCAATGCACTGCCGAGAGAGAAAAAACAATTTCCGGTTTTGGACGCGATAACCGAAGTGAAAGTAGAAACGACGGTACTTGTCGATCAACCGACAGCAGGTATGTGTCCTTATATCAATATAGGTATAGAGAATAGTGGAGCCGATGGCGGACGATCAGTAGATATTGTTAAGAAGATCACCACAGATTTAGCGTCCAGCCATAGTTTATTGAGAATTAGAATATTCACAAGCTTTCGGAGCTCCGCTCCTTGATCACCTGATGGAGTGGAGCTCCGAAAGCTAGTGAATGTTCTAATTCTCAATAAACTAAGGCTGGGCGCTAAATCTGTGGTGACTTTGTTGGGATATTATTGATGGTAGCCGACGTCGGGCGATCAAATATTCGTTCGTTTTCTGCTTGGCAGTCAGAGAATTTTAATAGTGATCCGGGATGTAAGCTAGAAGTATTGACACGTGTACTGAGCATTGAAATGACTTATATTACCTTAGTAGGGTTGAAAACATCATTAATTTAGACAACAACTCAATCAATTCTTTTATTTCAGATCCGAACTTCAGGAATATGATGATTCTCGTGATTGCCATCGCCGCGGCGGTTGTCGCTTTACTTGTCTTTGTGATATTCTGCGTCTGCTTTACAAAACGACGAACATCGAGGCCACATCATCAAAATGATGAAGGATTATCCAGCAGATGTCATTTGCCAGCAGACAACACGAAGGCCTTACTGGTAAAAACCATCGATACAACTACAGAGCGCAGCGAACTCAGTAACACCAACAGATCGCTTAGAGTCGAACGTACCACACAAGGAAGAAATATCCCACAGCACCAAGTGCTAGAGGTTCGGGTACCTAGCGAGCCAGCACCTGTGGAAACATCAAAGCCAGTGCGAAAAGGCGGCGTACGTACCAACAAAAATGATTATCTCCTGCCTTCAAACGGTCACGCATCACGTGGTACACCATCGTCTATGATCTCAAACGGGCCGCGCACCTCACACGACAATCGTCAACGATACGTATCTCCACCCACTACGTCGTCGCAGCTCGATGACGTCACCGATGACGAAGATGATGAATCGGTGTTTATGCCTCTTGACGGAGGACGTAGAGGACGTGAAGAATATCGAATGTCGTACTCGTCCGATTCCGAAGTGGCTACACTTTTGCATCAACCGCCGAGAACGCGACAAGAAAACCCACCTCACAGAATTGAGCGGTTAACAGACACTCCAAGGGAGGCATCCTCCCCACATTTACCGCCATACGAAAGCGTATTGAGCAGCAGGCGGTCATCCGCATCGGGCACGGCCCGCACTACGTCCCCTCCACCCTCATACACGAGGCACTACCGACCCCATCAATCGAGTCAGCCTCCTCGGACTCAACAAAGGAGCTGTACTTGTTCCCCTGACAACGTACCGATGACGTCATCACAATCCATAGCAATGACGTCAGTTCCATCGAACTATTATCACAGCGAAGGTGTCCGTTATAACACAAACACTAATAATAGATACTCATCAAGTTCGTCTAACCGGGGATGGTCAGAAAACAGACGGACACCGACTCCGGATGTGCGTAGAACTCCGGAACATCGGCACAACGCATCTGTTTTATCAGTCAACTTGCGACCAACGCATGAAGTCACTGTCTGATGACGTCACTGTCTGACGCCTCCCCCTTTAAAAACACTATCTTGCCGCTCTATTGGGCATTTTATTAGAAAAGTTCGCAAACTCGACGGAAGTTAACTTAATATTATTATTTTTTCTTTTATATTTTCGTATTTCCGATCATGTTTTTCGTAACTAATGGCAACGATATATTTTTGTCAAACAAATTTTTCTTTTTTTTGTCGATCGTGAAAAGCAAATCAGCCCAAATCAGCCCAAAATTATGGTTTTGTGATATTACTAATTGATAGAGCAATAGATTTGGAGGGTAATTTTTCATTAAATGCACTTCCCTGTTCATTTTCTGTTTATCTTTTATTTTTCCTCCCCGCTATTGTATCTCCTGCCACGTCATAAAGCTCAATTCGTCCCGAACCCAACAGGTTAACAAAGCAGAATACTCTTGGGGAGGAGTACGTTATTTCAATCGTGACGTTTCAATAACTATAACTATGGTTGTGGAGAATTAATATAATGTGTGTTCAAAATGATGATAGTTGGTTTTGACAATGTTGCGTCATAAAGCTCCTCGCGCGCTTGTGACGTCACAGTGTTCGTTCGCGTTTTGATTATGTCGTCATGAACTGCTTCTGTGATTTTATCAATCATTTGGATATCAGTTTTGTCGTTTTTAACCAAATATACCAATAATTTCGTTTTTTGTGCTAATTTTTCTGTATTTTAATTTATATTTTCATCAATGACTTTCTTTAAATTATGTTTTTGAAGACGTAGATTTCCCTGTTGAACAGGATTCGTTTTTTTTCTTTACTTTTCCCCCCCCAAAATGCGGATATTTAGAGGTTTTAATGAACTAATTGTGTTGTTTTGAATCAAATGTGACGATGTGATTTGCCTGTCCTGCCTGATGCCTGTCCCGTCTCAACCCTCATAGTATCGTAGTCTGCATTTCCGACTAAATATGATCCATATTCCATATCTTATGATCCTACTCTGGAAAAAATTTAACGCGTTCCCTGTTGCAAACCGCATGTTGAGGCCTCCCGATCAGAAGGCGGACATTCTAAACCACTCGGCCAGCTGAACAGTCAACCCCCAAAGTGTCTCGCAGTTCGAGGCCGAGAAGTCGCCGACGCAGAAAACTGGGGGTTCTTTATTTCAGGACGTTTTCTTTTTCGGAATGAAATCGTGATTGTGACGATTGAATGGCCGATTTATGTGTTCCCTTTTATTTAAATTTCGTGTACATATCCTTTCGTTGCTAGTAGTTACAACTCCTATTGTGATCGTGTCTTTTATTTGGTACTTTGTGACGTATTTGGAATACGAATTATGACGACATATAATCAATTTTTACGAGTCGTCTTCAATGAATTGGATGGAAATCAGTTTCGATTTGAAGGCCATTTTTAAGTATGAGTACAGTCTATCCCGTCTAAACAGTCTAACCAGTTTCGACTTTAGCCGTTTTCATTAAGAAGTGCCGTAGCCACAGGCAAGGTTAGAGCTTAGACAGGTAAGATATTCAGTTCTTATTTAGATTTATGGCGTTTCCACCTATCTAAGGTTATATACGCCAGTTCAATGCTTACGGTAGACGCTTGTCGATACTTCCGGTTTCTAGATAGAATCCCTGTCACAACCAGAACACTACCCACTCCCCCGATATTGACTGCCAAGTAGAGAAGGAATGGATACCAGTTTTAAAGTCTTTGGTTTGACTCGGTCGGGAATCAAACCCGGAATCACCAGATCACTATCGCAGCCACAACCACCTGATACTGACTGCCAAGCATAGTTCTAACTGTCTAAATATCGTTCAGTTGGCCGAGTGGTATAGACTGTCCGCTTTTTGATCGGAAGGTTCCGGGTTTGATTCCCGACCGAGTCAAATCGAATACTTTAAAATTGGTATCCGTTCCTTCTCTACCTGGCAGTTATTATTATTATTATAAAGATTTTCAGTGGCGCTTAACACCGGACGGCGTTTTGCACCATGAACAGGACAGGCTGGGGCAGATACATGGGTATTATAGTAAAAGAAATAGTACGAGTAAATAAGGACGATAGCACACAGGATGGGGGTTCTATAATATAGTCCCGGATTCTGTAACATAATCGCAAACAAAAGAGGCTAGCTCGGTAAGGGTGAGAAGTTGTACAGTGAGAAATCAACATTGGAATCGGTGCAAGCTTTAATCAGTATTTGTCGAAGACCGTGAATCGACGGCACTGCATTAGAAAATATGGGACCGTCTTGGCGCATTTACACATCGTTCATAGTGGGGTTTCGGAGCATTTAATGCGATGCAGGTGATTGTTCAACCGACAGTGGCCTGTTCTCAATCAGAGGAGTGCTGTTCCTTGGCAGTGGTTTGCGCCGTAATATAGTGGGGATAGTATCGATGTATGGAACTGCTTGTAGAAAGCCCCTTTTACGCTCGACTTGTAGGCTGTGTCCCAAGAATTGAATACATACGTAATTGTAATAGTGATCCGGGCTATAAGCCGGAGATATTGACACGATTACTATATTCACAATTACTGTATTCATGTATAATGTTTCACAATTACTATATCATGTGTCGCGATTGCTGTATTCATGTATCACGATTACTATATCGATGTATCTGCTCCAGCCTGTCTTGTTCATGCTGCAAAACGCCGCCCGGTGATAAGCGCCACTATAATCTTCTATATAATACTGTGTGTCTGCGCGCAACACGCAATAGGAATACGATTTCTATCAAGGGTATAGATTCCTCGCATATTGATTCTGTAAAAGAGAAATAAAACTTGTAACTTGTACAGTCGGCGGCAAATTGTATCAAAATTGCATAGAATTTTTTTTCTCCACCCTTGCTCCATCTTCACCTGATGAAAGAGCGGAGCTTCGAACGCTTGTGAATTCTCAATAAACCAAGGCTGGACGTTAAATCGGTGGTGAATCTTCTTTACGATATAAAAAGTCAGACCCTTTTTGCCGTACTTAGTAAAAACTTACTTCACCAAACGTTGTCGGCGCGGCTACGCCTACCCTGCAGATTATAAGTCAAGAATTCAGCATATCACTAATAGAGGTTTCATATTTCCAAAATGACGGATGTGACGCAGTTGGCTTGAACGCATTGTCAAATAGTACCGTGTTACTTACACGAATGACGTTCATCATGATTCAGAATGCAGTAGAATCACTCTGTACACTTCAGGAACAATATTGCACGAAACTAGAATGAGTAACCCTATAGGAGGTGCCTCAAAACGTGAACGAGGTTGCAGTAAATAAACTGTAGACTGTGAAAGATTTCAGTCAGTGCTTGTTGGACGTTAGACTTAACGTTATCAATGGTCACAGTCTTACGGTTTATGACAATTCGTGAATGAGGTGAAAGGAATCAGTTAGTGCTTCACACACTTTTGTTTTGTTTTATTCGGAATTTATGGCGTTTTCAACTACTAAGGTCATTTACGCCAGGTCAATGCTTACGGTATACGTGTCAATACTTCCAGTTTATAGCCCGGATCACTATTGCAATCATACATATACATCATACACTTGCATATGTATTGTATATATTATATTATTTTCAGTGGCGCTTTTGACCGGAGGGTTTACAAAATTATTCTATGAACAATCGCAGACGCGTATATGGAAAAGGATCAGCCCACATGTTGAAACAAAACCGGCAATTTCGGTTGACAGTTGTGGTAGGGTCAATAGGGTATTTAACGAAAAGCAACATTACGGTTTAAGATAATAATTGCTCTGGCGAATTCAGGAGGCGCAAAAATACCTCAAGACAAGAATAAGGTTGCAGGTCAGGCCATAGAGCTTTAGTCAGGAACTTTGCAATAGATCAGAGTAATTCAACACAGATTTAGCGTTCAGTGCAGTTACTGCACCCAAACAAGAAGCAGGACGCTGAAATATTGTGAATTATATTCGAATAAACTGAACTGGACGTTAAATCTGTGTATCTGTTACTATCTTGATCGGTCACCATCGGCTCCACTACTTTTCAGACATTTTGCCTGACTTCTGTAAGTTGCCTGACAGCATGTTATGTTATCACGTAAGTCGCGTATAGTTCTTCTACACTACGCCAATGGTAAATGTCCGTCGTACTGGTGGACAAAGTACACTCTCGCAACCGCCAAGTGCAGACATAAGTTCACGGAAATGAAAACGACACGCCACCAAAATCGTGAACAACATAGCAATGAAGTAATTGTTCATTCTATGAGTTGTCGC